>JASUUG010000407.1:0-600000 GCA_030449905.1 Luvunga scandens | reverse complement strand
TAAACTTTGTGTGTTTAATAAACGGGTTGTGCTCGAATTTTTTTAAATTCGTCTTTACACGAAAATTAAGAAAACCCAAACATAACTGTTAGCTTAATTTGTATTAAGCTTTAAAGAAAAAGAGGAGGGGTGTTTGTTTCTATAAATAAGAGAGAGAGAGAGAGAGAGAGAGAGAGAGAGAGAGAGAGAGAGAGAGAGAGAGAGAGAGAGAGAGAGAGAAATAGAGGGGGATAGAGCTGAATCAGGTTGACTTGTGGCCCAACCAGAGTACGTGAACCCGACCTAGTTGTATCTCTCATTTTCAGCCTCTTCACTGGTTAAGCAAGGTTTCGATTGAAAGCTTGGAAGTCGACCATCATTTCCCTCCCATTATTGTTGCCAAAAAAAGACAACACGAAAAGTTACGGCCAAAACCCATCACCATCATCGTCAATCTCGTAAGAATTAGGCTGCGCCACTACTTGGATCTTGTTCTTCAATCTACCTTTATCATTTTCCTACAAGTCTCATCACCTAAAATGACCAGATTATCGTACATTGGCCACCAGAAAGCTTAAGGCTTTGGGAGCTCGATCTACTGTTGTTACCACGTGTGGAAGCTCACCGTTGACATCATTGAATTTAGCTCGACTAAAGTGTCTAACTCAAGCTTCCCTGCCACTATTGACTAGTTTTGGTCACCGTTGATTGGTAGGGCATTTTGGTAATTTCGTAACTTTAGGGATAATTTAATAAATTTTAATTTTTGGTGGACAATTTGATAATTTTAGAATGAGGGCAATTTGGCAATTTAGGATTTTTAGGGTAATTTGGTAAATTATAAGTTTAGGGGCATTTTTGTAAATTTTTTATGTAACGTTATTTTGGTAATTTTATAAATACAACAGTTGTATAAAGCAGATATTTGTTGCTTCGATCTTGTTAGTTGTACTTTACATTTATAGATAGTAATTATGTCATTTTCTTGATTTAGGAGGTACCAGGAACAAGCACCAATCCGTGGGCATTGACAATGCCCGAATTTGAACATTGTTGTTGTAAGTAGAATATGCAAAACTTATTTTCATAGTTTATTTGTAAAATAATATTTTAAATACTCAAATTTAATGATTTTCTCGAAGTGGATTTTATTCACGTATTGATATGTTTAAAAAAAGTATTTTGTTAATGCTTTTCCGTATTGATTTTGAAAAAAACATGATAGTATTTTATCGACAAGAAAAGTGGATTTCAAATGTGTTAATGAAAACAAAAATGTGATTCAAAGTATGGTTAATAGGTATATAAATATGAGCATACAAATTGTTTTTAAAATCATTAGATAGTACACTTCTCTTCCAAATACAGTGATACAGATGTGATAAGAGACCTTTAGGGCTTGTCTAAACACACATAGAGGCTTTGGGCTGTGTGTTTAGGCGCTTTTTCCTTTTGGAGGCATATGCATGCAGTATAATGATTATAAACATATAGATATTGAGATACAGATGATACAGATGATGCATATGAGATATGGGTCTTTAGGGCTCGTTTGAGTACAAATAGAGGCTTTGGGTTGTATGCTTGGGCGCCTTTGTCCTTTGGGGACCAGTTTATGCATGCAGAGATATGATGACATTTATGAGACATATAAAATGCATTTCTCTGTCTACCTGTTGCTGCTATGTGGCATGACGATTATCTGATTAGCATGTCATTGCCTGTTTGTCGAGGTCTAAGTATACGAGATTATTACTTTGGGTACTCCTTTAGTGATAGTTTTTAGATTCAGTATTTGCGATTTACAGTGTATTATGATTTCCTTAATTTTATGTGATATTATATATGCTAGTGTATGATTTATAATTAAATAAGTTTATTTAAGTTTGATATGGTAATTTGGTGAAATTATTTATTAAAATGATATAATTATTTTGAAGTAAGTTTATTTTTAAAATTTACTGTCCACTCATTGAGCTCACTAAATTTTATAATCACCCATTTTATTATATTTCCCCTCTATAGGAGATTTGCAGGTACAACAGTTGATCTAGCAACGATAGTTATTTTGAAATTATGGCTACATGATGGTATTAGGAGTCGTAGATGTTTTTGTTGGGATATTGTGGATTGTATAATTTTGTTATATTTTATGATAAAGGATAACCTATTGTATTTTAACATTAGAATGTTGGATGATATTTGGTATTTTGATTGAGAAAGTTGATATTGAAGGTTGGTTTTGTATTGAACTATTTTAGGAATGTTTGTTTTACAAATTGCAACTTGAGAATATTACATCTATAGGGGAGATTCAACAGAATAATTATTAATAGAGTATTATCAATCATTTTATAGGATATCAAGTAGACTTGGCTCGTGGGGTTTAGGGCAGGTCTTGTCACTTATAAGTTGGTCGATCTAGAATGGTTGCATTGGTCATGAAATCAATTAGATGCTCAATCCCTAGGATCAGAGGTAAACCATATGTTGTTACTTCAGAAAAGATATCCTCATATTCCTGCAAGAGAGATATAATAGAACTAAGTAAAGTAAGGTCAAGTTCATTAGTGTTTAAAAATACCTCTTTGTACAAAAGATCAATCATTAATTGATGTGCAAACAATGCTCTTTTTATCTCACTCATTCTTGCATAGAAATTTTTTTGTTTTCCTTCTAATTTTCTCTCAATGGCTGCATTGTTATTTGCTTTTTCACTCTCATTTTCCTCAGTCTCTTTCTAACTTTTACTTTTTTTTTTCTCTTTTTATCTTTTGCTCACTCTTCTTTTGATCACTCTTTCTTTGTAGGTTCATATGATCTCTATAAACCTGCGTTGGTGTCAATGGAATGAGAGTGATGTTGTGTTGATTAAACACAAATGAATATTTGTTGACGAAGCCATCATACTTTACCCGTTTTTTGAATTGCCAAGGCTGCCCAAATAACAAGTGTCCAGCTTATATTGGTACTACATTACACAATACTTTATTCTCATGCTTGCCAATTTGAAAAGTCACTAGTGCTTGCTTGTTCACTTTCATCTCACCACTGTCATTTAACCACTATAGTTTGTATGGGCATGGATGTTTAAGTGTCAGAAGCCTTAACGTATCACCATAATGGTACTAGCAAGATTAGCACAACTTCTTCCATTAATAATCATACTACATACTTTGTCTTGAACATAACACCTAGTATGGAAAATGTTTTCTTGTTGTACTACTTTGTCTGTTTTTACTTGCACACTCAAAGCTCTCTTAGCTACTAAAGCTAATTCTCCAAGGTTTATATATTCTTCATCTTCAATGCTCTCTAATGGTGGAATCTCATTATCTTCTGTTTCATTTTCAATTACAATTTCACAATTGTCCCGCAACACCATAACTCTCTTATTCACATTTTCACTAGCTATATGTCCCATGCCTTGATGTTTAAAAATTTAATGTCACGATTTCTAGTAGTGGGAGTTATGGTATTATATTGTGAATTGTGCTTGGAGGGCTTGGACATCAGCTTAAATGCAATAGATGTTTGTGGCCTCTTGTTACACTTCACATAGCTCGGCTTCCAAGGAATGGAATTTGAGCTTAGGGCAGCATGGGTGTTACTCTCTTTTTGAGTTACTGCTCAATCTTGATGACTTTGTGGATCATCTCCACGTAATGTTTCAACTCAACGATATTTGCAATCTTCTAATGAAGACAATTCAAGAATCATGCGATGGTAGCTTTTCCATCCCCTTTCATGCTTGCTTTAATCATGGAAATCTCTATTTCTTTGTAATAATCCTTAACGCTTTGGTTACCCTGTATGAGACTTTGTAATTTTTGGAGCAAGTCTCCATAGCAGTGGTTAGGTATAAAATGCCTTTCAGTCAATGTTTTCATCTCTTCCCACATTTTAACTGAGAGTTCCCTATTTTGCCTCCTTTTGATAATAATCTGATCGCACCAAGTAATAGCATAGTAAGAAAACTTAATCATAGCCAATTTTACCTTTTTGCCTCTGAATAGTTATGGCAGTCAAATACAAACTTCATTTTCTTCTCCTATTCAATATATACTTCTGAATAGGATTTACCTTGAAAAAATGAGATCTTCATCTTTAACACACTCAAACCATCATCTATATTTTTAGCTCTCCTACCATGTCCATATCTCCTATAATTACCTATTGAGTCCTCCCCTTCACATACTCATTTATATAATAGTCATCAATCTCTCCTCTAACTGGAGCTTTCTCCCTCTTACATGCTTAGGGAATGGGTTGTGGCTGTCCCGCACGTGTGTTCTCTATTTGATCCAAACGCTCATGTATGTGCTCTAATTCAACCTTCATCATCATTCTTATCTCTTCCATCAATGCTTGAATTTGTAAATTTTGATTAGTTAGTGGTTGATCCTTTTCATTTATGTTTCATTCTTGATTGTGAGACATGGCTGACATTTGCAAAAAAAAAAGGTTAGAAATAATGTGGAAAGGACCTCATTACACTCCATGTGTTTATTGGCCTTTACCCTTTAATATGCTCACAGTCTCTTGCCTTTTTCCATTATTCTCAAACTAATAAAGCTAATATCAAGATTCCAATAGCAATTCACAAAAATTACATTGACAAGACTGAGATTTCAAAAGCAAGAATACAATGTGTACGTATGATTGGGTTTCAGAAGCATAAATTACCACAAATCTAGAGCAAAATTTTTCACTTGTGGGCTAAAACAAGTTTGGATTCTCCAAGACACTAATAATAGAAAATGAACAAAAGATTTTAAGTGGAGGATGGGGATTCCTTTTTTTTTTTTTTTACTTTCCCTATCCTCTTCCTTCTTCTCTTGTTTTTTTGTTTTGCCTTTTTTTTGGATCATTTTTTTATAGTGCAAATCGGTATAGAAGACTAACAAAACTCAAAAATTAAAGCAAGATTCACAACTCCATGAATTAAAACAAAAAGGTGCAACAATTCTAGAAAGAGTGTAAAATTCGGCTAAAAAGATTTTAGGGGTTTTCAGACCCAAATTTGGGAGAATGAAAATTAAGACTTACAACTAACAGGGATTAAAAACTAAAGATAAGGATAAGCAAAACTGACTAGAACCTTTCTCTAACACCAAATGATACAAACCTCGCCAAGAATGATGCGATCCTAATCAATTTTGTCTCCAAGATCAAATCTAAACCTAAAATTGAATGTAACCATGACTCAATGCTCAATGTAAGCATGAACCTTGGCATGTGAGGATACCATAATCAGCTATGGATGATCTGATTGATAAGTCAAGAGTTTGATTACCACAGAAATCCGATAAGTTCAAAGAGTTAGTTTAAAAACTAAAGAGAATTAACTCTCTCACTAATTGGATTAAAACTGATCTATCTCTTTTTATTGGATATGAGTACATTAAAACGGTTGGTTTACAATAATTATGGGAAATAAATCCTAAGCCAAGTCAAATCGAAATCCTAATCTAAAGTAAATAAGAGCAGAATTTAAATCAAATCAAAATTATAAATAAAGCAAATAAGGAAAGAATCTAAATTAAATTAGAATCTTAATTGGCTTAAATGCCTTGCACCAATTAAAAATGGAGACTAGGCAATTAAAAAAGAAATAACTGATTGGTTTCGCCACTTGCTTCCTCAAGAAATAAGAAAGTATCTAAAAAGAAAAGTAGTATATTTTCCAAATGGGAAAGTATCCGAAAAGGGAAATAATATATTTTCCCACCATAATGTGTAAGCCAACTTGCCGATGGAAGTGATTATTTAGAAACTTTAAGAGCTTGAATCATGTATTTAGTGTTCTGAATATTATGTGTGATTCTTTTAATGGGTTCCACGAATTTGATTGAGCTTAAATTGCTTGAATAAGCCCATTAAGTGCTTTTTTGAATTTGTTGCATGAGCTCTTGTGATGGGTTCGACGGGAGCTTGAATCAGATCTGAATATGCCTTATCTTATGTGCTTGTGGTAGTTTTGTCGTCAATCTCATCATTAAGGGCTTGCACTCTATCAGATATATTAAGGTCCACATTACCAAAAAGCTTAGCAAATTACTTTTAATTTTACTTAAACTTATGTGACAGTCTACAACATAAAATTATTCACATATAAGCTTAATGTTAGATTAAAGATCTAACAATTTTGAACCTAACATTCTCCCATTGTAACCTTTTATTTGTGCTTTGTAAAAATAACCGTATAAGCTCAACTTTATTGTCATTGCTGAAATGTATCTATAACTAATCCGGTCTATTAATCATACCAACATAGGATTAAAGTGGCTTTTGTTATAACTATTGTAACTCGATCCATCAATGGTCACTATGCTAATACAATTGAATGACATGAATTATGATGTGGATGTGTAGCATGGAAATTTCATAGAATGTAAACTTAACATGCCTATTTCCAACTGATCCACCTTAAACCTTAATGCGATCAAATTATACTATAAGAAACTAGTTAGTACTCTCCCCAGAGTTAGCACCTCAACTAGAAGATAGATGTAGCCTGATGTGGATTTCATATTATCTTGGCATCTAGCAAAATTGAAATCAGTATACTTAATAACCTCAAGCTGATCTGACCTCCAATATGTGAGCATGTAGTCTTTCGCTCTCTGTAAGTACCACAAGACCCATTTGGATGTTTTCTAATGGTATACTCTTAGATTATTTAAATATCTGCCAAACATCCTAGTAACGTACGTAATATCTGATCATGTACAAACTTGAGCATCTATCAGACTTTCTAGTGTTGACGCATAAGGAATTTTCTACATTTCCTTTTCCCATAAAATCATTTTTAAGGCACTAATTGAGACTAAACTTATCTCTCTTAGCTATAACGGTAGCACTTAGTTTGCAAGCTTCCATGCTATATTTCTTAAGAACCGTTTTTTGATATACCCCTTTTGTGATAATCCAAGAATACCCCAGGACTAATCTTAGTGTTTTTTTATACCTAATTCAAAAGAGGCCTCACCAAGATCTTTCATCTCAAAATGCTTGCTTGAGTATATAGATGGATTTCTTAAGTTTGTAAACCATATTCTTCATGTCTTTGGACACAAAAGTTTTTTTTGCTGCGCCATATAAATCCTTTCATCAATGTCACCATTGAGAATGTGCTAGCAATGTAATTACAATCCTAAAAGAGTCTTTCGATGAAACTAGAGAGAAAGTCTCTTTATAATTGATGCCTTCTTTTTTTATAAAGCTCTTTGCAAGAAGACGTGCCTTATACCTCTCTAAATTGCCTTTTAAATCCCTCATGGTCTTGAATATCCATTTGTAACTAATAGGTTTTATACCTTTTAGCAATGGGACAAGATCCTATATGTCATTATCCTTCATGGACTTCATCTCTTCATTTATGGCATTAATCCACTTTTGCGAGTTAGAACTTTCCATGGCTTGATGGAAATTGATCGAATCTTCTTCTATCACTCTAATGCCTACCTCATATTCTTAGAGAAATATAATGTAGTCATTTGGTACTATACTTTTCTTTTCTTTGTCTTTAATGGCATAGGTTTTTGAGGTGGTAGAGTTTATTCTTCTACAACGACTTCTTTACATAAGTAAAGGGTTCTCCAACATTGTCTTGATTTATTGTGTCTTGAACATAGTTAGGAATGAGACCCAGATCAATGGCAATAACACCTATGAAAATATCAACATATTTCTTTTGAAAGATAGTTTTTAACTGTATATTCCCTTGCAAACTCGACATCCATAAAGAATCGAGTATTTCTCGACTTGAAAATTGACCTAGTTATGGGATCATAAAACTTGTACCTCTTGGATCTCTTAGAGTATCTAATAAAATAGCAACTCATCGTACACGTGCTTTAGACTAGGCTCTTGCTTGTCCAAAGTTTATAAGGGGTTTGAACAATTGCTTCAATTAGAATTCTATTAAAGATATATACTGCAGTCTTAAGTACTTCTCCCTAGAGTGATTCTGGTAAGGTAAAATGACAAATTGTACTTCTCACTATGTATTTAAGCATCCTATTTGGTCTTTCAACAACACCGTTGATAGTGGGAAAACCCAATATAGTGTACTAAAAGACAATACTACATTCTTCTAAGAATTTAAAAAATAGTTCTGGAAGTTGTTCATTTGAAATGTCATATCTGCTATACTATTCATCAACACATTTAAATCTGACGCTTTTAATGCTTTTGCCAAGTTAGTTCTCAACTACTTTTAAATTTTTTTTTATCATATCCAAGTCATTTATTAACATTATAAAATATTGTTGACCATTCCAAGCAGCCGTAAGAAATAGGCTATAAATATCTGTTTGTATGAGTTCTAGGACGTCTAAAGTCCTATTGGCTTCGAATCTCATTTTATTGGTTTGTTCCCATTGATACAGTTAACATAAATATCAAAATCTATAAAATCTAGAGGTTGAGAATTTCATTTGACACAAGTTTCTCTATTCTTTGTTTGCGGACATGACCTAATTTTCTATGACATAATGTAGATGAATTCTCATTGGTTAATTTTCTCTTTCTTGTGTAGTTAATTACAGGGATTTATTAAATAAAGCAGTCGTATTAAGCATATAAATATTTATCATTGCCCAACAAAGAATTGAAACCAACTAATTTTGAATCATGAAACAAATTAAATTTTCTAATCTCAAATGAACAAGAAAAGCCAGATTGTCCAAAGCAGAAATGGAAATCAAATTTTGTTAAAAAGATAAAGCAACAAATCATTCATCAAGATCTAAATAAAATCATGTTTTTAATAATAATCTAAATTTTCCTATTGCTTTAACTTCAACCTTCTTGCCATTGCCCACATAGATGTATCTTTCACCATCATTGGGCTTTCAGCAATTTAAACAACCCTACATAGACACATTGATGTAAGTTGTTACACTAGAATCTATCCACCACGTATGTGTAGGTACCAAAATTTAAATTAACCTAGAACAAACCAAACCATGCTTTTCAGCTCCGAAAAAAAAAATAACTAGTGCTTTTTAGATCATTATAATTCTTTTCTTATCCTTCTTCTCTTTCTTGCCCTTATAGCTTATTGAAATTAGATTTTTCAATAGTGTATCAATTTCTGCCTTTTCATTCTTACATACCATTTTTCAATTTCTACAAAGAACTCTTTAGCTGTAGTCAACTTTTCAGACATAAAGTCATTGAAAGGTTATGGAATGGATTTCTTCATGATCATCATACAGATGTGATTTGATTTCTTCCATCTTTCCATATCCTTCTTGTCATCAAGAGTTCTCTTATCCATAAGAGGTGGGAGAGAATCATCCTTTAACATAAGGTCAAGATTCATGATTACAAGAACTATTAAGAGGTTCTCTTACCATGATATGAAATTAGAGCCATTTAGCATAGGAATAGAATTGGTATTGGCGGTAATATTAGCAGCAGACATAATTAGATAAAAAATAACAAACGAACAAAACAAGTCCATATAAGTCTCAAAAACAAAATAAATTTAAATAAAAGTAAACCTCATCTTAAATACCAAACACTATAAACATTTAATCTTTGGAAAAAATATTAATTTTTAAGTGATATCTTAGTATAGTAATCAAACATTGATAATAAGAAACTGTCAATCAATAAATCCTCATTTAGGCCCATTTATTATTCGCGTGTAAAACTAAATAATCATCACACATTTATTGCAACAGGTGCATATGCAATTCTGTCAAATATGGACTTTCCTCTAGGCCGATCGATATTCTTAGAAATTACAGACGCACAACTGCTTATATTCTAAAACAAATTAATTTCCATAAGAAATGTTACTTTGCTGACACGTTGTTTAAGTTAATTCATCTTAAAATCTATATAACGATAACAATATTTGAATTTAAAATTGCAACAAAAAATAATCCTTAAAAAAATTAAGACAGAAAAAAATTAGGTCAAAATTTGGTCAGTGATCAACGTCAACATCAACTATTAATCGATAAACTATTAACCGGTTTAGGGTTGGACAGTTTGGGTTAACTTAAACTGAATCCTGAATCAGTCCACAAATCAAACCCTAACCCATAATGTTTTATTTCCTTTTCTTCTTTTCTTTTTCATAGGCAGTGTCAATGAATTGAACATGTCACTGGCTTAATGGCCCAACAGCCATCCCTCTTTTTTTTTTTTTTTGGTTTGTATTCTTGATGTCACAGCCACAACCTCCACTTTAACTTTATCAACCTTGGTTGACAGCGTGGTTGAATAGCCACACCTTTCTTGAACTCTGACAGTGGTTGTTGTTGCAGCTGACTTTAATCCCTTAAACTAAATTTTTTTTTTTAATTAATCCTTAAAAAAACAAAAGTAGCCACAATTTTTTTTTTCAAATTTAATGATACAAGATTTGAAAAAACCAAATATTGAATCATTAATTGAAAGTAAATTCAATTGTCAATGATGCAACACAAAGAAGCTCTGTTACCACTTGTTAGAACAAGAAATTCTTTAGTGAAAACCATCATTTATGATTCAAGAACATTCATGTTGTATCACAAGAATCAATAACAAATTATATGGAAGTGCTCCTGAATCCATCATGCTTAATTGCTCTATGAAGTTGTGTGATCGACTTTTCGAATCTACACGTTCTCCTAAAGAATCTTTTAATTTTTCTTTATGTTATTTCTCTAATGATAGGATGTCAGAAAGAACAAAACGATACATGTGACATGGGGATCATGATTACTTATATAGATAATTTTTTCTATCTTTAGGTGTTCTTATTTTGGCTCATTATAGAAATAGAAATTACCCTTAAGGGCCAGTTTGGTAATGCTGTATCTTTTAAAATAGTTGTTGTTAACTGTGCTGAAGAAATAATCAGTTATGAAGAGAATCAGTTAAGTGTTTGGTAAATTTTATTTTCAAAAATACTGCGAATTTTGAAAGCAGTTATGATTGTTTAGTAAATCTTACTGTTAAACTACTGTAAAAAAATAAATGACTAAAATATACAGAATATACAATGAAATTTACTTACACATAAAAATATGCACATACAATTTATTTAATTATGTATTATAATAATTTTAACTAAAAATAAAATTTATACTATATTGATTTTATTTCTTTTATTTTTTATCTAAAATAATTGATAATTAAAAAATTAACTACAATTTTCATTCAATAACATCAAGCAAATTATAACTAGGTATTCTAAAAATAAATATAAAAAAATGTAATGAGCTACAAAAACTCAAAATGAAAACAAATAATAAATTGTCATGAAATATTATATTCGCATTAAACTTGCAGCAATATCATTTCTTAGAATAAAAAATTATTAAAGTATTGATTTTGTTTCTAATTTAAATAAGGATAATTTGGGGTTTAGGTAATAATTGTAAGGATATTTATGAAATTATATTAAAGGATAAAATTAATTCTCAAAATCAAAATCAAAATCTTCCTTATTTTTCAAAATTAGCTGTAGGAGGAGTTGATTTTGGTAAAAGTGATTTTGATTTTTTTTTTATCAAACACCAAAATTAACTTTTAAATTTTTAAAATCACTTTTAACCCTTTCAAAAACAATCCCAAACAGGCCTTAAGTCTCTAAACATTATAAGGCCTACACCCTATTAGATGCATTCAAGCTTATATTACCAAAAATCTTAATAGATAATTTTTAATTAGGTAAAACTTTATATGATAATACATAACACATAATTATTCACATATAAACCCAACGTTGGATTAAAGATCCAACAATGTTGGATTGAAAATCCAACTGATTCCAAATTTATTAATTTTTATTTATTTTTGTCGTTGTTATATATAATTCTTCTTTTCTAACATGCGAAATGGCCATATTGTGAATGAATGTGTTAATATGCATGGTTTATTAATTTTTTTTATAGAAAATGAACCAAAACTAGACCTAAAAGCTTGTAAAAATCTAGGCCGGGAAATTATTCATTTGTCGTTTTGCAAAATATTCCGCTTATGCTTGTGCAAGTCACTCTATGGTGCTATAGCATATGGAAGTTGTCATAGGAAGTCTTGTGTTTGCTTGTATCCATGCTGAATAATAATATAATACTATATAAGCTATTTTGCATTAAATTATTTTATTTTTAATTTCATTCAAAATTATTATTCTTCATCAGAAAAATAGCCCAAAATGACTATTTTGAGGCCAATCTTGAAAAAGATGAATATTGAGAAAATACACTTACATGGATGATCATCTGTGAGCTCTTCATAATGCATTATGGAAAGTGGCCAACAAATCTTTGTTTGGATTTTCATTTTTTTTTATATTGCATGGGAATTTAATTGAAATGAAATTAAATCTAAAATGTGTAATAGCAATATTAATGGATCTTAATAGTAGGTGACTAAAAGTTAGTGGATGAATATGGTTGTATTTTCCTTTGAAAAACAACTGAAAATTAAAGGTCATTACAACTAATTAAAGGTTGCGAATAAATGCAACAACAACAAGTTTAATTTCAGATTACAAATTCTAGCTTTAAATTCAAGATTTGGTGCTTATTTTTTTGAACCAAAATGGCCTCTATAAACTCCATAAACTAGCTTCTAATTTTATTTGCTAGATACACCAATTAAAAAAAAAAAAATCCAAGTGATCTATTTTGCCCTTCTATCTTAAACAATTTCTCTCTAGCTTTAGGCTACAACTTGATACAATTGAAATACTAGTTTGAAGTTCATTGGCATAGTAAGTTTATGCTACTGAGACTATTTGAATCCATTATATCCTTAGAGACAGACAATAAAGTTGAGAAAACTTGGGTCCGGGTCTGGGTATTGCAATGCCCGAACCCAGGCCAAATGAAATTTTTGGACACCTGGGCTGGGTTTTAACCCGGGTACCTGAATTTGTATTTTTTTAATAGTATACATGTATAATTTTTTTGTAATTTTATAAGTTTTAAATTATTTCAATGAAATTTGACATGAAAATATAAACTTTAAGTGTTTAAAACTTTATATATGTATAATAGATGAGTAAAAAAATATAAATATTTAAAATAATATATATATTTTATTAATTGTTTAATAAAATTTGGGTTTTGGACCGGGTCCTCAGTTTATCAAATGATGCCTAGGATCGGCCCAGCTTCATATCCCCATATCACTTGGGTGCAATCTGGGTCTGGACTAGGAGGGTATTTTAGCCACCCTAAACAGACATCGATATAATGTAAGCAACATAAAGAAGGTAACGAATATGTTTTTAAGGATATTGTAATTTTACAGGTCTCGCGTTTATGACTTATTTGTTATTACATATTATTGTAAATTTATAATGTATTATTACTATGTCATTATGCTATTATAAGCTTGTAAAAGTGTGCAAGTAGCTTATTTGTAAGATTAAGTACAATTGGAAGGTTATGTCACAAAGGCTATACACTGCTAAAGAATGTGGGTTTTAAGTTAGACCATTTATGATCCCTCTATTCTTTCTAGAGAACTGAACTAGTATATTTTTACATACATTGGGAGCTGTCTTATATCAATTAATGATAGTGATTTATAACAATCTTAAAATACATTTAGATTCTGAAATGATGAACTCAGATTTGGCTGAGCCAAGCCAATGTTGTCCTACTTATAGACAAATTAGTTGGGTGGAGGCTAATGATAAGTTCATCGACCTAGTGGAATATTTAATTAAATTATGGCAAGAAGTCCATGAGCTCAAACATGCTATGGTAAAGCTTAGAGCTGCTCAAACCAAATTGAATTTGGTAAGGTGACTAGTGCATAATGTTTTGAGTGTCTATATAGGCATGAGAGCCATGAGTGCTTGTACTTCAATAGGTCAATAACAAGCATAAGTAACGAAGAATACTTCATATGCCAAAAGTGCATTGGGTACAACAAGAAAATGTCATAATAAATATGTATTAGACTTTAGATTAAAGAGTGTGATTTTAATTTTATCAATAAAATGTAAGAGCTCAAATTGTTGAATCTTAAACCAAATATTAATAAGTTTATTTTTATTGGCTTGTCCATTTTAAGACAAATTTGAAAAAAAAAAATTAAATTTATGACATGGGAATTTTGGATCTGAAAGATTCATTGACAATTGTACAAAATCCAACCTTGTTTACATAGTTAGCAAAATTGTGTATTATGAGAAAACTCGAGAGATTCGAGTACAATTTCTAAAGGTGCTAACATAGATGTTGAATCATCACACAACACTAAATCTTGTGAGGATCTTGTCTAAAGAAGTTCTTGTACCTAAAAAGGCAAGAACATGTTTAATGTGATTGATGCTTCGAACCTTAAGATGCATGGAAATGTATTTAAACTATTACTACAAATTCATGGTGGTGAGATGGTAAAAGGAACACGAATTGACTATTCTCACTAATAACAGAGCGTACGAAGCTACTACTGATAAATTGGCAAAAGGGTTGTTCTTTAGATCTTGCTGGTTAGATTTAAATGTTGGCAGTAAGGATTTGTATATTAGAAATCGTAATAGCATTATTTGACCAATGCTTTGTACTATGTATGAAGAAAATGGATAAGGAGCTGTGAAAGCCTTTAGATATATAACTAAGGATGTTGGCATTAAGATATTCATTATATGCCATTACCTAAGTTATCAATAATGAGCTTTAAAAATATGATATGTCAAGTTCAAGATTTATGATTAATCTTGTTAGAGATTCATACCAAGGGGATGAATTTGATTGAAATTTTCCTAATGGCTACTATTATTGAGAAGCTATCTCTTAGATGCAAAGATTTTAATAATTACCTTGAGCATAAAGGATTCGAAACGAGCATTGAGAATATAATTGTTAAGCTTCAAAATTTTAAATGGCAAAAGCAAATGTTGTAAAACATAGTCAAGGCTATAAAGTTAAGTGCCTGAAGTAAAGAAGCAAATGTTTCATATGAATCATGAAAATGAAGAAATTTTCCTACAAATTCTTGTGAATGTAGGATATTTGGCTTAAGTAATAAAAAACATAAACCAAAAAAGGTGAAGATAAGACTAAAACTGTTGATTGCCAAAGCTTATGCTAGCAATTTTTATATGTTTCAATAGTCAATTTGCAGTTGGCAGGGAGGTAAGTACAGACATTTACATTAATCAACACAATATTGTTAGACAACTAATCTCTTTTGAACTTATATCGATTGACTTTATAGAGTCAAAGAGTAATGTCGCAAATCTAGAAACCTAAGGGATAAATAAAGATACGGGACACTAACACTCGGTTTTTTCATGCCATGGTTCGGAAGAAGCGTCAGTTGTTTCATGTTCATCGGATTCGGGAGGATTCTTCTGGTTGGATTTCTGAGCCCTCGGCTGTGGCGACTTCTGCGGTTGATTTTTTTCAAAGACTTTTGGCGGGGGGCTCTAGTCTGTTTTGCCAGTCCGATTTCCATTTTATTCCTTCGTTGGTGACTTCTGATGATGATGTGGATTTGTGTAGGATGCCAGATTTGGATGAGTTACGTCGGGTGGTTTTTTCTATTGACCCTAACAGTGCCCCAGGTCCTGATGGGTTTTGTAGTAGCTTTTATCAGTCGTGTTGGGATATTATTTCTGGGGATTTACTATCTGCTGTTCATGATTATTTTCGAGGCTATGCTATGCCATGAGCTTTTCAGAGTACGATTTTGGTCCTCGTTCCTAAGAAGGACTCGCCGGCTACTTGGGCAGATTTTCGGCTGATCAGTTTGTGCAATGTGAGCAACAAGGTTCTAACCAAGTTGCTTGTTATGAGATTGGCTCTTGTTTTGCCTCGTCTCATTTCTCCTTCCCAGAGTGGTTTTGTGCCTGGTCGGGTTATTCATAACAATGTTCTGCTGGTCCAGGAGTTGGTTCACGATATTGGTCGGCGTACTCGGGGGAGTAATGTGGTGCTGAAGCTTGATATGGCTAAGGCTTATGATCGGATGTCGTGGTCTTTTGTTATTCAGATGCTTCGGTGTTTTGGTTTTTCTGAGCAGTGGATCTCATTGGTTCGGCGTGTTATTTGTGGTCCTTGGTTTTCTGTGCTAGTTAATGGAGTTAGCCACGGGTTTTTTCAGTCCTTGGGGGGTCTTAGACAGAGTGATCCCTTATCTCCTTGTCTTTTTATTATTGTCGCTGAGTTCTTTTCTCGAGGGTTAGATCACTTGTACTCTGAGTATCATTCTCTGCAATATTGTTCTGCTGGGCCTCTTCAAGTCTCCCATTTGAGTTTTGCTGATGACATCGTTGTTTTTGCGAATGAGAGTCGATCTAGCCTCACGCGGCTTATGGATTTCCTCAATCATTATGAGGCAGTTTTTGGTCAGCTGATCAGTCAGGCTAAGAGCAGCTTCTATATTGGGCGCTTGGCGTCTGCTTCGCGTCGTGCGATTATTCACTCATTCTTGGGTTTCAAATCGATGAACCTTCCTTTTACCTATCTTGGGTGCCCGATTTATGTAGGGGGGCTTAAGATTGCTCATTTTGATGACCTTATCCAGAAGGTCAGGGACAGGATCTCTGGTTGGGCCAATCGGTTGTTTTCTTTTGGCGGGAAGCTGGTTTTGATTCGCCATGTTTTGTCTTCTATGCCTGTGCATCTGTTTCATGTTCTGCGGCCTCCGATAGCTATTATTCAGCAGTTGGAGAGGATGTTTACTCGATTTTTATGGGGTGACTCTGGGTCTAAGAGGAGGATTCATTGGTGTCGATGGCCGACGGTTTGTTATCCGGTTGAGGAGAGAGGTCTTGGTATACGATCTTTCGGGGATCTGGCTGAGGCTTTCGAGCTAAAGCTCTTATGGCGTTTTAGGGAGTAGCGTTCGTTATGGGCTTCTTACATGAAGTCTAAGTACTGCAGGACTGTTCATCCTGCTGTGGTGAGTTTTCGTTATCCGGCTTCTCCTCTTTGGCGACGGCTTTGTTATGTTTGTTCTGTTGCAGAGCCTCATGTGCGTTGGTTAGTTGGTGCGGGGGCTTGTAGTTTTTGGTATGATTGCTGGTTGGGCTCCTGCACTTTATCCATCCAGTTATAATCCTGGTGCCGCTTCTCTGGTCTCGGTGTCCTTTTATTGGCGGGGTACTGTTTGGGACCGTGGTAAGCTTCTGGAGGTTTTACCTTCATCAGTAGTTGAGCAGATACTGTCAATTCCTATTTCTGCTGACGAACCAGATCTGATCCGATGGGATTCTACTCCTGATGGTATATTTCACCTACGCTCCGCTTGGGAGATTGTTCGCGGTTCCAAGCCGCGAGACGAGGTTTTTTCTATCATTTGGCAGTGTCATCTTCCGTCCCGATTATCTTTCTTTCTGTGGCGTTTGTTGCATGGTTTCTTGGCTACCGATGATGCTTTGTGCTTGCGAGGTTTTTGTATGGTTTCTCGGTGTCTCTGTGGTCAGGCTACGGAGACTTCTCGTCACTTATTTCTTGAGTGCCCTCGGGTTAGTCAGGTCTGGGAGTATTTTCACCGTTGTTTGGGGTTTCGGAGAGTTTGTTTTCTGACGCCCCATGCTTTGCTTCATCATTGGAGGCGAGGGGCTCCCTCTCGGTCTCATTTTTGAGTTCTTCTACCTTGCTTCATCTTGTGGCATGTGTGGAAGGCTCGAAATGCTTATAGGTTTGATTCTCATCCCTTTTCTGTTACCGCTGTCATTTATCGGGTAGTGGCGGATTTGAGGCTTGCGGGTTTTGCTTTTGGTTTTCATCATTCGCAGTTGCGCGGAGTCATGGGTTCTCAGCTTACTGAGGGGTTGCATGTGCTTGCTTCCCCTCGGAGGCCCATCAGAGTTGTTTCTTAGACGAGGCCGCCTCCTGGGGTTGTGAAGCTGACGGTTGATGGTTGCTCTAGAGGCAACCCTGGGATGTCGGCTGCAGGAGGTGTATTACGCGATCATCGGGGTATTGTCTTAGCAGGGTTTGGTTCCTTTCTTGGGCATCAGCCGATTTTATATGCCGAGCTTATGGCTGTCTGTGAGGGGTTGGAGCTTGCTGTTCAGCTTGGATATTCCGTGTTGGAGGTGGAGTCTGATTCGGCTACGATTGTTTCTTGGATCCTCTCGGGTGGCTCTGTCCGTTGGGATTATGCTTTGTCTTTACGCCGAGCTCGCTCCTTGGTTTCCTCCTATTCGGTGGTCGTTAGACATGTGTTTCGCGAGGCTACGTCCGCTGCTGATTTTCTGGCCAATTGGGCTTGCACTTCTCGATCCAGTCGGCATTTCTTCTCTACTAGGGACTTACCTAGGGGCTTAACTGGGATTCTTCATCTGGATGCTCGTTCAGTTCCACACATCAGGCGTTAGATTTTTCTATTTTTACCCTTTACGCTTTATGTCTTCCATTTTCGAGGAGGTTTTGGTTCTTGTCCCCCTCCTTATGTATTTTGCGTTATTTTATGATTTATATTACAGGTAGGGGTCCCGCCTAACCCCCCACCATTCTGGTGGTTTCAATTAAAAAAAAAAAATAAAGATACAATTGGCAATTATCTAGGCTTAAAGGGAAAACTATAGGTTTTATCGTCTTATGGGGGATTACCTTTATATCTATTCCAATAACAAAATTGTGATGCCTATAGGAGAAAGGATGAACTATGCTCTATGATTCTTAAGCGTGGAAAATATAAGCGGAGCAATGCCAGTTACTCTTGATTAAGAAATCACCTATATGAGAAAGAAGTAAGGCCCTTCAAAGTGAATTGTTTACTGTGAAATTCTTAGAAATTCTTACAAAACCAGGCAGATATTCATTTGCTAAAATGAAGATAACAATGATAACTTAAATGTGTTAGGAAAGATTTCTATGTTAAATATATCATCGTTTATATGAACAACATAATGGTTGAAAGAAATCACATCTATTATTAGCCATTAAAGTAAATATATTTTCACAAGAGAAGGGTTAAAGATTGAGACCAACTTAGCCTTTGTAGGTTTTAATTTGTTGAACTCTGTCATCAAGGTTAAAAAGTATTTTGACATTAAAAATGTCTGATTTTGTATCTTTCACCAATTTTCATTCATGTGGGGATTGTTAGAAAAAAAGCATAAAATGACTATTTTAAAGCCAATTTTGAGCAAGATGAATATTGAGAAAATGTACTTACATGGATGATTTGAAATCTCATTTGTGAGTTCATTGTGATGGATCATAGAATGTTAAATTACTGCGTAGGTGAATGAGAAATTAGATCTTAAAGAGCATCTGTTGTTTTAAAAAAATGAAGAGAAAAGTGGCCAACTTTTAGTTTAGCTTTTCATTTTTCTTTCACATTGCGTTGATATTTAACTAAAATGAAATTAAATCTAAAATGTGTAACAACGATATCAATGAATCATAGTAGCAAGAAATTAAAGGGCTATTAGTGGAAGAATTTGGTTGATTTTTAAAAGGAAATGACAGCTTAAAATTAAAGGTTGTTATTATTGATTAAAGGTTGCAAATTAATACAACAATTACAATTTTATTTCAAATTGTAAATTCAACCTTTAAATTTAAGAGTTGTGCTTATTTTGCTAAACCTACATTGCATCTAGAAATGATATAAATTGGCTTCTAATTCATTTGTTAAACAGAAAAAAAAACCTCCTTTAAACGAATTCTCTCTAATTTTCGGCTTCAATATGATATAGTTCAAACATTAGTTTGAAGTTCACTAGAATAGTAAAGTTGTGCTACCAAGATTATTCAAATATATTGTATCTTGAATAGGGTTATGTATACATGCATAAGAACATGAGCAAAAGCCATGATGTTTTTCTTGATTATGTATACACGCATAAGGTTAGAATATCATCTATATTTCTTGTTGAAGATTTGAATAAGACAATTGTAATTTTTTTCTACATTATTATACTTTATAAAAGATGGGTGCAATCTTCTCTATTACCCTTAATTGTCTACATTACATGTATGGACATGTAGTAAGCCCTAATTCTGGAGTAGGAGATGAAATCCCTTGAACATTTTCTTTTCTTTTATAGAAAAAAATCTAATCTCTACAACTAAAGATTTTTCTATTCTAATTTCCTCCCTTTATATCTTATTAGAGTATGAGTTTATAAAAGGATTTGAGCTAGTAGAAGGACTACAAACTCATGGTCTTCCAGCTTCAACTTAACAATTAAAGCTCAGTCATCTCATGAAATGCCAAAACTACTAAATTAACCTATGCTATTTCACTAAAAGCCTGAGGCTGCAGGCTCTAGTGACCTATAAATAAATGATATATTAATTAAAACTCTTTTTAATTAATATTAGGCCCGGTCTTAGACTAATAATAACCTTTTAATTGATTCTCTATTTGATGCTCATAATTAAAGCTAGGCTATGATAAATGTCTTGCTTTTGGAATTACATATTTACTACTAAGTCACTATTTATTCTAATTACCACTTTCAGTATATCTATATTTGCAAATAAATTACAAGTAAATATTATCATCCAATAAATAAATTATTGAATGAACTACAGCAACAAATTTGAATGATCAAGTACCATAAATAACTTAGGTAAGCAGACTTTATATAGATTCCATCTTGTAAGTATATGTTCTTGTGATCCATGAAACTGTATCTCCAAGCAATCAAGGTTTTGACATTTTTTATGGATCTTACTTTGTGATAATTCAAAAGACATAATACATGAATGCAAGCTTACTACCCACTCAGGATTAAGGTCGATTAAATTTATTAAAGCTTATATTTCATTATAATTATGTTCAATATGCATGTAGTAGATGCATACTAATTTTCCTTTAAAAAGTTATCACTTTAATGATCAAGATAAATTCACTCACTATAAAAATAGAAACGTTACTCACTTACTATAACCTTACATAAAAAAATGCCCATTTCATTAATGATTGGGAATGATGAGATCGAGGACAAAACTGTTACAAGCACATGGGATGAGGGATAATCAAATGTTATTTAAGTTCCAGTCAAACCCATCACAAGAGCTTGAGCAAATAAAATCAAAGAAGTACTTAATGGGTTGATTCAAGCAACTTAGGCTTAATCAAATTTGTGGAGGCCTGTTGAAGGAATCGCGCATGGTAAATGTGTGATTCAGGCTCTTGAAGTTTCCAAATAATCACTTCCATGAAATAAGGAGTTGGCTTGCACATTATGGTCGAAAAATTTATTATTTTCCTTTTCGGATACTTTCTCAATTGGAAAATGTACTAGTTTCCTTCTTGGATACTTTCTCATTTTTTGAGGAGGTTAGTGGAGAAACAAATCAGTTATTTCTTTTGTAATTACCTAGTTTCTATTTTAATTGATGTAAGACATTTAAGCCAATTAGGGTTTTGACTTGATTTAGATTCTTTTCTATTTGTTTAGATTAGGATTCTTATTTGATTTTGGTCTAAGATTTATTTCAAAAAATTCTTGTAACCAACCCTAGATAATGTAATCGCATCTAATAAACAGGGGAGATAAGTTTTGATGCAATTGGTGAGAGAGTTAATTCTCTTTGGTTCTTTAACAAAATCTTTGAACTTATTAGATTTTCGTGGCGTTCAAACTCTTGACTTATCAATTAGATCATCTATAGCTGATTATGGTGTCCTCACATACCAAGGTTTGTGCTTTCATTAAGCATCGGGTCGTGGTTCCATTCAATTCTAGATTTAGAATTCAATCCTGGAGAGGGTTGTGTCAATTCTTGGCAAAGTTCGTATCAATGAACATATCTTTTATTAATAAAAAAACCTATGATTTATATTTTCTAGTCTGACATCATATGCCTAATACATAAATCACATACTTTACAAATACGGGCTAATAATTTATGCTCAAATAAGTAATGAATAAATAAATTTTATGAAATTAAGAAATTATTATTTTCATGCATGCTTTGAGGGCACAAAATAACAATAAGTCTAACAATCTCGTACTTGCCTTCAAAGCATGTCAGACATTGAATGAATCATTATGTTAATTATATTACTATCAAAACACTTGACTTTCAAGGTTTTGGTAAAAGAAACTATTAAATTATATACAACACTACCAAGAAAATCGTGACTTTACCTGTCTACACAAACCCTTTGTACTATGTGATGTTTTCAACCTTTTATTTTTCTCTATAAGGCACTTGGTTCTTATAGCTATGCTTTAGTCTCATTGTTATCGTAATAAAGGACAAAGGGGATCTAAGCACTAGGAACTACCTCACATTTCATAAGAAACTTTTGGAGCCATATAATCTCCTTTGAAGTTTAGACTAGGATAATAGAGACAATCAATTTTTAAGAAAGCTAAATCTAATTCAAGTTAATTAAAACTCTACGCTAGTTAGAAAAGAAAATATTTTGTTTGAAAAGATTTAATCTAAAGATGCAGGTAAAATTAAAATGAGTACATTAATATAAGAACTCAAAAGATTGAAGCTATTATGGTTTGAGAATCTACTGGCACGACTTAAAAGTGTTGTTACTCCTAAGCATAAGAATGTCTAGTTATAATATAACACGGTGAATCCGGAGTTGAACTATAAGGAATTTAAAATCTAGTAGTCAATTTGTTGTAACAAAGAAAATTAACAATTTGTTGTAACAAAGAAAATTAACTGCAGGAAAAGAAATTAACAGAAATCAATATAAAAATATGTTAAGGTTATGGGATCCACTTCAAATTTCAAATTATGATTATAACAACTTTCTCATATTTGAATTTTGCATTTATGTTTCTAGTTAATTATTATGTCATTTAATTCTTGACTAACCATTAATGTGATAAATATAGGACTAAGTACCTAATGTACAACAATAATGTTAAAGTGTCGACATTATGTCAAAATACCATATAAATTGAGAAAGATCTAGATCTATAAATTAACATGACATAAAAGGAATTGATAAGGAAGAAAAAATACAACAAATAAAATAAATTTTAAGATTCACTTAAAAGAGTAATTTAATCAGTAATTTGAATCATTGAGTTTTACCTTTCATCTTAGCTCAAAAAATTTAACCACTCGTATTGAAAAACAAAACAATCATTTTATTTAACAAACTTCTAAAATATATTACAAGGGAATTGATTACACAACAAAAACAAGAAAGAATTCCTTATCTCTCACTTCAATCCTTAGCTCCCTCTCTTGTTTTTCTCCTCTCCTCCATTCTGCTTGCATTTCTTCAACTTTTATAGGTGAGGAATGCATCTTTTTCTTTTAGTTTATTAATATTTATTTTATTTTTTTATTTATAATATATATACATAGAATAGTGTGAAGGTCAGGTGGCAAAATGGCCACCTGACCATCACACCATTATTCCTCCTTTTTTTATTTTTATTTTTTAAAAATATTTATTTTTATTAATTACATCTCCTCATTAATGCATTCCAATGGCTCCAATAATTCTTCTTTGTTCTCGCTTTTAGTTCCAATTCCCTTGTTATTCTTGAAATATTTACAATATATAAAAAAAATTAACATATTGCAAATTAATTTTAACATAAAAATTTATTAGGGGAGTGTTAAGTTAATTTATGAATAATGAGCACATTAATCAATACTGTAAGTGAAAAATTAATAATTTTAGATTTATTAAATATACATTTTTTAGTGTTAATCATACCCTCCAACCAGCTTATTGCTATGCCCTAGCAATTTAAGTGATAAAAATTTAGCAAAATTTAAACCCAAATTGAAAATCATTTTTTTTGAAATTGGGTTTATTTCTTTTATCGAATTAATGAAAAAAATTAAATAAAAGTATAAGCATTATCTTTGGCCTAAAGAGAATCACACTTGCACAAATCAATTAAGTAAAATTATGTAAAATGATCAATTGTTATAGCTACATTAATCAAGCCGCTTTTAAGAGTGATATGTCAAACCCAAAACCTCACAATTAAGAGTGACTCTTTCAAGAAAAAAAATAAGCCCAAAAATAAATAGTCATTATAAGAAGTGGTAGATTGAGAGAATAGTAAAACAAGATTATGCGCTGTCACCAAGATAAAAAAAATAATGCCCATAGCTTAAATGATCTTAAGTCAATGGAATTACTAACCAAACTAATTTATTTATATTTTTATGCATCACCACATCTTTTAGTTTATATTACCAACTTCTACTTCAGACTATAGTCTCTTAAAATCAAGAAAGACTTTCACTGGGACGTAACATAGGTTAGACACATGGCTAAGAAAGAAAGGATAATTCAAAAAAAATATATATATTTGAAAAATACAAGACTTTGGATATTGTAAGGTGCTTTTCACTTTGATTTTTTTCTTTTTTCCTTTCATCTCTTTTTTTTTTTTTTTCTTTTTTCTTTCTTTCTTTCTTTATTTTATTTTTTTTTCATAGCACTATTTTTATGAATTCATAATCATCTCTATTTTCAAACATAATTGGATGGTGGAAAACACAAAATATAAGGTGATACTCTACATTGGAGTGGGACAAGATGATAGGTTAATAAAGAATTTTTTTTTTTTAAGGTTCAAAAGAGTTAACTATAGACACATTATAATATGAATGACTGAAAAGGTTTAAACGGATAAAAAATGACCTTTTTGTCATCTTTTAGGGCTCCAAATAATCTTTTATATCCACTAGTTCAACGAACTTTTAGATGTAGCTAGACAAATTTTCTTTTTTATTTTTTGACTTTTTTTTGAAGAAAAATATAAAGATCTTGTATAATAAACTATGAAATTGTACAAGCAGACAAGGTTGCTCTCCAAGGATAGTGGGCTAAAAAATTCACTTGAACTTAACATGACATGTTCATTCCTTCAAATGACTTAATCAGTTTCACTCATCAATTTCTCAATTTACATTTCAAAATGCAAAGTGAAAAACATGGTATAACATAACTCAAGGCCAAAGATAATATAAATACCCTAATTTAGAAGTCATCATCATATCCAATGTTAAAAGATCACAATTTTTTTTAAGTTTAAAAAAAACATAACAAAACTCCTCAATTATTGTTGTTGTTTTTTTTTTAATTAAAGAAGACAAAATAAAAGAAGAAGTTGGAACTTATTACAAAACTTAAAGGAGATGCTTAAGAGAAAAAGAAAAGAAAAGAATATATTAGAACCCAAATTCCTTTTGTTTTAAGAAACAAAAATCTAAAACTGAAAAGATATGTTTCTAGAATCACTACATTCCGTATTCAACCATCTTCAACTTAAATTTTTATTCAAAATTAGTCTTTATAACAAAAATTAGTAAAAACATCACCATGACTAAGACATTCTACAATTGTTAACTATTTCCTCTCCCTGACTTGAAAGAGATATTGTCCTCAATATCTTAGAATAAGAAGTAGAGTTTAGAAGACATCACCTAGTCATTGGGAGAAAATATTTATAAGCGGAGGGTTAAATCTAATTTATACTTTTTATGAGGGTTACTGTCATTATCATCAGTTGACCAATCCAACACCAAGGTCATGGGAGTTGACTCTGGTTTGTAAGCTTTTAAAAAATCAAGTAACTCGTTAGTAGTAAGGGCACAAATAAAGAATTTTTTCACTGAGGATGAAATGTAATAATTCTTTATTGCATGATTACGAAATGGTATTAAGCCATCATAAAAATTATTAACATTTAATAAACCGATTGATTTTTTATGGATATTTAAATGAACCCAAGAAGTAAATGTAATTAATGCCTTTAAAGTTGCAAGATCTATTTACCTCGATCCTTAGCAATAAAGAATAGTAACCTTAACCTCGAGCTCTCGAGCTCAATCTTGTCCTAAAACATCAAGACACATCCTTATCAATATTACTACTTATTCTGACCTTGATATAATTCCAACAAAATCAAGCCTAGTCATAAGCACTAAACCATTGAAGGTAGTCTAAACCTGACCATCCTATACAAACTGATTTTTACCAAGCTAATCATATGTCAGAAAATTGTAAAATCATAGAAGAGAAACTATAAATATGTGCAGCATTTCATATAAAAATTCAAAAAAATGAATAAAGGTCAGAAACATAATGCAAGAAGAATTTTACATGCACTGATCCACACTGTCAAACAGGGATAAAAACAACATATGCTGAATTAGAAAATTTGTAAAGTATTTAATAGAACTCATAAAACTTAGACCATTTAATTTTACAACAGTAGAGGCATCAAGAAGCAATATTTCAACTTTCTAGAATTTTTAAAGATGTAAAACTATTTTAAACAGATTTATATTAAGTGACCAGCAAACTTGTCCAGAAACATTCAGGTTTATGTTTTACACTTAAAAAATTCATAACTTAATGCTCACTCAATGAAAATTAGAAAATAAAAATTAAATCATAGACAATTCATAAAAGTATATGAATTTTGTTTTTATAGGTCATTCTAAAGTCTTTTCATAGCCTAAAGTAATTTTATCATCAGTCATCCCAATTCTAGAAAGCAGTTTCCAGAACTGCAGCAGTCCAACATAACGATTTTTAATAATTTTTATACTTAACCAAAAATTATGAAACTAAACATACAGTAAGTATACATAATGAAGATTTAATAGAAAAATCAATATAAGTTTCAGGGATCATTTGTATAGATAGAAAAATCAACGAATTCAAACATGCGCTGAAAATCAGAATTTTCCAGCACCACCGTTCCAACTTCGAAAATTCACAACAATTTGGTTACTGGGAGTCTTTTTGTACAAAATATATCATTGAAAACCTTAGGATGTCTAATTTAATTTTATGGAAACTTTTGTGAAAAAATTGAATCAAAATAAAGGTAAAATAGTAATTAAATTACAGTGCTCATGTCTCATAATGTCTAGTTAGTCATTCATGATTAAAAGAACAATAAATGCCATCATCAAACACATAAGATTAGAGAACATGTTTTAGAGAAGGTAATTACCTAAAAACTTTTTTCAAATGTGCATAAAAGAAAACCCTAGAATTCTTTGCTTTTATATGGTTATTAGGTTAAAAAGTTTTAATCGTAGGGTGATAGAAAGCGTATAAGGTTAATGAAAATACTTGGTTAATGAAAATACTAACTTTTATAAAACTATATTATACAATAAATATAATATTTTCTAATAATTTATTTAAAAATAAATAAATAAAAGGTTTATGCTTTATCTCAAATAATGATAACTCAAATAATTTAACAAAAATAAACGATAAACTAAATAGATAGGCATAATCAAACAAACTAGGAACGGTTGTTACACAAAATCTAGAATATCTCTTGAGCTTTTTCTTCAAGACTTTTAATCTTCCATAAATCATCCAACATATCCCCTCTTTTTTACGATAATTTCTTGAATATGTTCAACTCACAGGTCTTTTGACACTACAACTCGAATCATACAATCAAAAGTATTTGGCCTTTCAAGAAAGTTATTGTTGATAGAGGTTAATAGTGTAGTTTTACCAATACCACTCGTGCCATATATGCCAATAATTCCCGCTGATTCTTCCAAAATACTCTCCAAACTTGTTCAAGCGTAGATTGCAAGCCAACTACTGTTGGCTCAGCTGGATTTACATCTGCTATAGATATTAGAGCTCTTTCAGCGAACACCTCAAAATCTCTTTCGCCTAATAAAGTAGCCACATCTCGCAGTGTTTCAGCCACTTGTTTGCCAAATGTGTAGGTTGACTTGTAGTTCTTGGAACAGTAGCCTCTAAAACATAGTTTCTCAGTTTCTTTACCGCTATCGCTTATCAAATCTACCCTTGAAAGCCACCCTTGCACGTTTCATTTGTCGCTCTTCAACAACCATGACTCTTTTCATCAAATCATCCCTTGCAACAAGATTATCTTTAAGCTTCCTTATATATGCTACATTCCTGAGAGTGCAATTTAGGCAGTGAGAGAAGATTGCATCACATGAGAATTGGAGTCCAATAACGTTACCCATATTTTGTGTAAGATTCAAGCAAAAAGAAAGGAAGGTAAGTTTTAGCGTAAACATAATAATGGAAAGAATTGTGCGTATGTTGAGGATAAAATTGCATCACAGATGGGAAATTAATGTTAAGCAGCATATGGTTTTCACTACAACAAAAATGTATATTGCCGACCATTTATTTTCGAGGGCCCTCAAAATCCCTAGGTGCATAGCCTGTCTCCGGAGGGTTTTATGGTTTCGTCGGTAATTACAGAAAAATGCACATATTATTACCTACAATAACATTTCCCTCGGAAAAATTAACAAAAATCCTTCAGTAAAGTGAATTTCTTTTTGCGGGTATTATAGAGCCAAAATTTGGGCCGACAACATCATTGAGCCCTAGGAAATAGGAATTTTTTAATTTTTTTTGGTTTTAATATCAAGCGACGGCACCCATATAGAAATGAAATTCTTGAGCTCCATCAAAATCCTTTACTTTGCTCCGATGGGAATGATGAAAATCTACCATTGATTTCGTAGATCGACGATGGCAGAGTTCCAATGGTTCTGTTGCAAATCATGCAGTGCTTGAGCTATTTGAAGAGATTCTAGAAGTTGAGATTGCCCTATTAAAGGTAGTGCATTTGATTTGAAGCCCTAGATGACATCAAGATGCACCTAACGCTATGTAATAAAATCCCATGCCTTTTATTGTAACAATTAATTTTTTTATACTTTCATATTGCATGTATAGCTTTGATTTGGATGAATTCTATTGTGATTTGGACTATTTGTATTGTTAATTTTATTTTTTCCCCCTTTTTCAAACCTGCTTGCATGAATTCTTCTTCTTCTCTTGTTATTGTTGCTTTTGTTTCTGCTCTCGAGAAAGCTGCGGTCATTGTTCTTTGTGTGGCTGGATCATCACCTCTTGGTGACAGGTTAGTTTTTGAACAGCCAAAATTCATATTTTATATGAAGATTTTGTTTGTTTGGAGCTTGGGTAATACAAAGTAAATTTTTATTTTCGAAGAGTGGAAAAGCTCTAGGCTTAACTAAGAGGAAAAGCCTTATCTCGACTGTCAATAATGAGCCCACGGAAATCAAGCACTTGATTTCTCTAATATTTTGGTTTTTTATATTTAGATTATGATCATCATTAGTTTGATAGCGTCTAATGTTTAATAAGATATTTTAAAGTCATAAAATCTTATTGTTACTAGGGATGGTGATGGGGAGGACAGAAGGGGGGGATTGGCATTCCTGTACCCTTCTCCAATTTTACTTATGTCCCTTTACCATCCTTGTCCTTGTCATAATTACTTGAAGGGAGGGGATGTGGATTTCTGAGGATACCCAATTCCCAAAACTGATATTTACACTTAGAAGATATATGTTGCATTTGTCCCCATATCCTTGATATAATGCCATATGACTTGAATGAGAGCACATGGTTTATTGAATATAAGGAGGTAGTTTGATTACTTATTGATTAATTTTAATGGTTTATGGCTGAAGTACCTGTAATTTGGCTCCAAACACTATTTAAACTAGTTAGAGCTGTTGACTAGCTTTTGAAGTTTATATTTGAAAACTCTATTTTTGGACTAATTTTGCTGGCAATTCCCAGTAAACTTTAGCTAGATAAATTTGGGGAACAATTATTATAGTGGCCTATTGTTGAAATCGAGAAACTTTGCGTTAACTAAGTAAAATGTCCAAGCAAATTGCCAAGGATTCATGATTCAAGCTTCAAATGTTACTTCTATTCAGGTTAAGTTCATGTTTAATTCAAGTACATGACACTAAATTATTATGGCCTTGTCCCTTCTTACAGAGATAAAGTGAATTTCAAGAAGGCGCTCAACATTCTACCATTAATCACCAACACAAGGGCGAGGTATTCTTTTATTTCTTTCCTTTCTTTTTCAATTTTTTTTTAAAGTTAGTTCTTTTACATTTTAAGCAAATATAAATATAATGAAGCTTTTTCATGCAAAAAGTGTTTTATGCTTCTTCCTTCGTTTGACCTAATTAATATATGTAAAATATATAGCCAAATGTGGTTTTGACATCTACATTTCTTGAACATGCTAAAAGCTGCATATAGTAGTTTTTCCTTGTTTATGTTGCTCCATATTTTAGCCAAATGGAAATGCATGTACCTGAAATATCCTTAAACTTGACGTAGATAAATGAATTAAAAATTTTATTAATGGGTAAAGTTTATGCATGTAGATTTTTTAAGGCAGATCGAGCAGCGTGTTTGTAGAAATTCAAGGTATGTATGCTAGGCAATTGTTGTTACATATTCTAGTCATGAGTATTTAGCATAGTTAAAAATCATATTTTGCATAGTTCATTAACTATTTTATGATCTCATGCATCAAAATAGAATCCAGATTTATTCATGAATTAGTTTGATAGTGCTTGTAAAGAGGATTTGACTTAAGTAAATTTGGAGTAATTGAACATGATTGATACACGTTTAGAATAGTTCATTGCCGTTGCTAAGGAAAATTGTGAAATGCCCTATGCTTGCATGATAATTGTTGTAAGCTAAAAGGGTACTAGCATACTATTAATATAGTTTTCGATTATGTTGATAACTAAATACTATCAATATGATTTTCAAATAATGCAGGATCTTATTGTAAATTATGAAGATGACAAACAAATTTCAAGTGATGAGCAGAGTTATTTTATGTATATGATGTTGAACGATGAATGAATTACATTTATCTTTGTTACATGTACTGGATTATTATTTTGATAATGAACTTATTAGATTCTTTTAGTAATTGTTTTAATTTTATTACAGTTTGATTATATAATTCATGTACAAATTGATTAACGTAATGGAAAAAAGATTTTATATTTCCAAGGGTTACAAACTTTTACCAACGGATATATTCTGTTGGAAATATGCCATTATCGAGAAAATATGTCCCTAGGCAATATTTTTATTCTTTGTTTGAATTATTTTCTAACGGAAGTACTTGCTCTCTATCGAGGGATATTTCCCTCGGTAATAATCTATATTTCTGAGGGATTGTAGGAATTATAGAATTAACGACAAGTATTTTCACGACAGACTCTGACGGAAATTTTCCCTGAGTAATATATATTATTGAGGGATTTTTATATTTAGTGAGGGATGATGTCCCTCGGTAATACATGTTTTTGTTGTAGTGAATTTGGTAATGTGTGTCAAATTAACTACCACATAGGTGAAATATACTACAGATCTAATTTGGCCGTTACATTTGTTCTTTTTCTAGGGAAAAAAAAATCGAATGTTTCAAATTTTATTTTAGATTTTTTAAATTATGTGCTATATGTAACATAATTAACACTTAAATTTTATTTCAATCATTTTTTGTACTCTATAGCATAACTCTGACATATAGGGGTGGGCATTTAGTTTAGGTTAACTTAAATCAAACCAAATCGAAATAAATTTTAATTGTAGTTTGGATTAAAACTTTGAACCTAATTAGTTTGAAATTCAACTTTGAACTGAAAAACAAACCAATCGATTTAACTTGAAAAAAGCACATAAAAATTAAAACAAACAGTTAAACCTAATCCCAAAATTCTAGATTAACAAAATCAAAACTAAAGTAAAGAGAATAAAATAAATATCAAAACATAATAGCTATTGCCCAAAATCCTAAATTGACAAAATCAAGAGAGTAAAAAGAGCCAAAATCCAAACTCACCAACCCACGTCTTTTGATTTTGTTGATTTGGATCATTTCTTTTGTATTAATTTTGAAATGTCTTTCAATTTGGGGTCCAACTACCATGCACTTGGTGCATGGTACCCTCCATTTTGTCCATATGTGAGTTGCCCATTAGATCTAACACAGAACTTGCTTCAATGGCATGGATGTAGTTTCTTTAGTTTTTAATATTGGTGTCCCTAGGGTTTTTTAAAAAAGTCAAATAGCCAAAGATTTGATACATAATTTTAAATTATTATATTTTGATCAATTGATCTAAATTGACTATTAAAATTAATGATAGTATAAGAATAATAACTTGTAAAACTTTTTAGTACATAGAATCTTTTTTTATTTTTTGAAAACAACATAATATTGATTTAAACATATAATAAAAATATATTTAATCTATAATAAATAATTTAAAAATATAATAAAAATATATTAATTTATCAATAATATTAATTTATTTTTTGAAAACAACATAAAATCTATTTAATCAATAATAAATAATTTAAATCTATTATTAAAATTTAATTTATTAACAATAATATGACCAAATAATAATGTAAAAAATTTCATAATAATCAACCATGGTTTAGTATTCAAATATAAATAATAAAAATATACTCAAAGTGTAACTGACAGAAATATATTGGACTTATGCGTTAAAATTTTAACATTTCTAATTTTTTTACTTTTCAAGACCCTAAAGTAATTTACCAAAACTTAGGGGTACCATGCGTCTGCAGCACTGTAGCTTCGGCCTTCAATTCAAATATAATCCAACTTTCATTTTCTTTATAAAATGCTATTAACCAAATTCGCCAGCCGCCGCACGGAAGCAAGGTTGTATCCTGTTGCACGCAAGCCCAGAAGCCAGAACTCAAGCTGTCCCACATCGTTGTTGTCCACCATCCCCGGCTTGCCGCTGCAACGATCGCCACTGCCTCCTCCCTTGCAGTCCTGTGGCGTTCAAAAGTCATCTTCTAGTTCCAGTACAAGGCGTCAGTCAGGCTTCCATTTTGATATATTTGTGTACTCTAATTTTTACACTTTTGTTTTCTTATTTTGTTGTGTTATTATATGTCTGCACTTTGTGGTATTTTTTATTGGTTTCGTGTTTGCTTGATGGGAAAAAGGAGGGAAAAAAATGAAAACGGCAGTTCTTGTCTGTAACCAAGCCGAATTTGTAACCCGAATTGAACCTAACTGAACCGAACTTAATTTTGTTTAATTTTCAATTTTTAAACCGATTGGGTTGAATTCTTCAATCCAAACAAATAACCCGAACCAAAATCTGATTAACCACGCCTACTTCAATGCTTGATTATTGGTAATAGTGTCGCATGCATACTATTCAAACTAAAGTTGAGGACCATTGATGTGCTTTTGATAATTGACAAGGTAAGAAAGGTGAACAATATATTTTAAAATGAGGTAAGCTTATGTTATATTAACTGTAAGTTACAGTAATTAATTTCTAAATTCTTAAAAAAGTTAATAATTAGAAAAAAATTAATAAGTTTTAAAGTTTTATTTTAAACCCTACCAGCTGCACTGTAAGTACTTTAATTTTTTTTTAAGTTTTCTGTTTATATTTATACCAAATTTAGTACCAAGTTTATATTTTATCTAATTGAATTTTTAATTTATTTAATCTTATATTTATTGAATTTTTATTCATTAGATTAATGATTTCTTAGTTTAATATATCATGATCTTCAATGTTGAAGTCTTTTATTAATTATTTAACTTTATTAAATTCTTTACTCATTTGATCTCTTAAGTTTTTAATTTGTTTTATGTTTTTTTAATTAAAATTATTAATTTCTAATATTTCATTTACATTTTCTATATCATTTATAGATAAATTTGGGTTTTTTTAATTTATCTAATAAATTTAATGAAATTTAATTTAATTAATTATTTCCCTGCATGTCTAAATCATTGATCAGATCAGGGAATTGAAATCTTTCATTAAAAAAATCCTCTTTGCATATAGTCAGAATTTGGTAACTTATTAGTTTTTTTATATTTTATGAAATTATTAGTGGTTATGATGATTTATTCATTGTACCATTTTTCTAGTAATTCATTAAATTTATAAGATATTTATGACATATAATTCAAGATGCTAAATTTAAATTACAATATATATATATAGAAGAAAAGAACTTAATTTATGTCTTAAGAGAGATAAGAAATTATAAATACCGATGCAAATATATATTCATAATTTGTAGATCTTTATGAATATGATAATCATTCAGATCTTTACAAAAATATAGTAAAAATTTTAAAAATAAATGTAGAAGAGATGGATGACAAAATTATTTAGTTATACAAAATCAATGAGGACTCATTTAAAAAATAAATAAATATGTGATTAAAAATAAATTTTTTTATAAATGACTATTACACCCGTACCTTGTTTTACATTAAAATTATTTTCATCATTAGATTAACAAATATCAAAATCTAATGGTTCATATATGTTGGCTGTTTGTTACATTTGATGTAACATAAGCTTTGCCTTTAAAATGACTTATCAGGCGAAAGGATAAGTATCCTTGACAATTTGCAAGTAGATTTTGTTTTAATAGCCATTGTGATCTTGTAGATATTGTGAATTATTTGTGAGGTATAGATTGATGCTCTAATTAAAGATAGAACACCAGGGATTGTCTAAATAATTGTTTATGTTATACTTAATTACTAATGTTGGAATTGACACAGCATTAGAGTAAGAAAAGTCATCAATGATATTTAGAGTTGGAGGTACTAGGGAAATTGTCCTTGGGTGACCAAAAAAATTATATTGAAAAAAAAAAAAAAGAAAGAAAATTAACTAAATTCATGGATTACATATATTTTTTCCTTTTTTCTTTAAATTGAACCAATGGCCTTGCAATTCATGTAAGAAGGGTTTGAACTTCTAGTACCTGCATAAATATTATTAGAAAACTGAATAAAATAATTTTTTAAGAGAATTAAGATTCAATAGTAAGTTGAATGTTTACTCATTAAGCATTGAATCAAGAGTTAGGATTTATTTTTTATTTTTTATTTTTTATTTCTTCTGCCTAATAACCTTTGATTCACTGCTTTTAATCAATATTGAATCAAGGGTCAAGATTTAGTTTTGATTTTTATCTTTTTCATTCCTTTTATCTAACAATTTTTAATTTTAGTGCTTAGCCCAACACCTAATTAAAGGATACTTGTCCTTCAAAAGAAACTCCAACAATTAAACCATTCATAGATTAACAGCAAGAATAGAAATTTTTTTTAAAACTTTTTTTCAATGAAGTAAAGATTTTATTAATACCAAAGGTTCTAAACAAGAAGCAAAATGAAAGAAAATTATACAACGGAGATGTGGGCTATGATCCCAAAAGGGACACTTGAACGCTTCCAACACAACAATATCAGAGATCTCACAAAACCGAATAAATAAAGCAGGAATAGAATCAGGAATCTTGAAGAACAGAAATACCATTTTCCTTTTTTGCTACTTCTCCACAAAATGATATTATTTATCCTAATTTGGTTATATTATTTTTCTGAAATTTTGTTCTCATGAAGTTATTTCCGTTTTTTTTCAATACAGCATTTCTTTCTGGTTTGCACGAGAAGAAAAGAATCCGCGTTCAAAATTAAGAAAAACAGAACACAAAAATTTGGATTCATATCATACAAATATAGAACAAGAAAACTGAGCCTTTGTGGTTGTCAAATCTTTGCAATATTTTGAAGATAAAAACTCTAATGGAAAAGAACCAAGATTTTCAATAAATGGGAGTGCAAGCAACACAGTCTTGATAATCACTATTCAGTTCGGGTGATCTGTGTTATTTAAATTTGGCGCTAATATTATATTTCTGCAAGATTTCACACACTTTCTAACTCTTTTTTTATTGTTATATTCTTATTTATGCCATAATCTATCTTAAATTTAAGGAGTGTAGATAAACATAAAAGTTGGTACACACTGCACTATAATGTTCCCCTAATTTAATTCTAAATTAAAATAACGACATTTGCTGGTGCTCCACATTTGAAAAGTACATGAAATGAATAACCTGTCTTCAATAATTAAGAAAATGAAAGGGAATGCAGCAAACAAAAAATGAATGACATGTCTTACTCCTTGTCTATCCCCTCTTTCACTTGGAGGATTGTGAATGACGACTTCTCTCTAATTGAAACTTGCCGTTAAATTTCCAGGGGCCACAAATTTATAAATATCGGAACAATTGTTAAGGATTGTGCATGACGACTTTTGTCTGATTGCAGGTGAAATTTCCGAGGGGGCACCAATTTATAAATATCAGAACCATTGTCGCGGGTTGTGCATGACGACTTTTCTCTGATTGGCACTTGCAGTTAAGTTCCCCAGGGGCCACGAATTAATAAATATCGGAACAATTATTGAGCATTGTGCATGACAACTTTTCTCTTATTGGCACTTGTAGATAACTTTCCGAGGGGCCACGAATTTACAAAATATGGGAACAATTATTGCGGAAAGTGCGTGAGGACTTTTCGTTGATTGACATTTGTTGTTAAATTTCCAAGGGACCACCAATTTATAAGTATCGAAACAATTAAAATATCTTTTTTATTTTTATTAAAATTTTCAGGACTATTTATGATATCATTTTTAAAATAGAGCCAAAGAACATTGTATCCTTATCTAAAACAATACTTTTTAAAATGTCATTAAATATCATAATCTCTTTGAAAAACAAGTCAACATTATATGATACATCATCTATTTTATGACGTGAAATATAATGTGCTATTTTAGAAAACTTATCAACAACCACATATAGAGAATCCCTATCCATTTATGACTTAGGTAAACCTACCGTAAAATTTATGTATGTTAGTCTAAGGTTCACTAAGTATAGGCAAAATAGTATATGAACCATGAGGCTTAACTTTAGACTTAGCTTGTGTACAAGTAACATGCTTCTCATATATCCTTTTTGCATCATATTTCATATGAGGCCGAAAGAAGTATTTATAAATTATCATTTTTTCACTTACAGTGTTGATAACATTAATAATTTTATCATATATACAAATCCCTAACCCATTTTTTAAATTAGCTATTTTAATAGTTCTCAAGTATGATTTCTGTGTTCTATAAGTAAATCCCTAAATACATAACGCTTAGATAAAAAAAAAAAGAAAGTGAAATTTTGATTTTAGAGACTTGGAAGCAATTAGAAGAATTGGTAGCACTTCAATCCAACATTAATTCTGAAAGGTTGAGATTGTGCCGTGTGTTTGAGCTCAAATGCACCTCATTGCACTAAGTTTAAAACTTATCAATTTAAACTTTATCAACCACCATGACAAATGAGTAGAATTGTCATTTTAAACTTCAAGTCTCATTAATATTTTTACTTTTATATGTTTAAATTCTTTAAGCTTTTATTATGTGTGTTTTATTATAATTGAAGTATTTTATTTATTTTCGGGTTATTTTGGCCATCTCACAACTAAGAAGAAGTCAGACACGAAATGAATGACATTTTTAAATTTAGAGTGGTTGAAAACTTTAAGAGGAGCATGAAAGGGGTATTTGGCGCTATTCATGTATATTGTACCATTCACATGTATGGTACTATTAACAAATACGACAGTGTTCACCTATATGATACGATGACGTCACATTGAACAATGATGTGACATTAATTAATTATATGACGTTGATTGATGATGTGGTGTCGATCGATGATGTGGTAGGATGCTATTGGGTTAAAATACTGATGTGATGTTGATCGATAACATGGCAACATCTTATCAGACTAAAATGCTAATGTTGTGTTAACCAATGATGTATCTATAAATAGAGGGCTCCCCCTCTAATTAACACACTTGAATATATTTTTAAGCTCCATTTTATGTAATTCTCTCTTTATCTTGTATTTTCTACATATTTTAATAAAATTACTATTTTACTCCTAGTTCAATTATGAATGACTAGTTTAGTTTCAAACTTGGGTTAAAAGTCAAGCCTCAATATGATTCATGGACTTAATTAGGTAAGTTAATCTTCTTTTCCTCTCTGATTTATGTGGTTGTTTTGACTCATTGTCGATAGATAGTGTATTATGACTAGATTTTGCACAATATACCAACTCCATAGTGAAGGATCTTTACTGTCTGGCACAATGAGCACTTAGCATTATATTAATTAGAGAAAAAATTCTCCTCCAATATTTTGTAAGACGTCTTGACTTAGTGTCGACAAAGAATGTATCTAAATTATTTAATGGATAGTTTTGCCATGTTGTCGACAGAAGGATGATTATGGTTTGGTATAATGTGTTCTTGACACTACACTTAGTGGAAAATCATTACCCTCTGACACACTGAGCGCTTGATACCATATTTATCATATTGAGGATCATGAAGAGTGTAAATACCCCCCTCATGAATTAATTAGAACTAAAAGGGAAAATTAAGCCTATGGTCAATGTTGACTTTGAATCTAGAGACTCAAGCTTTTTGACATGACTCAAAATGTTTAATTTTCTTCTAAGTATAAGAGTGTCTAGTTATAATATAACTTGGTGAGTCTAAAGTCGATCCACAAAGAAAAGATTTAATTTGTTTATTTTAACTTATCTAAAAAAAATGCAAATAAGGTTTAAATATATGCAAGTTAATTTTAAGTAAAACTATGAAATTAAATTAGTTAGGGTCATGGATCCACTCTTAGTAATAAATACAATTTAATAACTTCTTATTACTTTTATTTTATTACCCAAAAGATTAATTGTATAAATTATAATTATTTTTCCATTAATTTTATTATGAATTAAGTACTTAGTGTGCCAAAATTTAAATTATCTACAATAAGTTAAAATACCATTTTGCCATACTTTATACCAAGATATTAAGAATTTATTGTGCCAAACTCCCGTGTTTGTCTACAATAAATTAAAATTTTAAAATATAAAATATGGATAAAATTAGATAGAAAATAATTTAATTTATATAATTAGAAATAGAATTTGATTAAATCATATTTTTTTTACTAAGAGTTTCACCTTCCCTTAATTATCAATATTTAGCTAAGCATAATTGAAAAGATAATAATTAAAATTAAATTATGCATAATTTTAAAAATTGGTATCTGAAAATTGAAAATAAAACTAATTTTATTTATTGAAAATATATTACAAAGAGAGATGAGAAGAAGAATTCGAGGGGAAAGAAATGAAGAAAAGGTGTAAAGAGGTATATTCCTCCCCTCTCTATTTATACTAATATACGATTAATCCACACCACATTATCAATAAAGCCAATTACATCATAGCCATATATTTATCCCACTAACAAAATATAAACCTAACTTAATCTACTAAGTATACCTAAATCATTCCACTAACAATTACCACACTTAACATAGTGAAAATTTATAATTTAACAATAAAAATCGCAGATCCTCCTAACTTCTTGGACCTTCGAAATTCAAATTTGTCATTCATATATTTGTTTAGAGCTTCAAATTACATGAAATTATTATTTTTACCTAATAAACACACAAAAATAAACAAAATCAAATATTTAGAAGAATAATTAGAAATTCATAATATGTTACATAATTACAAATGTAAATTATAATATAAACACAAAATAATATTTTTACCCTTCAATGAGCATACAATTTTTAACACTAACTACACCTTCCAACGAGATTATTGCTAGCTCTTAGCAATTAAAGCGTTATATTAAATTAAAATTTACAAAATTCACATGTAAGGAATAGTTATTCATCTAACCTCTAAACTACCAAATAAATATTTACAAAACTCCCAAACTTCTTTAACTCTTTGTTGTTCAATCATTATCAAGACATCACCAAACCTTCTTTTGTACTCAAGTAATTAACATAATACTTATAGGGCTTCATTAAAAGAAAACAATATTTTTGTTCTAAAATTTATTAGAAATTCTATCTTTAGGCAACAAATTATTCATGCATATTTTAAAATATTACATTTTTAACTTATGTAGAGAGTTTTAGGCTAGTGAATCCCAAACATGTTGGCTTTAAGGCATTAGGTGTTGAAACACCCCTACCAACTTAATTACTTAGGTTTTACTAAATAAGCAAACAATATATCTATAACCCATGTAGCGAGCTTTAGGCAAGTGACTTTTAAACCAATTGACCTTAGCAGTGTTGAAACAGTCCTACAGACTTAATTAATTGGGTTCCAAATATAGAAAAATTAAGCATATTCAATTTTTTTCCTTTCATTTTTTCATTTTTTTCTTGTTTTCTCTCTCTCACTTTTTTTTTTTTGCAATATACACTTTCTACTACTTTAGATATTATCTCTAATAAATCAAAAGAACTAAATGTTGTAAAAATTTCAACTTACAACCCACTAGTATGTGTCATAGTGTATTTGTGAAGAATGATTTAATAATACCTATTAAATGAATAAACAAAATGACTTAATAACCAAATAAAGAGTTCATAAATTTAAGTAATTCAAAGAAAAGGGAACAAATACAACTTACTATGAATTTCATAATCAAAATATAATATAATAGGACTATTAGGATGCGTCTCAAAAGTTGTGACTCCTTACACAACCATCTTTGATAAAAAAGAATTGTTGTTTCTTTCTGTTTTTTCTAAAAGAAAAATGGATAAACATGCCTATTCAAAATTTACATCAATTATCCCCTCCCCCTAACCTAATTCAAACATTATTTATAATTTAAAGATATGTAGGCAAAAAGTTGAAAATGATTAAAAAAAACATAAATAATAAAGGAAGAAATATAGGAAAGATCACATTTAAACAAGCCACAGAAGATGCGTTTCTAGAGTCACTACACCCCATGTTTAGTCATCTTCGACACAAACATCATTAGGATATTCCACAATTATCAACTATACCCTACCCTCGACAAGAATGAGACATTATCTCTCAATGTCTTAAAGGAAAAAAGTAGAAATTAGAAGACATTACCTGACCGCTTTGAGAAAATAATTACAAATAAAGAGTTAAATTTAATTTTCACTTCTTACTAGAGCTATGGTTACCATCATTAGTCAACCATTCCAATGCCAACGTCCTGGATTCTAGCTCTGGTTTGTAAGCTTGTAAAAGATCAAGTAACTCATTAATAATAGAGGCATAAATAAAAAGTTTTTTTTTTATGGAGATTGGAATAAAATGATTTTTAATTGTATGGTTAATGAATGTTAGCAAGTCCTCATAAAAGTTATTAACATTTAACAAACCAATGATTTTTTTTATAGATGTTCAAATAGGCCCAATATGCAAATGTAATTAGTGTCTCTAAAATTGCAAGATTTCATGACAAGAAAATAAAAGTATCAGTATAATTTAATAGTTCAGTTATTCTCTCCTGCATATCTGAGACAACTAATTCTTCTCTAATTGGTGGGTTGGGTATGCATCACAGAGGTTTTAAGGCTTATGGAATGATGTCTAGCACTTGGTTTCCTCTAATAAAAATAACTTTTGAGATAAGTTTTGATAACCTTCAGTCACCTCTTCCATATACAAGGTGTAGTTTCCTTTTTGCCATAACACGACCAAGATCTATGGTTGCCTGAAAGAACGCCTTGTATTTTCCATAATAAAATCCAGAAAGAATAGAAATGTTTTTGAATTGTCTGCTCGAAGATGATGCCATTAGAAAATCTTCAAAATCAAATTGCGAGTGTTTGAGAAAAGGGTTCATATTTAAAGATCTTGGTGACAAACATAATGATTAAATACAAAATCACACTATTAATTGCAATAATGCAGATGATAAAAGAACATCAAAATACAAAGGATATTTACTGGTAGTTGTGATTGTGGCTTACATCTTCCTCTGGTTTTACGTCCAGTAACAACTTGAATACCCTCAATGGGTCGAGAATAGGCTTCCCATCTAGTTTTCTTATAAACTGGCGAACAAGGTCTTTTTGAGTTAGATTCCAAAGATTAAATTGTGCACTTTTTTTTGGAATAGTCCTCATAACCTATGAATCTCATGTTGGACATATGCACTTCGATGCATCTCAAGTGATCGTAAGATATCATCTAATGATGCTTTACTCAAGCCATCCTTAATGAATTTAATTTTATCTTATCGATTATTAAAAACCTTTTCTAAAGATTTATAAATTTCTCGCTTGTAACTAAATCTTATACAGTTATGACATTTTGAGCCAAGTCTTGTAGCTCTTCTTTTTTTTAGCAAATGTACTTTTATCAAAAACAGGCATGTAAGAAATAAATGTATCAGAAAACTCAACAACCAATTAAACTTTTGCTTCAATTAACCAATGAATATAAGCAAGAATTCCATTGATCATTAACAAATGCAATCGTTCACAATGAGTTTTGTAAATTTTTTTGAGGGAAAGAAGGAAAATGCTTATACAATTTATATTGTTTTTCTTCTATGTTTGATTTTGGCGTTTCAATTATTGTGCAAAACTAAAAATACTGACTTAAAACGTCACAAAGTACCGTTATTCGTCATTTATACTAGAAAATAAATCAAAACACACCAAAATGAAGAGAATCAAATATGTAAAAGCAAATCAAACGTGAAAGCGAACAAAGCAAGAAGATACACAATGTAAAAAGAAAACTAGCCTTACATCCGTCCTTTTATTGAGTTAACCTCAAACTCCAATTGGAAGTCATACATGCCATCCTCTATTTCCCTGAGTTGTCTTTCCAGACTCTCAACATAGGACACCAATGTTGGCGGTTATAGATCCCAAATTGGATGTGATTTACAACTTTGAATTAGGCGTCTTAAGTGAAATTTCACTCGTAAAAGTTCTCTGCGATGTTTGAAAAGGATCTTTCTTATTAAGGTGCTCATGATGTACAACGATGAAAGGAAATATAATCATTAAATATGCTTAAGTAAGAAGCACGTATCATTCAAGATAGTCAAACAATTCAAAAGGTAAAGTAATAGTGAAAAGTTAAATAATTTATTTTGGTGTTTTCATCACGTGGTTGGTATTCCAGATATAGTTTTAATTTTTATCCATTAACTTTACATGTGACACGGTTCTTTAGATTCTCAATTTACCCTATGTGGATATACATTTTTTACAACAAATAGACCACTCCGCTTTGACTTTAACTTTCTAAAAAATAAATGAAGACAAGAATTATAAACCAACACTTTTTGACCAATCTCAAATATTTTTCGAAAAATTCCTTTATCATGAAAAGCTTTTTTTCTTACCTAATTCTTGAATTTTCATATGCATCATTCTTTAATTCCTCAAGTTCATTCAATTGCAATTTTTGCATATTACCAGCATTATCCAAATTTGAATTAAAAGCTTTAATAGCCAAAAACTAGTTGGTAGTACGGTAGGCCCAAAGTGCAGTAGTCAATCGAACAAACCAATCTTTATGGGTTGGATTAATCATCTTTTCTAAAATTTGTTTTATCTTCCTATTTGCTAATTCAACTTGACCATTTGTTTGAGGATGATAAGGGGTAACAACTTTATGTGTAATTCTGTATTTCTTTATTAACAAGTGTCTTATTACAAAAATGCTTACCTCGATCACTGATAATGGCTTGAGAAATTTTAAATCGACTTAAAAGATTCTCTTAAAAATTTAACCATAGTTTTGCTATCATTATTTCGATAAAAAATTGCTTTAATCCATTATGAGACATAATCAACTACAACTAATATATATACAAATTCAAAAGATGGTGGAAATGAGCCCATGAAATCAATTCTTCAACAGTCAAATATTTAGATCTCAAGTATGGGATTTACGGTATCATGTTTCTTTTAATAATTGATCCCAATTTTTGATAGTTTTCATAAGTTTTACAAAACTCATATGTGTCTTTGAATATGGTAAGCCAATAAAATTCACATTGTAAAATTTTAGTTGTACTTTTTTTTGAAGAAATATGTCCACCACATGCTTCAGAATGATAAAAATTAATGACACTATTCACCTCCTTGTCAAGAATACAACTCCTAAAATTTTAATCAGGGCAATATTTGAACAAATAAGGATCATCCCAATAAAATTTATTTACTTCAACCAAAAATTTCTTCTTCTTTTGTGTATTTTATTGCAAAGGCATTTTACCTGCAATAAGGAAATTAACAATGTTAACATACCATAGCATTGAAGTAACAGAAAATAAAAATTCATCAGGGAAAGAATTATTGATAGGTGTTACGTCAGCGTAGATTTCATCTATGAGTCTCGATAAATGACCAGCAACAACATTTTCTGCACCGTTTTTATCTTTGATGGTGAGGTCAAATTCTTGAAGTAACAAAATCTAATGAATTAGTCTTAGTTTGACATTCTGTTTAGTCATCAAATATCTCACTGCAACGTGGTCAATAAAAACAATAGATTTAGAACTAAGCAAATATGAACAAAATTTGTTTAATGCAAACAACATAGCAAGTAATTCTTTTTTAGTTGTTGAATAATTCATTTGAGTACTATCCAAAGTCTTACTCATATAATAAATCACAAAAGGCTTACTATCCCTTCTTTTTCCTAAAACAACACTAATAGTAAAGTCACTTGCATCACACATTAATTCAAAAGGTAAAGACTAATCAGGGGATTGCATAGTGGGTGGAAATGTTAAAAGATAAATTATCTTTTTAAAAGATTTTTGACAATTATCAGTCCATTTAAATGGTGCATTTTTTAATAAAAGGTTACAAGATATGTCATTCTTCAAAGTGACTCGATTACTGAAGTTGTGACAAAGTTTTCTAAACTGATTCATGTGGAGAGTTTATGTGGGGATGATATTTCTTTAGACTGTAGATAATGCTTATACTTTTGTTTGATTGTTATCATTAGTCTGATTGAATAAATAAAACTGTTTTAAAAAAAAAATTGTTTGAGTTTTGTTTTCGCTTAATTTGCTAGGGACTAGCTACAAGCTGGTTGGCGAGTGTGTTGAGTACTAGAAAGTGTGTATTTATACTGGAGAAAATCATCATTTTACATTCCAAGTCTCACTAACATCCTTACTTTTATGTATTTAAGTCCCTTGTAATTTAATTATGTATGTTTTATTTTAATTAAGTATTTTATGTATTTTAGAGGATATCATGGTCATTTCACAATCAACGAGATCAGATGGAAACATTGACAGTAATTTTGAACTCAGGACAGTCGAAAACCTTAGGAGGAGCATAAAAGGATAAACGGTACTGTTCACATATACGGTACTGTACGCGACGTTGTTCACGGTACTGTTCACATGTACTGTACGTTGACGTGGCACTGTACGATGATGTGGCACTATACGATGACATGGTAGAATGTTAGTGGACCAAAAAAATTTGTGTACGGTACATGTATTACACAGAATGACACCCCTGATGATGTATTCCATCCAATAAGAGCTTGCCACGTGGCGCAATCCTTAGCGTCCAAATTGTTTTAATCCGATGGCCATGATTTACTCAGTGTATCTATAAAAAGGGGGCTCCCCCCTAATTTGACACCCCTGAATCCATTTGTGAGCTCCATTTTCTATAATTCCATCTCCATCTTGTATTTTCTACGTATTTTAATAAAATTCTCATTTTACCCCTAGTTCAATTATGTTAATTTCCTTTCAAGCTTGGGCTGAATGTGAAGTCTTAACATGCTCTATGGGCTTAATTTGGTAAATTTACTTTTTCTTCCCCTCTAATTTATGTGGATGTTTTGACTTTTCGTTTACAGATAGTAATAATCTTGTTTAGATATCAACTGGTATAATCGTCTCCCTAAGCAAGGTTATTTCTATTTGGCACAAGAAGCCCTTAGCACCATATCTATTAGAGTGTGGTTCATGAGGAGTGAAAAATTCCCCTTCATGATTTAATTGGTACTAATAATGACTGTTAAGCCGATAGTGCATGTTGAGTATAGATCCGGAGATCCAAGCACTTTATTTTAATAGTTTATTCCCACAGCTTTAATTTAAATTGATAGATAGCCTACGTCATGTTTTATTATAAATCCAACCACCAACTTAGAAAATTAATTCTACATATAATAAACTTCACCTCCTCGTGGAATCGACACTCGTCACCGTTGATCTATTCTACAATAGATTCGTGCGATTGCAAGTTCAACAAAATTTGCACAACAGAAGGCAGTTGAGAAGATTGTTCATAATTGTTATTTTTCTAACTAAAATTTGGGTCATTTCTTTAACCGGAGTTGTAAGTTTGTAAGTATAGATTAAAATTTGGCCTTTTGAAATTATTTATTATATTCTCTGGTTCGTGTGAACACTCGTTCAGAAGCTAGTAAAGTTGGACAATCTTATATGGAATGATTATTGGACTTACAAACATGACATGTAATATCTTGGATTAATTTAACTTGATCAAAATTTGTTAACTTTAATGCTTTGAGTTTTTGAGTTAGAGATGTAAATTTAACTACAAGGTCATGGTCTTTTGTAAGGTTGTACATGGCTCCACTAGACGAAGAATACTAAGGCTTAGTTGATAACTTATAGGAACCTATTATGTTTCAACGTTGTGCATTCTTTACTATATGGTCAAGATAATCAAATTCATCTTCAAGACTTTAATCTTTGAATCCACCATTACACACTATTTCAATAACTTGTCTACTTTAGGTTGTTAATCCTTCGCAAAATTAAGACATTAACCTTTATGTTTCAAAACTATGGTGTGAGTAAATATTAACCAACTCCTTTTACCTGTCCCAATATTGGTCAGATGTCTCTCCTTGTTTTTTAGTGGAAGTGATGATTTATCATTTGAAAGAATTTTATCTGTAGGGAGGAAATTTTTTTTTCAAAAACTATTCTTGCATGTTGTCCTAGGTTCTAAAGGATCCTGACTTAAGATTTTATAGTCATGTTTTAGCCGTTTCCTTTGATGAGAAAGGGAAAATTATTTTATAGTCATGTTTTAGCCTTTTCCTTTGATGAGAAAGGGAAAATTAAGTCTCTCATATTCTCTCAAGTACATGTATGAATTTTAAACTCAAAATCATGAAAAATGGCCAAAATTTGAAAGACAATTAGTTTGAAAAAAAGTATGATGCATTAGGAGGGAAAACTATGCATGAAGTTGCTCGTGTTCTAATGGTATACATATATTCTTTGAGTGTCTTAAGATGGTCATGATGAATTGTAGGTAGTTGTCAGTACGAATTTGAGCCCTCTTCATTGATGTTGAAAATGATTTTTTAACTAATTTACCACTAATTGCATACGACCAACATCTCATGTAATGCAAAAATATAATTTGAACTTAAAAAAAAGAAAATAAATAAATTAAAAAATGAAAGCAAATTTTATTAAAAAAACAAATAACAAAGACTAAAACTAAAAGAAGAGAGAAGAATATGAGAATTACTTACCTCAAGAGATGGACCTTTCTTATGTTCTTTTTTAATTTCCTTTTAGAAAATTATCAGCTAGTTATGTAATCAATTAAAGTTTTAAGACTTTATTGTAATTCAAAAAAATTCAAGTCCTTGTTCACTTAGTCCAACAGTGCAAAATATCCAAGGATAAGTTATTCACATCTGTAAGGTCCTAATCCAATTATCTAAAACATGATAATTTGTTTCAGTAAGGTTGGCAAATTAAGGGACTAGCTAGGCTTGAGTTATTGGGAATAGGCCAAGTCCCTTTAAAAGCCCATCTAAACTCAAACGAGCCAGGTTTAGGCCAAGGCTAGGTCATGCTTGGGATAGGGCTGGGCTTTTTATTAATTTCGAAATAAATTTTTAATAAAGTAAAAAAATTTAAATCAAAGATAATTATCCAATGCATAATAGAATAATATTCCAATGCAAAAAATATTAGTAAGACACCATAATAAATCACAAATGCTAATAATAAAAAAATATTAATCTAATATTTTGAGTTTTTTATTTTTTAATTTGATTTATATTTTTTATCTATAAATTAAAAAGCTCATGTTCTTTTCCCTTAGGCCCTTAACTAGGCTCAATATATGTGAGCATTATATTTTTTGGCCCATATTCAAGCCCAATCCATGTGGGCTATGCTTCAGGTTGTGAACTTAGGTCAGGCCAACCCGGACTATTTTGCTAGCTCTATGTTTTAGGGATCCAATTGCAAAAATTTTAAAGATATATGGTCAAAATGTAATTTTTACAACATTTAAGGGTTGATTTACAAGAAATATATAGGTGAGAATGAGATTTTGTAAAATGTTTACGGCCAACAGCGAAGTTTTTGAAAACAAAAAGGGGCTACATAAAATTTTACATGAGAAATAGATAATATGGATAATTAAAAAAATCATGAAAACAAAAATAAAAATTGACACCAAATTTAAAAAACTCTCCAGCTATGGTGCAAAAAAACTTGACACAACTCAAAAGTAATTGATTACTTTTAAGTATAAGATTGCCTAGTTTTAATGTAACCTAGTGATTCCAAAGTCGAAACATAGGGAATTTAAAAAAAATACGATAGTCAATAATTAAGAAAAAAACAATTGTAGGATAATTAATTAAGAAAAGTATATTAATTTGAAGAAGTGCTAAGGCCATGTTTGGACGAGGGTGGAGGAGTGAGGACAGAAAAAGAATTTGATTTCTTTTCCACTTTCCACTACTTGGTTGGACCAAATTTAATGGAATTGAATTTTAATTCAATTCCCATCAAGTTAAAGAATTTGTATCCCTTATCAATGGATAAGGATTTTAAATTTCTCATCTATTGGAATGTAAAAATCCCAATATTGCTGTCTAAACAAAATTAATTTAAAATAAGTTAAAGTGCAAATAATTTATATTCATTTTTCTTAAATTAACAAGATAAACTTATTTGGAAAAAAGAAAGGTAGCAAAGTGGATCACCAGATAGTCATCGTAGACTTGCACCGAATACCTGCTTCACCATCAAAACCAGTACCAATAGAATCTTCATGAGCTGATCTATAACTCTACGGAGTTAAAACCCTCATATTTCTGACTATATAGTATATTTTTAGCAAAATTAACACTTCCAATGAGTAAATAGTCTATTTCTGATCATTTTTATGTATTCAATGTGATAAAAAGTGGTAGTCAATGGAGATCAACTGTGGTGGTCAACAGTCGTCGGATGTGATGCCGATCAACTGCTATCCATTACTTGATGCTGTAATTTTTTAAAAATAAAATTCTCTATTTAACTAAATAATTTCGATAGGCTAATATATTATTGTTTTTAATAATCATAAATGTTTAGAAACTAAATTGAATACATAACTAGTTATGCAATGTTAGTTATTTTGATTATAAAATAATAATGAATTAATTAAAAATATAATAAAAAATTAAATGTTTTGTTATTGATTTATTTCTAGATTAAATTAATTCATAGTTTAATTATTTTTTATTCACTTATAATATTAGAATTTTAAAACTAAAGATAATGGGCATATTTGTCCAAATAAAAAATATTTGATTTCTTTTTCCTTTTAAATTTAATGTAAAACCAAATAATAGCAATTAATTTTTGCACTTCTCTCCTCTCATTACCTCTCCACTCCTCTCCTTTTTTCTCCTCTTCTCTTCTCCTCTTTCTTAAAACCAAATACCACCTAAGTTTACCGGTTCCACTCTTACTATTCAAATCATGGATGTAATATCCTCTTATATTTGTGATTTATATTTTTTTTTTACTGATTTGGTACTATAGGACCTAGTTCTTAATTTAGTCAATTTGTGAATAAATATGGGTTTAAGTACATAATGTGCCATAAATGAATTAGAGTATTCTCATTACAATATTGACGCATAGATATTAGGTTTATGTAGATTCAAAAAGGTCTCAAACTACCTATAAATATGAAGTTAGCGCCGGCTCAAGAGAATGTTAGGCCTAAGGCAAAAATTCTAGATAAATATCTATATTAACATTTATTTTGTTTTAGGTCTAAAACTACAAACTAATACTTATGTTTATAGTAAATTTTTTTCTCGATTATTTGTGAGAGTATACTTACAAGTTAATGCTCGGCTGATCTCTAAACTATATTACAAGTGTATGGATGCAAAATTAGATTTTAGATTATGATATATTTCTAAAATTTTAACAACTTAAATAAAATAAAATAAAAAACTTTGAAAAAGAAAATGAATGGTCGATGAGATTGGACAATGATTCAATATTAATATAATTTTTATGCTTTTTAAACTATCTTTTGGATTTTGATGGACTAAAATCGATGGGCATGACCTTTTGAATTTAATGGGCTATTAAATATATTTAGAATGAGTTCAGATATAAAACTTTTTTTCACTTAATGATATGTTTACTTATCAGTAATTGAAATGGGAAACAAGAAAAGAAAATGAATTATATGTTTTCTTGCTTAATGAGAGGTAGAATTGGAATTAAAGTACAAGTTTCAGCTAAAATTGGGAATGATACTAGAGCTCCTATTCCCATAGGGGAGATGGGAATAAGAATCCCATTCCTTGAAGTGACTATTAACTTACTCAAATTTTAAAATTTTCATATTGTCGTTCTTTATATATTATTGTTGTTATTGTTGTTATCATTATGAAAAAATTATTGATATTAAATTGGTTTTATTAATTATATTCATTATATTCATAACAATAATTATATTATTAACATTTATTATAATGATTAATTATTATCATAGCATTACTATTAAATATAAATAATAGTATTATTATTAGCAATAATAATAAGTATTAATTAAAATGATTAATGATTATAGTAGTAATTACTACTATCAAAATAATAATAATAATAATAATTACTATTAATAATTTAATGATTATAAATAATTATGATCATTAACAATAATTATTATTATATAATAATAAAATAATCAAAATTATTATAATAAATAATGACAATAATCAACTACCGTCAGTTTAGTAACCTGCAACAATTTATTTCGATTTTAAGATAAAGTAAACACATAAATGACAATATAATTCATTTTGATAAAGTAAACAATTTATTTTAATTCCTATTCCCCATTTCGATTCTAACCCATTCCCATTTCAGCTATTTCGATTAATGATTAATTAACGCACCATGAAAGTTTTGCATTTAAAGAATAAGTTAGTATGTAAAAAATTAGATTTATCATAAATTGGTGCACTATTTGGGCTCCAAGCAATATCCTAACTTGGCTAAAGGTTGAACTACTATTGATGGGGTCAAGTACCCAATGTACCACCATTGTATTGGTGTATCAACATTAAGTATGAACTTCCATATAGAATGAAAATAATTGGTAGAAAATATAATTTATAAATATATAATTAAAAATAATAAACTTTAAACTCACTTTCAAAAGTAATTAAATTTATAATTTGAATTCTTGAGCTTCACTGTCAGCCTAAGTTTAAAAATGAATTAGCCACCCATGTTGATAAGCAAAACACTCATTTTATTTGATAACTTAATTTGTAAAAGAACAATACAAAGAAACTAAAAGAAAGAAAGAAGAGAAAAATCACTTCTTATTAATTACTCCTTTCCCTAAAAGTCACTTGAAACTGACACAAAAAATTCACTTAAAAAATCTCACCAAAATTCTGCACTTGGTTCTATGACTCCATTCCCTTTATATAGGCAAATTTTGATTTTGGTCAAATGCAGACATTTGTATGGTAACTTTGTGAGTTGCAATTGTAACCTTTAGATAAGCTTTAATGACGAAATCTAATGATCTAAAATTGCAACCAATGTAGTGCATTATGGAGTGTCCAATGCAACTTAATCAATGGTTGCAAGTGACATCAATTTGGGACCTCTATTAGATCTTTCATCAAGGTGCTTGAGCTAATAAATAATGTGTATTGAATCTATTGCAATGGGGTGCATTTGAGTTCAGACGGCGTGATTTTAGTTTTTTAGAATTAATGTAGTTTTAAACGGCTAATCTAATATGATAAATTCTAGCAATTCTCCCAAAGGTTTTTAGGTCTACGAAATCCAAATTTCATATCCGTTTTGTAATCCAACATCAAAACTTCACGAATTCAAAGATTTTCGTACAAAACAAAAAAAAAATACAAACAAATAAAAAAGGAAATTCCTAAAATGGACCGAGAATTTGCAAATGTGACAAATTTGTTATTGTTATCAACATTGTAAGTGTAAAATGACAATTTTATTAGCATTAATTAGTCTCAACTTGAGCCAATAGGCTAAATTAATGATTTTGATAAAATAAATAAGTTAATTTTTTTTCTAAAAGCCCTAATATAACTAAGGTCTCATTCATATCTTGAATTAATAATTTACTAAAATTACAAATATAATTAACTATGATTTTATTAAAATCTATTGTTACTTATTTATTTTTTGAAATTTAAATCTGGGTGGTCTTCATCTCAAGTTTTTCTTATTTTGACTAGAAGTTTTGGAGTTGAATTCTTGAATTATAATAAAAAATTTTGAATTGTTGTGGATGATTTGAGTGCTTCTTTACACATAACTAGGCTCCAAATTTGTTGTATCATCCTCAGCTTCATCATAGTAGGATTTTCAATGATGTTAGCAGTGATTTAATTTCTCCAAAATTTGAAACGTTTTAACTTACATAATTTCTAGTACGGTAATTCAAGAGGTAATTAAGAATATAAGTTCAATGTATTTGTTGTTTTGGTTTATTTAATGTCTATTTAGTAAATTAATTCATATATTTAATTAATTACATTCGTAAAATACAATGAAATTTTAATTGATTAAGTATATTTTTATTGTAGATACACTCGATGAATTAATGTTGATTGATTAATACTTCTTTTAATTATGGTCCCAACATTATACTGCAGTAATTTCATCTAGTTAATAATTTCTTTTCAATCAGGTCCCTTCAATCTTGAATCAATTTTAGTCCGTGTTAAATTGGCACACTTCGTGGAACTTCGAGTGGCTAGAAAGTTGAAAAGATTTCTTCAATGTCAACATTCAAAATCAACTCACGGAACTGATGTGGGATATCGTGATAGGATAAAAGACGTTAGTTTGGACGCAAATTAAATCATTTAAAAACTCTGGTCGAGAGGAACAACTTGCTAGGGCCGGCTTTAAGGATTTGAGGCACCAGGCGAATTTCTTTTTAAGGTTTTTGTACATTAAACAACATCAGCTCTTAAAATAACATAAAATAAGTTAGATTCAATTAAATAATATATATAAGTTATATGTCATTATGAAAAATAAAAATAAGTTCAATTTGTAAAAAATAAGAATAATAATAATTTAAAATAAATAATAGAATAATAGCACCTAAAAAATTAACCATTATGATTAAATGATGGCAATAGATTTCAGAAAAAATAATTTTCTTTGTATCAAAGAAAGTAAGAAATTTTTTAGTTGAGATTATTGTTGATTCAATGTCTATCAGTTTTGAGGTTTTTAATAGAGTTTAAAGGAATATTAAAAGTCAGTTCTAATGTTCATAATTTCAATATAGTATTGTTGTTTTGGAAAGTGAAAGTATTTAATTTTTTGTTGGAAGGATTAACAAAATAAAGAATTAATTGGTGAAACCATTAATTCTACTCTACATGAAGATTAACAAATATGGAATTTTTATAAAAAAAAATAAATATTGTTATTAAGGTGAAGATTATCTAATTTAAAATTTTTGTTAAGAAAAAAAATCTTAATTTTTTGATAATTATGAAAGGGAGTAATAGTAAGGAGAATTAGGAATTTTTATGAAAAAATAAATACTATTTTTAAGGTGAAGATTATTAAATTTAAAATTTTTATTAAAAAAAAATCTTAACTTTTGGATAATTGTGAATGGGAATAATAATAGGGAGAATTAGACTTTTCCAGCAGCCATTTAGAAAGAAAAAAAAGAAAAGAGTATTAGCCAAATTTCTCAACGGAGCCCACCTCATTTTTGTATTCTATATAAAGGCCACACAACCGGATCAGCAAGCAATGCATAAACCATAATCACAATGGCTGCTCAATTTCGAAAGGTGCCGTTAACAGTGTCTCTTGCAACAGTGCTGTTGTTATTGTTGGTTGCCACTACGGCTCCCCTGAATGCAGAAACATCAATAACATGTGAGCAAGTGACAATCTGGCTGACACCCTGCATCAGCTATGGCATCATGGGTGGGGCTGTTCAGCCAGCTTGTTGCGATGGAATTAGAGCTTTGAATGCTGCCTCAAGAACGACAGAAGATAGAAGGGCCCAGTGTAATTGTGTGAAGGAAGGCGCTGCTAGGATCCCTGGTCTCGACTATGATCGTGTTAACACGCTTCCTGACATTTGTAGCAGTAAATGTCCGTATAAGCTTACACATGATCTTGATTGCACTAAGTACGTCCTTAATTCTTCTAATCCTAGCTAGGCTGTGATTGCTTGTTTTCTTATTCATTGTTTCGAATTTTAATCCCTTTCCGAGCTGATCATTTACCCATATCTTTTTATAATCTTCTCTGGCATTTATATATGTTAAGATTAAATCATAAATAATTTTATTCAATAATTACCATCATAATATTATAAAAACGTTAAGACAAACTCTCGACCAACTAATTTTTATTTTTTGGGTTTGATTTTATTGCAGGGTGAACTAATCTGCAGTCTGCAGGGGCATGGGGTATCTGGCTTATTGATAAGTCACAAATGAACTCTAGAAAGAGATTAAAGCTGCTACTCTAGGCTTGGTGTCCTTAAAATATCTTTTACTACTCTTACATAAGGCCAAGATATTGTATTGGCATTTTGTATATTAAGTTATTATACAAGTCATTCTAATAAAATGAACTTTTGTTATATGTTGCAATGTAAACATGTATGATATTTATGTGTGCAAAGTGAATGTCCTTTCTTTATTCTTTTGAACCTACAATATAATCTCGATAAATTATCATCTTTATTGAATAATATGTTTTCTTAGTCTTGATTTAGGGCAAAATAAAAAATTATAAACATACAAAATTATGAGTCAATTAGTTAAAATTAGCTTAATTAATAAATTTTTCTTGGTTCAAATACAATTAATTTATCAGTGTTCTATGTACTGTGTTGCATGTAAGATCAGGATTGGATTTGAATTAATAAGGAGGAGAAAGAATAAAATAATCCTAATTAATAATATCATGATTTTTAAAAAGAATATAATATTAAGAATCCTAACAATTGAGTTGATATCTTATTCATTTAATGAATGGTAGAATATTAATTTTATCAAAATTCATTATGTAATAGATGAATGTCACATAACAATTTAGACTTAAATGTTGGAATTTCAATCATTATTGTTTCAACGATAATTTCATATGTACAAATTGTTCATATGAAATGATATTTAACAATATGAATAGATTTGTATAAAATTAAATTGAATAAAATTGTTAGAGTGAAAATAAATGAGTATATATGAAGTAAGAAATGGGAGAATGATATTAGATTTCACATTCATCCCTATTAAAATAGAAAACAAAAAATTGAAGGCCTTCATCTTTAATTTCTTGGTAAGATGAAGTTTTGTATTTTGATGTTGATAATCAAGTTAGTTGTTTTTCACTATATTAAGAAGATAATGAGAGGAAAGGAAAAAAAAAAGAGAGAGAGAAGATCATAATTCTTAATTAAAACCCAAAAAGGATAAGAGAAAGATTTTTTTCATTTAGAGAAAGACATGTAGTGTAGGGAATAGTCTTCAAATTAGACAACCACAAAGGAGCAGTGGACAGGATAATGTTTGAAAGGAAAAGCTGAATTCACTGCCTACTTTGCTACCGAATTGGAAAGTTCTCCTAGGCATGGCTCCTTGTCCATATACTACGTCATATACTACGTTCATCACATACACTTCAATATTTGAACATGGCGTAGAATTAATAGAAAAAAGTCATTTTTGCGAACTTACGATTTTTCTAAAATAAAAATGGTGGGAGAAAGAGAATGATCCTTTTGATAATAGTATCCAAGTCCTACCCAAACTAATAATGATCTCTTATGGACATTGATGCGCTGAACCAACCCAATATAAAGAACATCTAGAAGCTTCTTTTAGATAGAGTTACACATGATTATTGTAAGTCTAATTAGATTATGAGAGTTATGAAGTCTTTTGGTTAACTTCAATTACTCTAATTAGCTTCTATATAAGCACACTTATTGTATCTAAAATACAAATGTGTATATAAGAAAAAAAAAATACGCAGAATGTATTAGAAAATACAGAGAGTGGAAATAAGAGAGATAAAAGATAGTGGGTTCTTGGAATGTGATCTGTAGGGACTTTCTTTTATTATGATTATCCTCTAACTGAAAACATACTGTGGCATGAGGATTTTCCATGAGATTATCTTTGTCTCTATAAGGAGATAATCTCATTGTGATCCACTTTTACATCTAGGGATCAAAATGTACACTTTTAGATCTCCCATTAATTGTATATTGAAATATAAATGAAAATCAACATTGGTATTAGAGCTAGTGAAGGTTATAGTTTGTTTTGAATGTATTTGCATGAAACATGCAATGTTCTTTAATGATATATATGTTTTTGCATTTAGAACGCACCTTAATGGTATATATTGAATCATTAACTGTTAGGTCTTGATTTTGAGTTTAAAATCATGTGGATTAAATGTGGAGCTTTTTGTGAATTTATATGGCCTAATTATACGAAAACAAAAGCTCTAATCCGTCAACCAGCATGTTTGCTTTACTTATAACCATTGATACAACTTGTAAATTTGATATCATTTGCAAGATAATTAAGAGAGCTTTCCAACGATATGTAATATGCATAATTTTGAGCTATATGGAGAGAGAACGAACTAATCGAAGTTCTGGTTTGAAATATAGAAATTTTGATAATGTAAGAGATGATGAACAATGCTATGTCTGTGACATCACTCTCCATGGTGGTGCGTGAATAAAACCCCTACATTTTATCAAAATCTGATTCCATATACAAATTCAGTGCAAAATTTTGAATTGGAAACACTAAAAGCAAAGAACCATCCGGCTCAATAACACAAGTCAGCTCATGAGCACGAGCCATTTGAGCTGACTTGCTGGCTTGGTTAACACACGATTGATTGGCGACATTTGAACTACTCTCGTCTTCAGAGAGTGAGATGCACATCCCACCTTGCCTACCTCTGTTTTAGGCAATGTTTGTAGCAGCTGACTCAGAATTTATCCTCTTTTATGTTATTATTTAAAAATAATTTTTTTATTCATATGAGCTTTTTATTTTGAATTAAATTCTTTTGAGGATATTTTAAGTAAGATAAATAATTTAAAAGAGAGACAAAATTTGGGAAAATATTTTTTAAATATTTTCATATGTGCTTGACAGTGTTGCGCTTCTATGGGATCTGTTTCAACATGTTACAAAATGTACTCTCTTTATAATGCATATTGATGAATTGTCTAAAATTTGTTGAGATAATGCATGCTATTTTCTCTTTGATTAATTCAAATAAAATGATAATCAAACCAATGTATTCATCATTCATTTGTTTTTCATTTTTTTCTTCTCTCTTTTTTTTTTAATATGCACTACCATATTTTTTCAGCCTCTATAACTAATTTCTATTTTAGATTATAGTTCTCTAAAATCAAGAAGGACTTTTATTAGGACGTAACGTAGGTTAGGGATGTAGCTAACAAAGAAGCGATAATAGGAAAAATAAAATATATGTTTGAAAAATAGAGAACTTTGGAGATTCTTAGGTACTTTTCATTTGAATTCTCTTTTTTTTTTCTTCTTCTTTTTTTATTTATTATTTTATTTATTTATTTATTTTGTTTTTTTTATAGCACCTTTTTTTTTAATGCAAAATTATCTCTATTTTTAAACATAAATGGGTGGCGGAAAATAGGAAATATAAAGTAATACTCCACATTGGAGTGGGACAAGATTATAGGTTATCAAAGAAAAAAGTTTTTTTTTTTAAGGCTCAAAGGGCTATGGATACATATTAATAGGGTTGGCAGGAAAGGTTTAAACGGACCAAAGATGACCTTTCTGTCATCTTTTAGGGTTCTAAATAATCTTCCATATCTATTAGTTAGATGGATCTTCAGATGTAGCAACACACTTTTTTTTTTTTCTAAGAACGTTAACTCTAAGGATATTTAGAGATAATGTGTAAAACAATAAACTGCTAAGCTGAATGAAGAATGAGCAAAAAAGGTTACTCTTTAAAAAAAATGACAGACTCAAAAACTCACTTGCAATTTATTATGACGTGCATTCTTTCAACTAACTTATATTTGTCTCCAACATCAACATGTAGAGTAACAAATATGGTGTAACATAACTCAAGACCAACGATAATATAACTACTAAAATTTGAAAGTTAGCATGTCATCTAATGTGGAAAGATCACACAAAATATATATATTTTTTAAATTCTACCCCTAAACCTATTCTAATTATGAAAATTATGCATGTAGAACGGTGAAAATGACATAGAAGAACTAATTGGTAAAAGAAGTTAGAAAGATCATACTTAAAATGATTGTGAAAGCTTTTAAAAAAAAATCCAATTTTTTTTTAAGAAGATGCGTTTCTAGAGTCACTATATTCCATATTCAGCCATTTTGACTCAATAATTTAGTCACGGTTAGTCTCTATAACAAAAATTACTAAAACCTTCACCAAGATTGAGATATTCCATAATTGTCAATTATTTCTTCCCCCCAATCAAAATGAAATATTGTCCTCAATGTTTGAAAAGAAAAAAAATAGGGTTTAGAAGACATCACCTGGGTGCTGCATTACAGAAGAAAATATTTACAAGCGGAGAGTTAAATCTAATTTGCACTTCTTACTATGTCTACTATTACCATCATTAGTTGGCCATTCCAACACAAGGGTCCTGGGATCTAACTCTAGTTTATAAGCTTGTAACAGATCAAGTAACTCCTTAGTAATATGAGCACAAATAAAAAAAATTTTCGCTGTGAAAGGGATGAAATGGTTTTTTATTGCATGGTTAAGAAATGCGATAAAGCCATCATAAAAGTTATTGACATTTAACAAACCAATGGGTTTCTGATGAATGCTCAGATGGGCCCAAGATGCTAATGTGATTAGTGCCTCTAGAATTGCAAGATCTCCTAGTAAGAAAATAAAAGCTTCAGCGTGATTTAGCATTTCAGTTATTCTCTCTTGCATACCTGAGACGACTAATTCTTCTCAAACTGTTGAGTTATACAAACAGCCCAATGGTTTTAGGCTTCTTATGATGATGCCTAACATTTGGCTCCCTCTAATATAAGCAGCTTTTGAGTCAAGTTTTGATAACCCTCAGTCACCTCCTCCATATATCAAATGTAAATTGCTTTCTACTATGCTTTGACCAAGGTCTATGGTTGCCTTAACAAACTCCTTATGTTTGCCATAGTTAAACCCAGAGAGCTCACAAATGTTCTTGAATTGTTTATTAGGAGTAGCTGCTATTGGGATGCTTCTCAAAAATAATTTATGAGTTTAAAAAAGAGGATCATATATCAAGGATCTTGGTGACAATGGTTTACAGCTGTATATGAGGTAGCATGTCTATGTCAATTAACGTGTAAAGCACATGACTCGAGAGTCAAAAAAGAAATAGTAAAAAGACAAAGCAAACAATTATTAAAGATAAGAATGCAATTGATAAAACAACAGTGAAATTAAACAACATTAAAAGGATATTTACAGGTAGTTGTGATTATGGCTTACATCTTCCTCTAGTTTTACGTCCAGAAACGGCTTGAACACCCTCTATGGGTCGAGGATAAGTTTCCCATCCAGTTTTCTTATAAACTAGCAAACAGGGTCGTTTATAGTCAGATTCTGAGGCTATATCGTATACGTTCTTTCTAAAATAATGGCCATAACTAGAGAATTGCTCTTTATACGTATCCACTAGGATGCGTTTCAAGAGACAAAAAGACATCATTCAATGAATCTTTATTCAAGCCATCCTTAATGAATTGAATCTTATCTTCCATGTTATCAGACATCATTCCTAAAGAACAAGAATTTTTATTGTATTTCATCCTAGCACAATTATGACAATCAACATGAAGTTTTTGAGCTATTCATTTTCTTGAGTAATTTCCTTTACCACAACCAGGCATGTATGCAATAAATTTAGGAGGCAACTCACCTGCCAAACATACTTTGGCCTCAATTAACCAACGAATGTCAACAAGGACGTTATTTCTGATAAGCAATCGCATGCATTTAGATCGAGCTTTATAGATTGTAAAAAGGGCATTCTAAAGAAGTGAAGGAAATCAATTATGAAGCTTTGTTAGAATCGTGTTTCTGTCCATACCTTCTTATCATAATATTAGTTATTATGAGAAACTGATGTAACCGACTTTGATTATCACAGAGTATCGTTATACGCCACTTAATCGGGGTAACAAACTAAAGAACACAAAGAAGAAAAGAAAAGAAATAATAATTTCACAATCGTCCTTTTATTGAATTTACCTCAAGTTTCAGTTGGATGTCATTGATACCTCCCTCAATTTCTCTGAGTTGTCTTTCTAAATCCTCAATGTGGGATACCAACTTTAGAGGTTATAGATCCCAAATACAATGTGTTTTACAAAATCGTATCTGCTTCTCAGATGAGATTGTGCATATTAAAGTTGTCTAAGATGGTTCAAGATGATCTGTCTAGTTGAGGCACATATGATTAAAACTGATAAAAAAAAATTGAATGATTAAATAAGCACACTTTTACAAAAATTTAAATCACTAAAAAGAAGAAAAAAAAATCTCAATTCAAATTTGACTAGTCACTCAAATCTATTTCGGTGTCCTCTCCATGTGGTTGGTACTCTAGATATGCCTTTAATATTTGACCATTAACTTTAAAAGTGACACCGTTCTTTGAATCCTTAATTTCAATTGCTCCATGTGGAAAAACTATGTGAACTATAAAGGGACCAGTCCATCAAGAGCGTAACTTACTTAGGAATAGGTGCAAGTGAGAATTGAATAAAAGCACTTTCTGACCTAGGGTGAAAGATTTGCTCATAATTTTCTTGTTATGAAAGACTTTCATTCGCTGTTTGTAAATCTTGGCATTTTTGTATGCATCATTGGGAATTTCTTTGAGTTCTACCAACTGTAATCTTATTTTTAAGCTAGCTTGCTTCATGTCAAAGTTGAATTTTTTAATGGCCCAGTATGAAGGATGCTCGAGTTCCACAAGTAAGTGGCAAGCTTTTCTATATAATGGCCTATAAGGTGACATCCCAATTAGGGTCTTTAAAGCTGTTCTATATGCCCATAATGTATCATCCAATCATAGTGACCAATCTTTTATGTCTGGTCTCACCGTCTTTTCTAATATGTGCTTTATTTTTTGATTGGAGATCTCAACTTGGCCACTGGTTTGCGAATGATATGGGGTCGCCACTTTGTGAGTAATGGAATACTTTGTCAAAAAAGCTTTGAATGATTTGTTACAAAAGTGGACTCCACTATCACTGATTATTGCTCGAGCAAATTCAAAACGTGAAACAATGTTGCTTTTCAAAAATCTGATCACCATCTTATGGTCATTGGTTTTACATGCAACTGCTTCTATCCATTTCGATACATAGTTAATAGTGACCAATATATATTGATGGCCAAAAGAAAGGAGAAAGGGTCCCATGAAGTCAATACCCCATACATAAAAAATCTTAACCACTAAAATTGAGTTTAGTGGCATCATGTTCCTTCGCGTAATGCTCCCTATTTGTTGACACCTATCATATGAAGAGCAAAAAATGTAAGCATCTCGAATACAATTGGCCAATAGAACCACATTGTAAAATTTTAATAGTTGTTTTCTTCGCGTTGAAATGGCCTCCATAAGCTTGTTCAAAGCAGAATGAAATGATATTCTGAAGTTCACTTTTTGGGGCACATCGTCTGATAATTTGATCTGAACAATACTTGAACAAATAAGGGTCATCCTAGAAGAAACTTTTTATTTTCACAAAAAATTTGGTCTTGTCCTGCTTAGACCAAGATAGTTGACTATATTAGCATATCATGGTAATAGTTCTACACTCATTAATTGTTCATCTGGAAATGATTCATTCAATGGTAATGGTTCTGTAATTGTATCAAAATTGAGACGAGAGAGATGGTTTGCCACAACATTTTTATATGCCTTTCTTATCTTTGATTTCAAAGTCAAATTCCTACAAAAGTAACACCCAACGAATTAGTCTAGCTTTTGTATCTTTCTTTGTGAGAAGATATTTAAGAGTAGCATGATCTGTGAAAATAATTATTTTACAGCCAATGAGATAAGATTGAAATTTCTCTAATGCAAACACTACTGCTAGCATTTCTTTTTCAGTGGTTGAATAGTTCAATTATGCATCATTCAATGTTATACTAGCATAGTAAAGGACATGGGGAATTCGATCAACTCTTTGTCCTAATACTGCTCCTATTGTATAATCAGATGCACCACACGAGCTCAAATGGTAAGTTCCAGTTTTGGGACTGAATGATGGGTGATGATGTCAATAACTGCTTTAGTTTTTCAAAAGCCATAAGACATGAATCGTCAAAGACAAAAGGTACATCCTTAGCAAGTAAATTGCATAAGGGTCTAGAAACTTCTCTAATTGTTTTAGGTGAAGGAAGATTGGAAATTAGATCTACCTTGGCTTTATCAACCTCAATACCTTTGCTCGAAATGATATAACCGAGAACAATACTTTATTTTACCATAAAATGACATTTCTTCCAATTTAGGATCAAATTATTCTCTATGCATCTTTGCAGAACTAGTGTTAGATGATGTAAACATTGATTGAATGAATCACCAAAAACAGAAAAGTCATCCATAAAACTTTAAGGAATCGTTCAACCATATCAAGAAAAATGCTTAACATGCATTGTTGAAATGTAGCAGGTGCATTACATAATCCAAATGGCATTCTCTTATAGACAAAAGTGCCAAAAAGGTAAGTGAAAGTGGTCTTTTTTTGATCTTTTGGTGCTATAGGAATCTGATTATATCCTGAGTAGCCATCTAGCAAGCAATAAAATTCATGGCCTACTAATCTATCAAGCATTTGATTGATAAATGGTAAAGGAAAATAATCTTTACGTGTAAAAAAATTCAACTTTCTATAATCAATATATACGCGCCATCTTATAGTCACTTTAGTGAGTATTAATTCATTATCAACATTGGTAACTACTGTGACTCCTAACTTTTTACGGATAACTTGCACATGATTGACCCATGAACTATCAGAAATGGGGTAAATGATACCTGCATCTAACAGTTTAAGGACTTTAGTTCTAACAACTTCTTTCATGTTAGGGTTCAATCGACGTTGCATTTCCTTAGTAGGTTTAACATTTTCATCAAGGTGAATGTAATGCATACAGTTTATTGGGTTTATACCTTTAATGTCGATTATAGTCCATCCTAATGCTCCTTTGTGCACTTTTAAAACTTCCAATAACTTACCTTTTTATTTGTCATTTAAGGATGATGAAATGATTATTGGCAGAGTTCTTTTTTCTCTCAAGAACGCATATTCCAAATTGTCGGGTAATGGTTTGAGCTCGAGTTTTAGTAATGATTTTGATGATAAGCTGAGTTTCTTCTCTAATGGTGCTAGTTGTTCAACTCTTAACTTCTATTTATTAGTGTCCATGGATGGTGCTGAATCAAGTAAGGCATTAACCTCATCTACTGATCTGTCAATATTAAAATCCAAACTAAAGTGAGTTAAACATGTGTGTAAAGGGTCATCATTAAGATTTGAAAGAAAAGTATTAAATCCACATCAACAATTCCATCATCTGCATTGTGAGGTTGTTTAACAATGTCGAAGATATTTAACTCCATAGTCATATTGCCAAAGCACAACTGCATATTTTCAGTCCTGTATTGAATTTGAACATCGGCAGTTGCCAAGAAAGGTTGCCCTAGGATAATGGGGATGTGATTCTTTGAATCCTGGACTGGTTGAGTGTCAATTACAATGAAATCAACAGGAAAATAAAACTTATCTACCTGTATAAGCACATCCTCCACAATACCACGAGGTTTTTTCATTGATTAATCTGCAAGCTGTAACACCATTGGAGTTAGGTGTAATTCTCCAAGTCCAAGTTTCACAAATACTAAATAAAGTAACAAATTTACACTAGTTTCTAAGTCCAACAAAGCATTCTCAATTGTATGGTTCCCTATACTACATGAGATAGTGGAGGAGCTTGGGTCTTTATAGTTTAGAGGAATTTTGTGTTGGAGTATAGAGCTAATGTTTTCTGTTAAAAAAACCTTTTTTTGAACGTGAATGTTTCTTTTTTTAGTACAAAGGTCTTTAAGAAACTTGGCATAAGATGACACTTACCTGTTTAAAGATTTCAAAAATCTTACCTGTGGATTTTCTTTTCTTTGCTGTAGCTAACCTTTACGGAAACGGAGCTTTAGGAATGTATTCTTGGTGGGTTGGTTTCTTCTTTCTCCTCTGATGATGAGTCTTCTGTATTTACAGGTACAACTTGAGTTGTTTTTGACATCGACATCTCCATTTTGTTGTCGACTTCTTTTCCTTTTTGCAAAGTCATAACGGCTTTGACCTCCCCATGCTGTTGAGGTGAACTGGTGCTTGCTTCATGCACTCCTTTAGTATTAGGCACTGGTTGACTTGGGAATTTACTTTTCTCAACAGTCATTGCCAAGGTTTGAACTGAAGAGGCGAGTTGTCCCACCATTTTTTCAAGGTTTGAAACTGATTGGGTTTGTGAGTTAAAGTCTGCTCTCATCTTATTTCATATTTCATTAATGGTGTGGTTTTGTTGCTCGATTGTGGAGTGAGTAAGATTCTTGAAATTCTGAAATGCTTCCTCCCATGGTCTGGGTTGAGAGTAGTTCAGGTTCTGATTGTATGGTCTAAATGGTGGTTGAGAGGCTTGGGGATTTTAAGGAATTGGTTGCATTGGTGGAGCTGGAGCTACTGGTTTATTATGTTGGAATCCTTGAGACCATGAAAAATTGAGATGGTCTCACTATCCAAGAATATATGTGTTGGAGTAAGGATTGTAGTTTGATAGTTTTCTCATTACACCTATGGCATTGGCTTGATCTAGGTATGAGTCTTGGCCATATGGCTCTGTCAATTTAACAGCTGTTAACGATACTATTTATCGGGAAAGACCTTCAACTATCTCTTTGACTTCTTTAATTTCCGAACTTGACTCACCAATGGGAACCTCATTCACCCCTTTAATTCTTCTAGTGTTCCTGAGTGAACGATTCCGTTGTTGGGAATTATCTGCTTATCACTGGAAGAAATCCCAAATCTATGATACACTTTTTGACATTAGCTCTCCTCCACTTGTTGTCATTAGCCATTCTTGCACATGCAGCAATAATCCCTCCAAAAAGTATTGGCATTGGTGCCATTTCTCGTACTCATGATGTGAACACTTTAGTAGCAGCCCATTGAATCGCTCCCATACTTTGAAAAACTGTTCATCTTCTCTTTAGGTAAACTCTAAACTTTCTTTGCGAATATTATTGGTTTTATGTACTGGAAAGTATTTATTCAAAAATTTTGTTACCATTTGCTCCCATGATGTAATGTTATTAGCAGGCAATGCATTGAACCATGAACAAGCTCTATCTTATAAAGAAAATGGGAATAATCTAAGTTTAACATCATCATCTGAAAAATTATCATATTTAAAAGTTTGACATGCAGCATGGAAATCATTCAGATGATTATATGGATCTTCATTTTCTACACCATAGAATGTTGGGAGACAATTTAGCACACTAGGTTTTAACTCAAAACTCCTAACAACTACATTTGGGTATCTTATGGATGATGTGCTCAAGTTAACTAAGGGATTAAAGTAGTCCTTCAATGGCCTCTTCTGTGGTGTTTGTTGTAAATCCATTCAAATTTTATTTTTAATTGCAATGTGTTTGTGTGTGCGAAGTATTTTTTCCAATTCAAAGTCGATAGACTCAAGATTAGGCAATTGTGACCTACAACCATGCATGCAAAGAACACAAAAAAATGAGAAAAAAATAAAAAATAAAGAAGAAGGAGAAATCATGATACTAACCTTATCACGCTGTTACAATCTAGCTATAAAAACAAACTCATGAGCTATATATATAAAAAAAAGTGAAACAAATTAAAATAAATTAATAGACGGTTGAATTTGCCAAATTAACAAAAAAAATAATAACATGAAAATTAAATTACAGAAATTTAAAGAAGAAATAAAAAAAATACTTATCTCAAAATGCAGATTCACTGTTTTTTAATAATAAAAAAAATTACAAGAAAACAACTAAAATAAATAAATAAAGAAATTAAAAATTTATTCTATTAATTAAAATAACTTACCTCCCGGGCAATGACGCAAAAAACTTGTTGTGCAAATTTTATTTAACTCACAAGCGCACGAATCTATTATAGATTAGATAAACAGTGACGATTGTCGATCTCACGAGGAGGTGAATTTTAATTGCGTGTAGAATTAATTTTCTGAGCGGGTGGTTGGATTTATAATAAAAGTGACATAAGCTATCTTATAATTTAAATTAGAGTGGCAGGAATAAACTATTAAAATGAAGTGCTTGGGTCTCCGGATCTATACTCAACATGCACTATCGGCTTAACATTCCTTATTAGTGCCAATTAAATCATGAAAGGAGATTTTTCACTCCTCATGGACCTCACTCTAATAGATATGGTGCTAAGTGTTTACCGTGCCAAATAGTATAACCTTGCCTAGGGAGATAGTTATACTAGAAAATATCTAGACAAGATTATTACTATCTGTCGACGAAAAGTCAAAACGTCCATATAAATCAAAGGGGAATAAAAAGTAAATTTGCTATATTAAGCCCATAGAATATGCTGAGACTTCACCTCCAACCCAAGCTTGAAAGAAAATTAGCTACTCATAATTGAACTAGGGGTAAAATAGAAATTTATTAAAATACGTAGAAAATACAAGATAAGGAAGGAATTACAGAAAATTGAGCTAAAAAATAGATTCAGAGGTGTCAAATTAGGGGGGGGGGAGCCCCTTTTTTATAGATACAATGAGTAAATCATGACCATCAGATTAAAATAATTTGGACGCTCAGGATTGAGATACGTGACAAGTTCTTATTGGATAGAACATATCATCAGGGCTATCATTTCATGTATATGCATGTACCGTACACATGTTTTTTCGGCCCACTAACATACTACTACGTCGCCAGTCAACACAACATAATCATTTTAGTCTAATAGGATCGTGACATATTATCAGTCAACACCATATCATCAGCTAATGCCACATCATTCGTCCAATCGAATGCTGCCACATCATTGTACAGTACCACATCATCGTATAGTATATGTGAATAGTATCGTAAATAGTATCGTGAACAATACTGTATATGTGAACAATACCATTTATCATTTTAGGCTCCTCCCAAGGTTTTCGACTGTCCTGAATTCAAAATTACTGTCTGTTTTGCTATCTAATCTTTCGTTTATTGTGAAATGACCATGATGTCCCTAGAATACATAAAATACTTAATTAAAATAAAACATACATAATTAAATAACAAAGGACTTAAAGACATAAAAGTAAGGATATTAGTGAGACTTGGAGTGTAAAATGATGATTTTCTCTATTATAAATACACACTTTTTAGCACTCAACAATGGTTAGTCAATTGCCAAACAAACCATTGTAAACAATAAAGTTGTCATATGTAAGGCAAAAGGCACAAGTACAATCATAAGTCTTGATTGATTAAAGTTGTACCTAAAGGGTGTAAACTAGAAAGAAACTCTTAACTAAAAGGTTTCTTTGAGGCAATTATTTCTAGTCAACATTACACATGCATTTGTTGTCACATCAAATGGATGTAATAAATGCATCAATGGAGAATGGAGGAAGAAATATACATATAAAATAGTTACTAGATGTTGTTACCAAAGTTTTTAAGTGCATAGTTTATATGCTTAAAAGAATTTTGCAAAGGACCTTAAGCGCATAGTTTGCTTACTTTAAAAGGTCAATATATGGTATCTTAAAATTTCATCAAGCTGTATTTCATTACAAGTCTTGGATGATTGAAGATAGTCATTACATTTATGCATGTAGATGATATTTTTATATGGCTAGAAATAAAGAAGATTTTTTCAAAATCATTGGTATTGATCATCCAATGAAATATGGACAAAGTTGCCTATGTTGTAAGAGTTAGATTCCAAATAGAATCCTTCGAGAAATTTCTAACTCTATCACAAGAGCTATATTTATTAGAAACATTCTTGAAAAGATTAAAAAAAAAATAAAAAATTAGAAGCCAAATGGATACTTTTATATAGAATGACAAATTCATAGGGCTGCAATGTGCAACTAGACTTTACAAAAGAGGACATATATGCTAGATATTCCTTATCTAAATGCCAATATGAGTCTCACGTACACAGGGACGTACAACACTTGACATATACTATGAGATTAGTAAGAGTTACTAATCTAATCCTAGAGAAAGCACTGTGTTACTTAAAGACGATTTTAGCATACCTCTATGGCACTATGAACTACTCTTTTTATTGAGAATAAATTTGTGCTTAAGCCCCAATAGATATAGTGATCTAGATGAATGAAAATTAACTTTCAAATAATTGTGCACATGTTTATATAACATTGGTACTATTATATGTAGTAAGATAATAAACATTTATAGCTTTGTCCATAATGGGAGCTATGTCTATAGGCATATTTTAGTGGCTATGTAAGAAATCTTTTATTTTGGTTATTTGTAAGTACCTAGAGATTGTGACAAAAAATGATAAACCAAAAAAAAGGATTTCATATATAGAGGATATTAATGTACTACAAAATCCCAAAAATGATACAACAAGATATTATAACTTTACAATATGTATCCACATAAAACATGGTATAGATCGCTAGAAAGATGCGACTAGAGATCTTTAATCATTACAAGCTTGACATTTTGGTGATCTGCAGGCTTACTACTGCAGATTAAAAATGTCATCACTGGATATTCTTATAATACTATTTGTTGTTAGTGAATTATTTACTCAGTACTTAAAATGTAGAGCTAGCATAACCACACACAAAAGATTGTGAAAAGATATGTCCTTAAGTTAAGACTAGCTTTTTCTACACAAGAGGTCACCTCAGTTATTGGAGTAGCAAACTGGGATCAGACATATAGAATTACAAAACAATTAGATACGTGGTCTATTGTCATAGAGCGTATGTAATTCTAACTAACATGTCACCTTGAGAGATCAAGATGAGGTCATAATAAAAAAGTTATTGGACTGACTATAATATGTTCCACTATCATGAAAACCTAATTTAAGCCAGATATGAGTTTAGGACCTAGTGAAGGGAGATTTTTAAAACTTAAGTTAGGCGCTTTAGTGGCAATTGAACTACGATTTGTACAGTGATAGTTAGACATATGCTCATTATTAAAAGAGAATTCACTATAACATATGATTCATACTGTCCATGCTTCTTATGACCAATGACGAAAATGAATGAAGGAAAATATGAATGAATGCTTACTTTCCTATTGTGTAAGTTCCTTCACGGTATACTAAGAACTCAATTGGTGTCTTTAGTTACCATCAACTATATTTTAAGGTGAAGGATTAATGTTTGCTACTTTAGTATGTTATCTATGGGTATGACGTTATAGGACTTATGAACCATGTCTAAGAAAGCAATGAAATTATAGCTAAGCAACCCAAGAGGGGAGTGAATTGGGTTTTAAAACTTAAGCAAATAAATCCATACAACAATTTAACCTAATGCTTTAATAAAAAAATAAATAAATTTAACAATGCACATTATTAAAAGAACAATGGAAAAGAGATCAAACACGTGAGTTTTTAGGTGGTTCAGTAAAATTGCCCTACGTCAATGCCTTCAAGCAATCCAAGCTTGAATATTTCACTATTCGAGCCTCCAAGGCTTCAAGTTCTTACAATTAACTTACAAGGTGTCAATAAACCTTTACAAGTGGTGTTTCACTCACACACACCTTTCCCCAAGTGTTTCCCACACTTATATTCACACAAATTTGCTAATAAATTTAAAGATTACAACAAGAACTCTCTTTTAGAGTGGATGTACAAATAATAGCTTAATGATAACTCAATGTATGAAGATTTGCTAAATGGAAGCTAAAGAGATGTTGTATGAACTGATTTTTGCTTCAAAAACTTGTTAGATTTGATTTTGATTTGAGTTTATATAGTTTGGACAAGTAAACTAGATATTATTGACTTTTAGAGAACCGTCAGATCTCTTCTTAAATTGGTGTTTAGCTGCTTAGACTTTTGTAAAAAGTTACAGTTACAAATTTGGCTTTAAAAATATAAAAATTTGTCTCAGGTGGTTAGCCACTAATTCTTAGGCGGCTAGCCCTTACCTTTCTGTCTTCCAAGTATATTTTTGATATTTTCATTTTCACCTTAAAACTTTTAGAAATTAAAATATGATCAATACTTTTGAAAATTATATTATGACCTAAAATATTTTATATTTTTACAAACAAGTCCAAATCCAGAATGAGAAACAATACTTTTTGAAATCAAAGATTGTAAAACTTTTTCATTTTAATGCATATCTTAAAAAATAACCAATTTCATAAAATACTTAGCTTATAATTATAAAACCTTTAGTTTATAAAAAATAATGATTTATTAAACAAAATCTTGAACTATTTGAAATGCTAAATTATGTGTACATTAAATCATACCGATTTTATAAGATTTGTAGCAATGAAGTTCATGATCATGCCATTGTCCGTTAAGTGTCTTGAGCTCGATTTCACTTTATTCATTTCAATAAATTTTGCCCTTAAAAAACCAGTGAAATTGTGAAATATAATAACACATGTTTATTATCATCCAAGTTACAATTTGTATAACCCTCTAGGCTAACACTCTCTCATTTTTTAATGATGACAAACATCACATGTATGTTAACATTTCTACTCCCTCTAAATATATGATCTATAGTATTTATAAACTTCCTCGAACATGTCAAAAACGCTTTAAAAAAATGCAAGTTACCTCTTCTCCCAAAAAATTCAAAATGCATGCCATCTATTTTCTCCCTCCTCATCATCAAAATTACACCAATCATGCTATGGATAAAAACAACTCCATAACTTTTAAGCAAGAAATAGAGAATAAAGATGAAATATACAAAGCATTCAAGAATCCAGAAACAACATCCAAGTAGAACATCAAAATATCAAACAAGAATCCTCAAACCATAGTTTAAAAAGAAAATAAAAAAGGTATATGAGAATGTAGAAGCATAATAGAATGAGGAACCAAAATAAAATTTATAAGAAGGGAACTCTATGGAGGTTAAGGATAAGATGAGAAGGATGGTAGCGGAATCCCAAGAGCAGTAAAAAGTTACCATTGGGCATCAACGATCTGCTATTGTTGATCAAAGAGGCTATGCTACTGATAAAAAAGATGTTGCTGGTCAGAAGTGTAATGAATTTGGAATGCCTCAAATTATGACTAAAGTTAGCTTTACTGTTAAAAAATAGAGTGCACTTCACTCAAAATTTGCTAAATTGAATCCTCAGGGATTACTGAAGTAGAATGAGACGGACCCTCTAAAGTTGATTGCTGAGGTTTGGAGCATTGTGGAACACTAAGGTCGGGAAGTTAGTCTAGAGGAAGGATATCGTTGAAGAGCCGATGATCGGAAAGAGCAAGTTTTGTAACTTTGTTCTTAAGTCTTCGATTTTTAAATCATTGTTCTTCCACCCATACAAACCCTAAATTAACGATAGTGTCATGTTCTAATTCTTTAGGACTCAAAAAGGTTGGTTCAATTACAGATACCTGGAAATGTTTAAGATTGTGGGTGATAATACTACCAAATGGAAGAGATTGATTGGCTATCCTCAGAGTGCTAAGCATATATTGATTAATAATATAATCGATATTCAACACCCTGCCAACTAGAATGCTATTCAATAAAGCAACATCTAAACATGTAACTTCATCCTCATGTCCAGATCAAGGAATAATGACATGTTGAAGGACACTAATCAAAATTCTAAGCTGAAGGGGTAAGGTTTGAGATTTCAAGGTGGAGTTACAAAACTCAAAGGATAAATTGGAACGTCTATAAATATTCCGAACAACATCCTCAACAGAATACTATAGAGAGTCTATTTTACCTTTAGTGATAGAGAGTTCTAACCCTTCATTTGAGGTTTTAGGAATTTGATTTAAATCCTTAACATCGAACTCAATAGGAGTTCTCCCAATATTTGTAACCATCTTATTTGTAGTTTGCGAAGAAATAAGCATATTTGAATATTAAGAGATTTATCAAAAATAGCAGGATTCTCCAAACTATGAAGATTGCCAAAATAAAGGCTGAGAACCGACATTGACATAAATTTATGGTGAAATCACTTCCAAAGAGGTGTGATGTGGAAAATGGGTTAATATGAACTCTAAATTGTCTCCATGTTGTTCTTTGTGCTTCTTGGCTACTTGTTTGCCCTTAGGTTTTTCACCACCAACCATGGTTAAGAACACAAAAATACCCAAGCACACAAATTCGAATTTACAAGATATTAAGTGAAATGGATAGGTTTTAACCAACTAAAATGATCCTAGAGATGATTTAAGAAAATGTGTGTTGTTAATTGGATAAAAAATTGGCTAAAAAGAGCTTAAATTGGAAGAGAGAGAACCAAGTAAGCTTAGGTTTTCATTTTGGGATTTTGAGAAATGAGTGATGAAATAGTGTTTTGAGGATGATTGATGAAGGTTTAATGGATAAGTAATGATTTTGAAAGCTTATTTTGACAAGAAAATGAATAGAAAATGAAAAATTTTAGAGAGAAGATGTAAAAGAGGTCACAATTTAAAGAGAGAGAGTAATGCTTGTTTAAAGAAGATAAGAGCAAGAAGAAGATAAAGGCAAAAACCCACAACTAAGGGGTTAGCCAACTAGCCACTTGCTCTCAAGTTGCCAAGGGCTAGCCAACTCGTCTATGCTTTTATGCATTATTTTGCTTTCTGGTTGAGTTTTGATCAATTCTGACACCATTTTGTGATCCCAAAAAATTTCAAAAGTCATTTTTAATGCATGAGACATGATAAAAACACATTAAAAAAAGTTATGAATTCAAACATATAACACTTTATCATGCATATGCATTACACAATTACTAAACATAAAAAATATTCAAAGAAAGAAAATTCATGCATATAACCTATTTATCATGCTTATACAACACATAATCATCAAGAATAGAAATTCAATCAATTTTGATAGTCTTAATATCATGAATAGAGATATTAATGTGAAAATCTCATCATCCCAAGTTCATGTTGAATTTTTTAAAATTGTTCTTCGCAAAGAGGTTTTTTTCCGTAAAAACAAATTCTAATGCAATATCTCTCTGTTGAACATGATCTCTTAAAAAATGATGTCTAATCTTTATATGCTTGGTTCGAGAATATTGAATGGGATTCTTTGATAGGTTTATAGTACTAGTATTATCATACATAATAGGAATTTGATCAAGGTTAATGCCATAATCTCTAAGGGTTTGTTTCGTCCAAAGGGCATGTACACAACAACTTCCAACAGTAATATATTCAGCCTCAGTGGTTAAAAGTGCAACTAAGTTTTGCTTCTTACTAAACCAAGAGACAAGCGAGTGACCTAGAAAGCGAGAAGTTCCACTATTACTCTTTTTATCAAATTTATAACCAGAAAAGTCGACATCCAAATAACAAGTTAAATCTATATGAGTTCCTCTAGAATACCAAAGGTCAAGATCTATGGTTCCACTTAAATAACAAAAAATTCTTTTGATAGCAAGCAAATGAGATTCTTTGGGACATGATTGAAATCTTGTACACAAACATACACTAAACATGATATTGAGTATGCTAGCAATTAAGTAAAGCAAAGATCCGATCATACCTTGATATGTTTTGACATCAACTTCTTTACCTTTTTCATCTTTGTTAAGCTTGATTGTTGAGCTCATTGGAGTACTTTTAACCTTTCCATCTTCGAGTTTGAATCTTTTGAGTAAATCTCTTAAATATTTGGGTTGATTGATGAAGATTCCTTCTTCATTTTGTTTTATTTGTAATCCAAAAAAGTACTTCAATTCTCCCATCATGTTTATCTCAAATTATTTACTCATACAAGATAAAAATTTCTCACACAAAGACTCATGAGTAAAGCAAAAAATAATACCATCAACATAAATCTAAACAATAAATATATCTTGATTCATATGTGTAATAAAAAGTGTAGTGTCAGCTCTTCCCATTGAAAAACCATTTTCCAAAAGAAATTTACAAAGCCTATTATACCAAGCTCTAGGTGCTTGTTTTAATATAAACATGATGGATTCTTCATGTTTTGGAAATTCATCAAACATGCTTTTGATAGCTTATAAACATGATTTATAAATTCATCAAACGTGGCATGCATAGATTCTTCAACAACTAAGATTCTTTTATTGTACACTCTATAAGCTTTGCTAATGTTTGAATATCCAAGAAAGATACCAACATTAGATTTTGGATTAAATTTACTAAGATTGTCTTTAGTATTTGATATAAACATTTGCATCCAAAAATTTAAAAATAACCAATGTTGGGTCTACTATCTTTCTAAAGCTCATAGGGAGTTTTAAAACCCGATTTAAGACATAGCATGCTGTATTAATGGCTTTGGCCCAAAAGTATTTTGGTAATGCATTCTCATTCAACATGATCTTAGCCATCTCTTGAATAGACCTATTCTTTCATTCAACAACTCTATTTTGTTGTGGAGTCCTAGGTGATGAAAATTGATGTTTGATACCAAAATCATTACAAAAACTCTTAAATGCATGATTTTCAAATCCATGATCACTTCTAATGCATGTAATAGAATAAATTTTTTCATTTTGAACCTTTTTACAGAAAACTTTAAATGCATCAAAGACATCATCCTTATTAGCTAAGAACAATATCCATGTATATCTAGAATAGTCATCCACAATTACAAATGCATAATATTTTCCATTTAGACTAGCATATCTAGAAGATCCAAACAAATCCAAGTGAAAAAGCTTATATGGTTTTGAAGTAGAAATATGATTTTTGTTTTTGAAAGAAATTTTGATTTGTTTTCCAAATTGACATGCTTCACAAATTTTATCTTTTTGAAAATTAATTTTCGGAAGACCTTTAACTATATCATTTTTGGAAATCAAATCCATGCTTGCATGTCCTAGTCTTCTATAACATAACCAATTATCATCATGTAATGAGGAAAAACATTTATTATAAGTAGATGCACAATCTAGATAAGTTGTATAAACATTAACACATCTTTTTCCAACAAAGAAGACTCTACCATCATATGCATTTTCAATAACACATTTTATTTTATAAAAAATAACTCTATATCCTTTATCACACAATTGGCTAATACTGAGCAAGTTGCGTTTTAGATTTTCAACTAAGCATATATTTTTAATAAAAGTAGAAGACTTTTTTTACCAACATTGCTTATACCAATGATTTTTCTATTTAAATTATCTCCAAAGGATATATCTCCACCATTTTTTATCTTGGTAAAACTTAAGAACCATGAATAATTACCGGTCATGTGTCTTGAACATCCACTGTCCAAATACCATTTATTTCTTTTTCCTTTCTTTGATTTTTGTTGAAAAGATCTCAAGTTTTGGGTACCTAAAACGTTTTAGGTCTTTGAGTGTTAGTAACGACTCTTTTTGGAGCCCAAACACATTTAATTCTATAATACACATTTCTCTTAATAGGACATCTATAATTCCTGTGACCATTTCCATTACAGTAATGATAAATAATTTTATGATTACTAGTGGAGGTAGCCTTAACAAAATAATTTTTGTAGTACTTTTGCTTCAAGTTAGTCTTCTACCCAATTCTTCCTTTATCAAACACACATTTTTTATAGTTAAGTAGTTTTTCTATGTTCTTTTGATTATGTGTGAATTTTAATACAATCTCATTGAGCTCTTTACTCTTCTGTTTAAGCTCTTTATTTTCTTTGATCAAGTCATCAACATATAATTTTTCATACTCTTATGAAGTACTTTGTTTGCCTTTTAAGGATGCAATTCTATCATGTAATATTTCATTATCTAATTCTAGTCCTTTGATCTTTTCATTTAGTAAATCATTGCATTTTTGCAAGGTATCCTTTGCATTTGAGAGTTCTAGCATTTTCTTCTTAAAAATTGTGTTGTTTGACCAATTTTCATTATATCACTATGCAACTATTTAAAATCATTATACAATTCATTATAAGTTGGAAGATCATTTACCTCATCAAGTTCATCTTCTCCTATTGCCATAAGTGCCAAGTTTGACACTTCTTACGCTTGTTTTTCATCGCTTGATTCTTCATCACTATCATCTCAAGTTGCCACCATGGATTTCTTCTTGAGTTTGTTAAGAAAAGGGCACTCTGATTTTATATGGCCAAGCTTCTTACATTCATGGCATATGATTGCTTCCTTCTTCTCTTTTTGGTTCTTAAAGTTTCTGAACTTTTTTCGCTCACTAGATTTCTTGAAAAACTTCCTAAATTTTCTAGCTATCATGACATCTCTTCATTTTCAAATTTATTTTCCTCATTACTTTCCCAAGTTTTGATGCTTCAAAGGCAATGCTTTTCTTCTTCTAATTTTCGTCTCCTCTTTTGGCTACCAAATCCTTTTCATAAGAAATAAGTGAGCCAATTAAATCATCAATACAAAAAGTATTTAAATATTTGGCTTCCTTAATGGTAGTTTTCTTAGGTCTCCATTCTTTTGGTAATGACCTAATGATTTTCTTTACCTTCTTGCTATTTGAAAAGGTCTTACCAAGTGCTCTTAGAGTGTTCATAATATCTGTAAATCTAGTATACATGGAATAAACACTCTTATTTTTTTTTCCATTTGGAACAATTCATATTGCCTAATGTATCTACTAATTTTGGACTCTTTAACCTGGTTTTTTTTTTCATAAACTACTTCAAGTTTCTTCCACATCTCATAAACATTAAAAAAACCTAAAACTCTATAAAACTCTTTTTTATCTAAGGCACAAAACAGGGCATTCATAGCTTTAGAGTTTAAAGATTACATATCTTTTTTATCTACTTCAAGTTTCTACCACATCTTATAAACATTAAAAAAACCTAAAACTCTATAAAACACTTATACCCACAAAAATTTGCTAATGAATTTAAAGATTACAATAAGAACTCTCTTTTAGAGTGGATGTACAAATGATAGCTTAATGATAACTCAATGTATGAAGATTTACTAAATGGAAGCTCAAGAGATGTCGTATGAATGGATTTTTGCTTTAAAAACTTGTTAGATTTGATTTTGATTTGAGTTTATATAGTTTGAATAAGTAAACTAGCCGTTATTGACCTTTAGAGAATAGTTAGATAGCCGCTTGAATTGGCGATTAGCCACTTAGACTTTTGTTGCCAGTTACCGTTACAAATTTAGCTTTGAAAATTAGAAAATTTGCATCAGGTGGTTAGCCATTAATTCTCAAGCAGCTAGCCACTACCTTTCTGTCTTCCAAACATATTTTTTATATTTATATTTTGGCCCTAAAACTTTTAAAAATTAAAATATAATCTAATGCTTTTGAAATTATTATGGCCTAAAATATTTTATATTTTTGTAAACAAGTCCAAATCTCAAATTTAAAACAATACTTGTTGAAATCAAAGATTACAAAACTTTTTCATTTTAATCCATATCTTGAAAAATAACCAATTTCATAAAATACTTAGCTTATAATTATAAAACCTTTGGTTTATGAAAGATTACTTATTAAAAAAAATCTTGAGGTATTTCAAATGCCAAATCATGAACACATTAAATCATACTGGCTTTACAAGATTTGTAATAATGAAGTTCTTGATCATGCCGTCATCCGTTGAATGTCTTGAGCTTGATTTCACTTGATTCAATTGAATAAATTTTGCTCTTCAAAACTAGTGAAATTGTTAAATAGAATAACACATGTTTGTTATCATCAAAATTATAATTTGTATAGCCCTCTAGGCTAATAAGCAGTTAGTCTAGAATTTTGAAAATATGAGTAGGATGGGAAGATTTATTTTTAATACATCTCACTTACGTATTTGCCGCTTGATCAGTTGTATAATCCATATGAGAGTAGTTACAATTGTGTATACATAGAGCTCATAGAGTCAAGCATATCGTTTATTAAGGGATTAAGTATGCCTAGACCAAAGTTTTGAAAATAAAATCAAGGGTGCATGATGAATAATATATCAAATCTCTTGTATTAATTTACAATTGAGATTTCTAGCTATTTAAGCTCCAACTTATCACACATTAAATTTGCCTTAAGGCTTTAGGCCAATTACTTTTATAACCTGCATCTAATGTCATCCCATCACATACAAGTACGAAATGTTGGAATTGGAACTCCTAATAGGCTAGACTGGCCGAATATAAAGAACATCTAGAAGCTTCTTTTAGATAAAGTTCCATATGATTGTTGTAAGTCTTAATTGGATTGTGAGAGTAGTGAAGTCTTTTGGTTGACTTCAATCACTCTCATTAGCTTCTATATAAGCACATCTATTGTATCTAAAATATGAGCGCGTGAGAAATAAAGAAAATACATTGAGCATATTAGAAAATACAGAGAGTGAAATGGTAGTGTGACTCTTACAATGAGATCTGAGGAAATTTTCTTTTATTGTGATTATCCACTGACCATACTTATAAAGTGGCATGAGGATTTTTCATGAAATTATCTTTTGTCTCTATAGTGATATAATCTCATTGTGATCGGCTTTCGTATCAAGGGATCAAAAGGCATATTTTTGGATCGCCCATTAATTGTATGTTGAAATATACAAGAAAATCAACATTAGTATCAGAACCCTGAAGATTATGCTCCATTTTGAATATATTTGCATGAAACATGCCATGTTCTTTAATGATATGTGTTTTTGCATCTAGAACGCACTTTAATGATATGTATTGAATCACTCATTGTTAGTTTAAAATCACAGAATATTTGGGGATTAAATCTGGAATTTTATGTGAATTTATATGGCCTAAGTTATGAGAAAACAAAAATCCTATTAGATGAACCCGTATGTTTGTTTTACTCATAACTCTTGATAAATTATCATTTGAAAGATAATTTAGAGAGCTCTCTAACAATATATCATGTGCATTATTTTGAGTTATATCGAGAGGAAATATGCCAATCAAATTTCTGATTCAATATCTAGAAATTTTGATAATGTAGAAGATGATGAATAATGCTATGTCCATGAAATCACTCTCCATGTCGACCCATAAATAATACCTCAACATTGTATCAAAAATCTAATTCTAAATATAAAATCAGCGTAAAATTTTGAGTTAATAGGTAGTTGAATTGTTACCAGTAAATGAATGGAATAAAGCGCGTGCATAAGAGTGCACGTATCGAAAGAATGGAAGTGCGGAAACAGCTAGCTCAATGGCATGAGCCGGCTTGTGAGCATGAATTGCTTGAGTCAGCTTGCTGGCTCAATCGACGTGCCATTGATTGGCGGCATTTGACCCCCTCCTATCTCCGAGGAGTGAAATAAAGCCGCAACCTTCCCGACCTCTATTTTAAGCATCTTTTGTGGTGGCTACCTCAGAATTTTATTGTCATTTATTTTATTTTAAAAAAAATTATTTAAAAAATCTAATTTGAATTTAAATCAACATTAATCTTATCCTAGTTGAGAAAATTAAGTTTTAATTAAACTAAGAAAATAATTAAAGCAAAGTAGATTTTAATAAAATAAAGATTAGTAAGGTTTCATAATCTGGCACTATTCAACTACCATCATCCAATTATTATTCATTCCCAATTTTAGAGTAACAATTCAAAATCAGTCTTTGTTATCTGATTAACATAACAATTAAGTTTAAGTAATTAAATCTAATGTAGGTTCTTTTTCACTCAAGTTAGGATTTCTAAGCATTATATGTATCCTATTGAAAAACAAAGAAGTAAATTTTCCTAAGCATTCTATGTATCCAATTTATTGAGAAATAAATAATTTAAGAGAATCACATTAATCATTATTTTACCAAGCTTAGATTTAATCAAATAATCTCTTAACTATAAAAAAATACATGATGTTAAAGATGGAAAGATAATTATGCATTGTTTCGTGTGAAATAAGAACCATAATAATAAAAAATACATGTAGGGAATTAATTAAATAAAAAAGCAATAATTTCATTGAATAGGAGTTTCATCCTTAACCCTATTTTAAGAAAATTAGTTAGGCATACTTAAACGGAGAGCATTGAGATTGATAGAACCAGCAATGGAGAATTAAATCTACAACTTATTTTATCACATGACTACTAAGCTTTTGTCTTCTTGCCCTCTATTGTATGCGTCTAATCTAGCTTGTGAATAATATATATAATGCTTATTTCTTGGCCTTTTATAATGCTTTTTGTTGAGAAAGGATCCCACACAAGCAATACAAAATCCATAAAAACTAACTCTTTCCCTATTTGTGTAATTAAAAGAGAATGTGTACTATAAAAAAAGAAGAAATTAAACCAACACAATCCAAAGCAATAAATCAACTACAAGGGCCATAGTTTTTACATGAAAAATGATTAACATTAAAAAGTGTATATTTAATAAGTCTAAAATTATTAGTTTTTCACTTATAGTGTTGATTAATGCGCTCATTATTCCTAAATTATTTGAACACTCCCCTAATAAATTTTTGTATTAAAATTAATTTATTGTGTATTAACTTTTTATATTGTAAATATTTCAGGAATAAAGAAGGAATTAGAACTGAAAGCAGAAATAAAGAAGAATTGTTGGAGTTGTTAGAATGCATTATTGAGAGAATGTAATCAATAAAAATAAATATTATATATATATATAAACTGTATAACACAATTAACTCTTCCTTTCTATAAAGCATTTGGATTGAAGACGAATTTACATGTAAGCCTTCAATTTAATTTATTTTAAAGTTTGCATGTAATTCATTCGAAGTTTGTAATAAATTAAAAGTTTATATGTATGTTTAAAGTTCTGCAATTTATTTAAAGTCTTAAAAGCATGCTCTGCAGACTGATCTTATATATCATATTTGCCATATAAACTGCTACTTCTCCTCTGAGGCATAGAGACCGAATATCTCCCCTCAGTTGTATTTTTCTTTCTCCCTCCAAACAATCAGAGCACCATTTCTGGGATCCAGATCTGGTACTATGTATTAGCCCACCTTAATGCTTGTTTAATTCTGTAAAGCCTTGTGTTGCTTAGGTTTGCCATAAAGAACTTTGGTATATCGGCTGGAAACCCGGACGTGCGGGCTATTGATCTGTTCTAAGTCAGATCTGAGCTCAAAGGCAGACTAGTTTCTGCATCGACCTGGTTTAACAACGCCATGTACCAATTTAAAAGAGTTCGTAATTATTAGAATTAAAATTGATTAAAGAATAAATTGTTTATTAAAGTCTTAAAATTATTTGCTCTTTTAAACACTCACACACACCCTTTGATCCTTTTCCTATTGGTATCAGAGCTAGAGGGGGAGTAGTGTTATACAGTTTAAAGATTTTGTGTGTGTAAATTGTGACTGATTGAAATTTTGCCTTTTGTTAAGGGGCCTTCGGGTGCTTAGGTAATTTTTGAGGGTAAGTCTGGTTTTGATTGATAGCCTAGGATTTTTGACTTGCCATTTTGGTAAAACCAAATCTTTTATAATTTTGCATGCATGAAGTCTCTACTCTGTAGAGCATCATCTCTCTCTAGCTCTTCTTCTGGGAAGACTAATGATTCAAAGATCGTTGTGAATTCAGAAGAATTCATGAAGACTTTGATAAAGCAATTGATAATTGGGAACTTCCAAAGATTTCTAAAGACAGAATTTACAAAATGAAAAGACTCGATTTTCTAAAAACTGATTATGTTATAAAAACTAAAGAAAGAGATATTACACTCTCAAAGCCATTCGAAACAATTCATTTATTTTCAGAACACTCTTTAAAGAGATTAAAAGAAAAGAACTTTAATTATGTTCATATCGGCTTAATCCAAGTTGGCATAAAACCTTTGACTAAAGAAGGCTTAGATACTTCTATCTTGACTGTCCTCAGAGATGGGAGGTTCATCTCCTTTGATGATTCCTTACTCAATAGTATTGAATCTAGTCTCTGTAAAGGACCCATTTCATTTAGCTATTATCCAAACATAACAGTTTCTCTTAAATACAAAAATATTTTGAAAAGCATGATTGTACATATCAAAACTCATAACTATCATATGATTGAAGGATCTGTTCCAGTTGCATTAATTTTCAAAATATCTTATAAAGCCATGATTTCTGCTTTTAACACCCAACATAAATTCCAGTCAAAAAGAGATGAAACTGTTCTCTTACAGACTGATCTATCCAAAACAAACACTGTCATTCCAAAGCCTATCCAATGGAAAGATGTCAATCTTCCTGAAGAATGGATTCTTGAAGGAGCCACTAAACCAGTGATACCAAAATAACTTGAGCCAAATACAGAGTTGCAAAATGTGACTCAGTATTCTGACGGTAAAGTCAAATTGTCATTCAAGAGATCTACGTCGTTCAAACTTTTGACGTCCTCTAAATTCTCTGATAAAGATTCAAACTTCAGTATTCCAGAACTGGAAAGAAAATTTTCAAAAATTCTGTCTGTAATAAATCTTCCTTTTTAGAGCCAACCTAGGTTCTCCACATCGGATATACATAGTTTGTCTATACGATCTGTTGACTATACTTCTAGCATTCCTCATCCCATCTATACTAGCAGTCAACAAGAAGAAAGACAGGAAGAGAAGGAACCTTATTCTCCAACCTCTCCTACATTTTCTGCTGTCACGGAAAATGTAATAAATGTTCTAGAAAAAGAATTTGACCTTGATAAGACTCTTCTGCATAAATACTTTTATTTAGAAAACAATAAAGAAAAAAGACTTTGGTTTTTTAAACATTTTTTGAACCAAAGAAAAAAAATCCAAGAAGATTACTATGCATTTGTAAACTTACATAAAATTCATATTTTGTTTTTTGATTAGTTTGAAATTTATGCTTCTGAAAATAGCATCAAATATCCTTTTAAAGAATCAAACCCAATCACAGTTCATAAAAAGATCACCGAATGGATTCTATCAGACACTGATAGAACCATTGAATCTGACATCCTCCTCTCAAGAGTATCACCATGAACCATGGTGAACCTCCAATCCAAATCAAAGCCTCTCCGTATAAAATCCCTAAACCTAATAATGTAGAGTCAAATTTAGATAGTATTATCCAGCAAAATAATTTCTGTAATACTAATCTAAATACAATAGGAAAACAGTTGACCAGAATAGAAAGTCAATTTCAAAAGTCAATTGTGGTCATTCCTTCTTCCACTTCATCAAAGTCTGATTCATTGAAAAAGCTTAAAGAACCTATTTTCAAACCTTTCCAAGTTTCGAAACATAGTCAAGAGCTTGTCCAAGATTCCAAATCAGATTTTGCCAAAGCTATTAAAGAACAACTCGACCGAATAGAAGCATCTTCTTCATCTGCTTCTACTTCCAAAATTCAAATTGCTCCTGATACCCAATCTAAAACCATTGAGGTACAAGACCAAGATGACTCTTCTATAGCCTCCTCCGAAATAGAAGCTTTTAAAGATAATATTGTTCCTAAAACCAACAAAATCCATTGGGAACTAGCACTCCCAACTACCATCTCTCCACCAGATCTAGCTATAGATAATAGACCAAGTGCATTAAACCAATCTTGTTTTAATGCATCCTCGGTCTATGAGTGGAATATAGATGGTATATCTGAATACAACATTCTAGGTTTGTTGCAGCAGATGACCATGGCAGCTAATGCCTATAAAACCCAGTCGAGAACTTCTGACAAAGATATTGCAGAAATTCTCATCGCTGGTTTTACTGGTCAACTAAAAGGTTGGTGGGATCACCTCCTCACCAAACAACAACAACTAGATATTCTAAATTCAATCCAAACAGATGAGGATAAAACACCTATTCTGGATGAATTCAATAACCCTATTCAGGATGCAGTTGCAACCTTGATTCTTACAATTTCTCTCCATTTCATAGGTGATATTTCTCACCTTAGAGATAAAAACGCTAAGTTACTACATAATTTAAGATGTAGAAAACTTAGTGAATTTCAAAGCTATAAAACCACATTCTTTACTAGACTTTTTCTAAGAGATGATGCAAACCACATTACTTGGAAGGAAAAATTCCTTGCAGGTTTACCAACTCTCTTAGGAGAAAAAGTTAGGAATTCCATTAAATCCCTTTATGATAATCGCATCCCATATGACGAACTCACTTATGGTGAATTAGTCAACTTTGTCAATAAAGAAGGTTTAAAGATCTGTCAAGATTTGAAATTACAGAAGCGTTTAAAATGGGAGCTTAGAAAGTCTAAACAAGAATTAGGCAGTTTCTGTAAACAATTCAACTATGATCTCTTCAAAGCTTCATCTTCTAAAGATTGTAATGGTAGGTGCTCTTCGAGACCTTACAAAAAACATTACAAGTCAAAAAAGCATAAAAAATCCTTTCCTAATATTAGAGAATTTTCTCATAAGAAGTTTTCCAAAAGACCTTATAAGAAACCTCATTTCTCTAAGAAAAAAGATTTTAAAACTAAAACTAATACTCCTCTCAACTATAAAGAAGTTACTTGTTTCAAATGTGGTACGAAAGGCCACACTGTAAAATTTTGCAAAATGAACAAAAAACTTCATGAGCTTGGCCTTGAAGAAGAAATTCTTTCTAAATTAGCTCCTTTGCTCATTGAGTCTTCTGACTTTGATTCTGAATCTTCCATGATGGGAGACAGTGATCCTTTACAGATTGATGAGTTGATTGACTCAAAGACATTTGAAAGTAGCGATTCTGAATCAGAATCCTATTTAAAGAAAATCAATGTTTTAACTAAAGAACAAGAAACTTTTCTTGAACTTGTAAAACATATTTCTGACCCTACACTTCAAAAAGAATATCTTGATAAACTTTTAAAGACCTTGGAAACTAAAGACAAACCAGAAACGTCTAAAACCCCAATCATAAAAAAAAAGCACTTATGATCTCACGGAAATCTTGGACAAAAAGAAAATAAAAAAATCATCTCCTAATATCCAAGACCTCCAAAAAGAGATTAAAGAAATTAAACTTGAGATTAAAGATTTAAAAGAAAAACAAAAGAATGATTCAGAAATAATCCAACTTTTGTTGCAAAAACAACTGGAAGATAATTCTGATAAAGAATCAAATTCTAATGGTGATAATGAACAACAACTTGAAAACATTGAATCTATTCCCAATGATTTTCTATTTGTTTTAAAACAAATCACCACAAGAAAATACCTTATTAAAGTTACCTTAAATTTTTCCAAAGAATTTGAAATTGACACCATTGCCTTATTTGACACTGGTGCTGGTTTAAATTGCATTAAAGAAAATATTGTCCCCAAAAAGTTTCATGAGAAAACAAAAGAAAGACTTTATGCCGCCAATAATTCAAAATTAAAAATCACTTCCAAAGTCGATGCCTCTGTTAAAAATGATGGTTTTGAATTCAGGACTTCCTTCCTTTTAACAAATGATATTCATCATGCTATTATTCTAGGAACTCCTTTTATAAATCTTATAACTCCATATACTGTTAATTATGACAGTATATCTTTTAAAGCAAAAAAGAAAAAACTTATTTTTCCTTTCATTGAAAAACCTAAAACCAGAAATTTAAATATTGTTAAAGCCTATTCTGTGTACCAGAACCAAATAAATGTCTTACTCAAATCAAAACAAACCAACCTAGCCTGTTTGCAAAAGGATTTGAGTCTACAAAGAATTGAGAACCAATTACAAAATGGTTTTATACAAAGAAAAATTTCAGATTTTAAAACCTTAATAGAAAAAGAAGTATGTGCTGACCTACCTTCTGCTTTCTGGAACAGAAAACAACATTTGGTAGATTTGCCTTATGAGAATTCTTTTGATGAAAAATAAATACCTACAAAAGCCCGTCCTATTCAAATGAATATGGACCTGGAAAAACATTGTAAAGAAGAGATCAAAGACTTGGAGTCCAAAGGACTCATTGTCAAATCTAGGTCCCCATGGTCTTGTGCCGCTTTCTATGTCAATAAGAACTCTGAGATAGAAAGAGGGACACCAAGATTAGTAATTAACTATAAGCCTTTAAACAAAGCTTTAAAATGGATTAGGTATTCTATACCTAATAAAAAAGATTTGCTCCAAAAACTACATTCTGCATTCATATTTTCAAAATTTGATATAAAATTAAGTTTTTGGCAAATTTAAATTCACCCTAAAGACCGTTATAAAACTGCATTTACTGTTCCATTCGGACATATGAATGGACTGTGATGCCATTCGGTTTAAAAAATGCACCTTCAGAATTTCAAAGAATTATGAATGATATTTATAATCATTTTTCTGATTTTTGCATTGTTTATATCGATGATGTGTTGATTTTTTCTCAATCAATTGATCAACATTTCAAACACCTAAAAACTTTTTATTTAGCTGCCAAAAAGGCTGGTTTAGCTATCTCCAGTTCTAAAGTCTCTTTATTCCAGACTAAAGTCAGGTTTATTAGTCACTATATCTCAAAGGATACCATAACACCCATTGAGAGGTCTCTTGCTTTTACTGACAAGTTTCCTAATAAAATTTTGGATAAAACCCAATTGCAAAGATTTTTGGGAAGTTTAAATTATGTTCTTGAGTTATGTCCTAACATTAATAGGATTGCAAAACCATTACATGATTGACTAAAGAAAAATCCCATTGCATGGTCAGATGAACATACCAAAGTAGTAAAACAAATAAAGAATATTGTTAAAGACATTCCATATTTATTTCTTGCAAATCCTGCATTACCTAAAATTGTTGAAACTGATGCATCAGATTTAGGTTATGGAGGTATTTTAAAACAAGTTGAGAATAGTAAAGAACAAGTAGTTCAATATGATTCTGCACACTAGAATGAATGTTAGAAAAATTATTCTACTATAAAAAAGGAAATTCTTTCTATTGTTTTATGCATTTCAAAGTTTCAAAGTGATTTACTAAATCAAAAATTTTTACTCAGAATTGCTTGCAGAGCTGCAAAACATGTTTTAGAAAAGGATGTTCAAAACATTACATCTAAACAAATTTTTGCACGATGGCAAGCTATTTTAAGTGTTTTTGATTTTGATATTGAGTTTATTAAAGGAGATACAAATTCTCTCCCTGATTTTTTAACCAGGGAATTCTTGCAAAACAGATAAATGCCACCCAGAAGAAAACCTGGTAAAGGGAAAGGGATCCTAAAAGACCCTGTGACCCAAACACCCTCTAAAGCCTCCTCTCCACCTAAAGAAAAATTGTTGTCCTCAGCAATATCCTCTGCAAAGCCGATCCAGTCTTGGATTGACATGATTGAAGCCCAAGAGGCTCATTCTAAAGCCCTTGCATCGTAAGACCAGGTAAAAGAATGGATGCAATCCATTACTAAATCCCCTGAGCTCATGCACGCACTTCAAAGTTTTTCTCAAAGTTCGATTTCTCCAAAAGAAAACATTTCTAAAGAAAAGTTTCTTCACAAAATATGACTCTTTCTGGTGAAAGTTCATCTTCCCAGATTGTTCTTTCACAACCAAAGAAAGCCTCGGATTGGTTTAATAAAACCCATTTTCAAAATGTTTTATCTATGGAGGATGGATTTTATAATGCTGACCCATTTAAAGCAATTCAGTTGATTTTCCCTCAAGGCTGGTTTTTCAAACTATGGGACTTATCAAAACCCCAGCCTTATTATCAAAGCATTCTTGAATTTACTGAATCAGTAAAGTTCAAGCATTTCTTCCTCAGTGATGCTCATACTGAGACGGCCTACTCCACGGCTACCATTCTTAAAGTTTTAAGCCCAAAGCAATGGGGTGATCCACTCCATAAACAAAAGGCCTTTCCTTTAAATTTTCACAAAAGCTCAAACCATTGCCTATCTTTTTCTTATTGGGATTACCAACAAGCTTGGTTCAATACCTTCTTCATACAAAACCCTAAAAAGACCCACTCATGGTTATTTTTCTTCAATTCGAAAATAACCATACAAAGCCTTCCAAACTGGTTCCAACAGTGGTGGATCTATTTTGGGCCTTGCCCAGAAATTCTGACTCCAAACGCCACTCACTGTTTAAAATATTTTAAAGACCATTATATCCCTTCAGAGTCTGAGAAGAGGTTTCCTCCTTTTCTCTGTTTCTGTACAAATTTCTTCCTTCCCTGGGTCTGGATGTGGAATTTCCAATATCACAAACAGGAAACCCAATTAGTTTTACAAAGAACCTTTAAAGTCAAATGGTGGTCAAAGTTCGATAAGAAGTCAAAGTTGACTGAAGCCACAATTCATGTCTGGCTCTCCTCCAAAGGCCTCCTTAAGCCCAGCATTGATGATGTTAAAGCCCAAAGCACTTTCCTGGCTTAGCGATCAAAAGCCCAGTCCCTTCTGGCCAGTGCAAAAACTGAAGCTGAGTATTTCAAAGTCATGGAATAGCTCTTAGCCTCTCGATCAGAATCGTCTGTTGTAGGTTCTTCAGATCAAGAAGGTGATGAGCCCTTGAGATGAAAATGAAGATGACTGCTTCGGCATTTTCTCTCTTTTAAAGCATTAAAGTTTGCATGTAAAAAAAAAAGAGTAATTTTCATTTATGTAATTCTTGCAATATTTGTATTTGAAAAATTATCTTCCTTCACTCACTGCCCTTTTGGGAAAAGCTGTGAAGATAAGATTTCAAATTTCTTGGCCCCACTCGGCAGTTAAAGTCTTCAAAGAAATTGATGATGTTCCCCACATGTCGAAGATTCTCCGCGAATAATGCATTTAGATCGAAGATAAGCTCATACTTTATTTGATTATTTTCATTAATCTGATGAAAGAAATAAATTCAATTGCAAAAGAAAAAAAGATTTTCAATTTGGGTTTGAAATTTTGCTAAACTTTTATTGTTTAAATTGCTAAGGCCTAGCAATAAGCTAGTTTAGGATGTGATTAAAACTAAAAAGTGTACATTTAATAAGTTTAAAATTATCAACTTTTCACTTATAATGTTGATTAATAAGCTCATTATTCCTAAATTATTTTACACTCCCCTAATAAATTTTTATATTAAAATTAATTTGTTGTATGTTAATTTTTTATATATTATAAATATTTTAGGAAGAAAGAGGAAATTAGAACAAAAAGCGGGAAAAAAGAAAAATTGTTAGAGCCATTGGAATACATTATTGAGCAAATATAAATAAATAAAAAGAAAAAAGAGCAATGGCCTGACATCACACCTTTCAATGTATATATATTATATAAAATAAAATAAATATTAATAAAAAAAAAGAAAAAATATGCATTCCTAGCCTATAAAAGGCAAGGAAATGCAAGAAGGAAAAGAAAGAATAAGAGAACTGGATAAAAAGGAGTTGAAGTGAAAAAAGAAGTGAGGGAAGCCGAGGAAATTTTTTTTTTTCTTTTATTGCTTGTATTGTTTTCTTGTGTAATAAATTCTCTTATAATATATTTTAGAAGTTTGTTAAATAAAATAAGTGTTTTATTTTTCAATATGAGCGTCTAATTTTCTGAGCTGAGCTGAAAGGTAAAACTCAAGGATTTAAATTATTGATTAAATTACTCTCTCAAGTGAGTGTTAAAGTTTATTTTATTGGTTGTATTTTTTTTCCGCATCAAATTCTTTTATGTCATATTAATTTATAGATCTAGATCTTTCCCTATTTATATGGCATTTTGACATAATGTCGATACTTCAATATAGTTGTGACACATTAGGTAATTATTACCATATTTATCACATTAATGGTTAGTAAAAAATTAAATGGCATAATAATTAACTTTCAAGATAAATACAAAATACAAATACGAAAGAGTTGTTATAATTATAATTTGAAATCCGAGAGTAGATCCCATAACCTTATTATATTTTTAAATTAATTTTTGTCAATTTTTCTTCATTTAGTTAATTCTCTTTGTTACACCAAATTGACTACTAGATTTTAAATTTTCTGTGGTTTGACCCCAGACTCATTGGGTTAAATTATAACTAGACACTCTTATGCTTAGGAGTAATAACACTTTTGAGCCGTGTCAGAAAACCCTAATTGAGAAAACGTATGGGACCACATTCTGATTTAACCTTCCGCTATATTAACAATGAGATTACAACATAAATTTTTCTCTAGATAATATTAGAGGTTAACAACATCAAGAATATTAACATTTTTAGTTTACAATAACAGCCTAATATTTATTTCTCAACCAACTGGTTATCTCAGGTTACAATGAACGAGAGAATAAAATAAAGATCAAGAACGTGTTCCTGTTCAATTCTATCTGGCTGAACAATATAAAAGGCTTTTACGTTGTACAAGTGGATTGCTTGCATAGAAAGAGGCTTGATTTATCCTTCATTAGCATTAGCTACCTGGCGATTGGGCTTGGTTAGTGAGGTGAGGTTCAAACACCATTTTCACTAGCTCTCAATGAAGAATCATGAATAGATCAAAACATAGTCCTAAAATTACTGAACACTTTGAGGTGTCTAATGTTGAGGTCCTTAAGTCAAATCACTCAACACCTAAAGTGTCTAAGTCAATGATGGCATTTAAGCAAGCATTGGGAGTTCTATTCAAGCCCACTACTAGGAATATAGAGGGCAATTCTAAGAACTTGCCCTCTAAATTTTAGAGAAACATATTTAAATTCACCTTTCAATCTTCCAAACAAAGGTTAAAATCATTGCGCCTAAATCACGTTTACACCTCTATTTTCTTTCTTGTCTCTTGTCATTTTTGTACACACGCTACAATGGTCGTTACCACTTGATTTTATTTTCTATATGGTCAATGTATTTTTCAAAGCCAATTTAGTGGCAAATTTCACTTCACCCCACAAGCTTCCTTTAATCACTTAAACACCCAAACTAATGGAAGTTTTGGGCATCAGCCACCCAAATGAGATGGACCCAACTAATCCCTCCAACAAGATCATGTGGGGGCCGCCACCACCAAGCCTCCTCTCTGCTTAAGCTTTTCAAATTCTATTTAGGAAATTACTTTGTCATCATATATAATCCATATTTCATTGTGTGAATCTTCTAAAGATTTAATTGTTTCTTCTCAAGCATGTCTCTTGTCCAATGATACCTCACTTCAATACATTTAAATTTTGAATGGTATGTTAAATTCTTTGCCAAGTGAATGTTACTTTGTTTATCATAGAACGTAACATAGCTATCTTGTTTTATATCTAACTATTTTAGGAAATTCTTTATCCATAAGGTTTCTTTGTAATTTTTAGTTATTACAATATACTCAACTTTTATGGCATACAAAGCAACACACTACTAAAGTTTGAATTGTTATGAGATTGTTCCCCTACAAAGGTGAGCAAATATCCTAATAGAAATTTTTTAGAATCAACATCTTCTACCATATCTACATCTGTGCACACTTGTAGCATGGGTTTGTCACTACAAAAACATAAATGCCCTAAAAGTACTCTAAGATATCTAAGAATCCATTTTACTACTGTCTTGTGTTATTTGTCTAGATTAGAGAAAAGCTATGGTGTACATCAAACTGTCAATTATTGCTTCTCTTTCCCAATGCTCCAAACTAAGTTCAAAATAGCTTACAAGTGGAGAACAAACAGATTTTGCCTTGTCCATGTTAAATCTTTTAAGAACTTTTTCAACATATGCTTCTTGAGGTAACCATAATTTCTTAGTTCTTTATCACAAGAAATCTTCATGCAATAATCTGCTTTGCTAGTGCCAAGTCTTTCATTGTGAAAGACTTGTTAAGCTTTTTCTTCAAATTATCAGTCTTACTAGCATCCTAGTCAATAATTAATATGTCATCCATATAAAACAAAAGAATGATGAAATCTTCATCACCAAATTTCTTCACAAAAATACAATGATTAGACATAGTTTTACAGAAGTCACAATTCTCTATAAAAGAATCAAACTTCTTATACTATTATTACATTGTTTGATTTAGCTAGTATAAACTTTTCTTTAAATTGCACTCAAGTTGTTCTTTACTTTTGACATTGAACTCTTTAAGTTGCTTCATGTATATTTCCTTTTCTAAGTTATCGTGCAACAAAGTTACCCTTACAACAAGCTGTTCAATCTTCAAATTCAAGCTACCAGCTAATTCTCAAACAACTTAGATAGAAGACATCTTCACCACTAGAGAAAACATTTTCTTCAAAAATCAGCTTTCTTCTTACCCAAACCATTCACAAACAATCTAGCTTTATACTGCTATTGTAAGTTGCTGTCCTCTAATGGATTTCCTCAATTTTAGTTCAATTAGTGGTGTAGGTCGTTCTAGATGTTCTTGTTGAACTGGTTCTGTTAAAATACTATTATTATCCTCTTTAACTCTCTCACAATCATCATGAACTATAGGTGAGGAAACTAAAACTATAAAAATAGGAATCTCTAGAGATGACTAATACTTATCACTTTTTCTTTCATCACTAACTATCTAATCTTTAAGAAATACAACATCTTTACCTCTAGTGAGTTTTCTGGCCACTAAATCCTATAATTATACCTATATTCTTCATGTTGATAGCCTAAAGAAATGTCTTTCTGGTCTATATCATCAAGCTTTAATCTTTTATCCTTAAGATGTGAGCATAAGCTCTACAACCAAACACTCTCAAGTATTCATAAAAAACATCTTTCCTAATCCAAATTCTCTTAAGTACATCACCCTCTGATAGAGCTTAAGGAGAAAAGTTAATCAAATTATCTAAAGTACTCATAGTATCCGTAAAAAATGTTTAAGAAGCTTGGCATTAGAAATCATACATTTGATCCTTGCTCCAATTTTTCTATTTATCCTTTTTACAAAACCATTCTGTTAAAAAGTTTTTGGTACAGTCTTCTCAAGTCTAATTCCATAGGATCTTTAATACTGCTCAAATTGTTCTCTGTACTCACTAACATTATCTATCCTGATGCATTTTAATTTTTTTCTTGTCTTTATCTTAACATAAGCATAGAACAACTTAAACATATTAAGTCCTTCTTAGATTTCAAAGCAAAAGTCCATCTCAATAAAAGTTACAAAATAAAGTACCCTTTTTATTTATCAACTTTGCATCATGCAAACATCAGTGTGAATCAAATCAAGGATATTCAACTTTCTAGATTGCCAAAATTTTAAAAACCTACTATGTATATATTTTCAACTAAGCAATGAACAAGTTTTGAGGGATATGCCTACAAAGCTAGATAGAAATCTTTTTTCTAGCAAGGGTTTTTAACCCTTTCTTACTAATGTAACTAAGCCCTTTATGCCATGTCTCGATGCTAGAATCTTTTACAACCTTATTCATATACTCTTTATTAATTTTAGCTTATATTATATCGAGAGCATTCATTTTCTTTAGTGAGCCTTTGGTGAGCTTCCATTTGCCATGTCTCAATTAAGTTTATTGCTAGAATAGATGGGATATATAACTTCCAATTAGAGCTTGAGGTTAACTCAATAAGAGGACGAATGTAAGTTTATTTTTCTTTTTATTGTGTGTTTTTTTATTTTGTTCACTTTCATGTTTGATTTGATTTTCTATATTTAGTGTGTTTTGATTTATTTTCCCGTATAAGTGGCGGATACGGTACTCCGTGACAATCAAAGACGGTTACTTTAGTTTTCCATAATAACTGAAATTCTGAGTAGACGGTATGGACAGAAACGCAATTCTAGCAAAGCTTCACAAGCGATTTTCTTCACTTCCTCTGAATGCCCTCCTTGCGATCTATAAAGCTCGGTCCGAACGCATGCGATTGCTTATGAGAAATAACGTCCCTGCTGACATCCGTTGGTTAATCAAGCCAAAGTACATTTGGCAGGTGAGTTGCCTCCTAAATTTATTGCATACATGCCTGGTTGTGGTAAAGGAAATTACTCAAGAAAACGAAGAGCTCAAAAACTTCATGTTGATTGTCATAAGTGTGCCAGGATGAAATGTGATAAAAATCCTTATTCTTTCGGAATGATGTCTGATAACAGGGAAAATAAGATTCAATTCATTACATATGGCTTGAATAAAGAGTCATTGGATGATTTCCTTTTGTCTCTTAAAACGCATCCCAGTGGATACGTACAAAGAGCAATTCTCCAGTTATGGCCATTATTTCAGAAAAAGCGTGTCCGATATAGTCTCGGGAATCTAACTATAAACGACCCTGTTTGCCAGTTTATAAGAAAATTGGATGGGAAGCCTATCCTCGACCCATAGAGGGCGTTCAAGCCGTTTCGTAAAACCAGAAGAAGATGTGAGCCACAATCACAACTACCTGTAAATATCCTTTTACTATTATTTTATTTTACTGCTGTTTTATTTCACTTTTGTTTTATCAATTGCATTATTTTCTTTAATAATTGAGTGCTTTTTCTTTTACTATTTCCTTTTTTACTCTTGAGCCATATGCTTTATGCATTACTTGACACATACATGCTACCTCATATACAGCTGTGAATCATTGTCACCAAGATCTTTGATATATGATCTTTTCTTTTTAGACTCACAAATTATTTTTAAGAAGCATCCCAATGGCAGCTACTCCCAATAAACAATTCAAGAACATTTGTGTGCTCTCTGGATTTAACTATGGCAAACATAAAGAGTTCGTTGAGGCAGCCATAGATCTTGGTCAACGCATAGCAGAATGAAATTTGCATCTGGTTTATAGAGAAGGTGACCGAGGGTTATCAAAACTAGTCTCAGAAGCTGCTTATCTCAAAGGGAGCCAAGTGTTAGGCATCATCCCAATAAGCCTCAAACCGTTGGGCTATGTGTCTGACTCACCAACTGGAGAAGAGTTAGTCATCTCAGGTATGCAAGAAAGAATAACTGAAATGTTGAATCATGCTGATGCCTTTATTTTCTTACCAGGAGATCTTGCAACTCTAGAGGCACTAATCACATTAGCATCTTGGGCCCATCTGAACATTCATCAGAAACCCATCGGTTTGTTAAATGTCAATAACTTTTATGATGGCTTTATCGCATTTTTTAACCATGCAATAAAAACCATTTCATCTCTTTCACAGCAAAAAAAATCTTTATTTGTGCTCATAGTACTAATGAGTTACTTTATCTGTTACAACTTATAGACCAGAATTAGATACCAAGACCCTCGTGTTGGAATTGCCAACTAATGATGATAACAGTAGCCGTAGTAAGAAGTGCAAATTAGATTTAACTCTCCGCTTGTAAATATTTTCTTCTATGATGCGACACCCAGGTGATGTCTTCTAAACCCTAGCTTAATAAAAGAATTGGCTATTTTTCCACAGAGGATGGGGATGTTGGAATTTACTGCGATCATCAGGACATAATGTGAGAAATTTGGCATTGATGTCAGCATAAGAGGATGGTGTTTGGGCTAAAGAGTAAAGTTTCAAGGCACTGGTATATGTTTTGAACATATGTTTGAACCGAATGTCAATTGCAGAAATGTGCAATTGTTTTGCCTGGTGTAGGACATCAAAACCTATCAAGAGGTCTTTATTGTGCAGATTGGAACCAATGACTTTGGTCCAAATGATATAGTTGGGAAAAAGCTGGATACCAATGGGTTTTTTGGTAATGAGCTTTGTGGAGAACAGTTCACCATTTGCAGCCTTAAAGTATTCTTGGTGTTGTTGCCAATACTCATATGGTAAAATGGCTGGATTCATCATGGATCTTTGGGCTCCTGTGTCAATAAACTCAATAACAGAAATGGGCCTATGATATTTGGATGGAAGGACTTGGACTTTGATTGAAGGAATAGGGATGGTAAGATCATGAACAGGTTGGGCTTTGTTTATGGATTGCGTCTGAATGGTAGCAATAGTGAGAATGGGTTCTTTAGAATCAGTCAAGGATTCTTCATCAGAAGAATTTTCAAGGGCAAAGATTGTAGACTCATCTGGACTTTCTTGTTCAGAAAACAAGAATTCAATCTGATCATCAAGAGTGAAGTCTGTATTATTCTGAAGATGTTGTATTATCTAACTGCTCTAGCGGGTTTATTAGGGCAGTTCTTTGCAAAATGACCTCGCTTATGACAAATAAAACATCTGGATTTCTTTTCTCTGGGAGAGTTGTGAGAGGAGGTTTTCTTATGGAAAAACCGTATAGGTTTGAACCATTTCTTGGATCTTTTTCTAGAATGGTGATTAGGGTTGGAGGAGTATTTTTGAAAATGGTGTTTTTTCTTGGAAGGACAGTGACACTGGGTTTTATCTTTACACTTGATTTTCAGATAGGGTTTTTTACAGGCAGATCTGAATGGTTCTTTGTCTCGGAGAAGTTCTTTGAAGAACTTCTTTTGTTCACAAAGTTTATCTAGACATCCCATAGCAAGTTGGAAAATCTTACCAAGGGAAAGATTGTCTATAACCAGGTTATGAGCTGTGATTTGTCGCTGTAACTCAGGTTGTAATTCCTCAGGCAAAGAGGCCATGAACACATGTCTCAGGGTTGAGTCATTACAACCGTTCAACTTGTAGTACAAGATAGACATGCGCTTGTAATGGAAGTGGAGGTCTTTAGGTTGTAAAGAACAACACTTCATGTTGAGCAATTCTCGTTTAGCAACGTCATAGGTAACAGAGGGTTCCCCTATGAATTGCTCATGAATTAAAGCCAAAGCAGTAGAGACTTCAGGAAGTTGAATAAACTGGAGTTGTCTGTAAGTACCCAAGCTATCAAACCAATCTTTGAGTGATCCCATAAAACGAGTAGAGAATTCTTTTAGTACAGATTGGGTTGTTGCGCCAGAGCGGAGCATCTAGAGATCAATCCAAGCAGATAGTTCTTGGAGATGTTCACGCCATCTATGAGGTGGAAGATCATCAAAAGTGAACCAAGGACCATTGGATGGCTTTGATTCTGATGAAGATCTTTGAGGCCTAGGTTGGCTAGAGGTCTCTGGTTCATTGGGCTCGGGTTCATTGTCTCCAACTTCTTCAGGTTCAATGACCATATGTTCATTTAGCTGTTGGTCAGCAGTATCAGCCATTAACAATATGGAAATATCAGCATATTCAGCTTCGGAGTCACTGGTTGAAGTATCACAAGTTTGATCATCAGTGGAAGTCTCATCAAAATCAGAAGAACTAGAAGAGTTTGGGTCGTCTGGTTCTATGGGTTGTGGAACAGTGGTGGCAGTGGTAATTTCCAGCTGCTGAGCAGGAGTTTTGTCAGTAGAGGTAGATGGAGTATCCCGAAGGGATACTGGAGGTTTTAGTGAGGATGTGGTAGCTTTTGGACAGATTTGGGGTTTTGGTTCATCTTTAAAAAGTGTGTGGGTCATGCCAAATAATTTTGTAGGATCATATGGCCGTGATGGAGCCATAAAGGGGCTAAAAGGATGGAAGGTCTGAGATAAAGTTGGGATAGGTTGGTGTTTACTAAAAAGTGATGGTTGGTGCTTTTCTGAGTCAATTCGTGCCAACTCAGCTTTTAGTTGTCTGATCTCAGCCTCCTTCTGATTGAATTCTGGACCCCAATATCATTGTTGGATCATTTCTCGCAAATCAAGATCTAATTGAACAACTCGATCTTAAATGTCCTGATACATCTTTTGAAGTTGTAAGCTGATTTGATCAACTTGTTTCTCAACATGAACAGTTCGAGAGGAGATGTTATCAACCTTTTGGTGAAGGGAGGTCAAAGATTGATTCTGGACTCTGGCATTGTGTGTTTGCTAATTTAGAACTGCTTCAAAAGACTTGGGTTCCTCCATATGGCCAGTAGGGGTAATAGGGGATTGAACAAATGGCTTAGAAATAACATGTCTAGAGACATCTGTTTGTTTGTTTAAAGGAGGAAAATCTGTAGGAGAGAACATCATACAAGAGGAGATCAATGGAGAAGGTAGAATAGACTATTGGAGTTGAGCCTGTTGGGAGCAAGACAAAAGTTCAGGTTCATGGGTTTGAATCCACTGTAAACCCTTCTGATAAACAGGTAAGGGTAAATAACTGACTGAGGGATCTGGATCATCAGATGGTGGATCCTTCTTATGATATTTGCAACCTGGGAAAATAATATTTTCTCTTTCTTTTTCTTGGGAAGTTCAAGGATTTTAACATCTTCCCAACAAGAACAACTTGGGTCACACATACCCAATGTGGGAACATCCCACATGAAATGACCATTGATTTTGGCGGGATAAATAGGATAACCATTGGAATCAAAGGAAAAAATGGGTAAAGCCTCTTGATTAGTCTGGACAGGCTGGATCATGGCAGAATGGGTATAGGACAATCTGTGTGGGGCCTCTGAGGGTGGAGGTGTTGATTAAAGGCTGGGTGTAGGAGAGGTGATAATGATATCTAGTAAAGGTGGAGCAGAGGAAATCGTAGGAACCGAAAGTGGTGGTGGCTTAAAAGTCATCTTAACAGTGCCATCTGGTCATTTTTCAAAAGAACTTTCAGAAGTCGAGATTGGCTCTGTGTTTTGATGGAACTTGTCATAATTAGACAACCACTCAAGGGGCATGAGCTGTAAGAGCTCTTGTCTGGGAATTTGTTTGGGAATCTGAATGATAGTAGGAATATCTTCAGATTCAGCAAGAATCATCAAGGCATCTGAGGTTTCTTGCGAAGTAGGTAAGTCCAACGCATGATTTTGCAATCGGTACACCAATTGATGGTGTAAAGTAGTCATTTTTGAAGTAGCTATCTGATCAGCTCCCTGCAGCTGGATCTGGACTTTCAGAGCAGTAGGGAGGTTTGGGTCATCAAGAGAAAGGTTAAAATTTGGGTAAAAGCATGGAGGGTAGTGAGAACAGTGCCAATGATGGCATGTTCATATTGTTTGAACCGGGTATCAAGCAAAGCAAGTCTAGTTGATACGGGTAAACCTTTTCGTCCATGAAGAGTAAGAACAAGGCGGATTCCGCCAAGATGGAGGTGAGTATAGCCTTCCTGTTTCCAGGAAGAAATCAACTCAGGGGAAATGGCTAGGGTAACATATTGTTCTGATGTGGTGGATTGAAGAGCACAACGATCAAACCGAGAAGATTGGACATACTCTTTGGGTAAAGGTCTTTTGGTACTGACAAGGGTGCGGATACTTCGAGTAAGAGAGCGGGTTTTCTTGTACAATTGGTAAGGATGAGTGTAAGACAGTCTGTGTGGGACCTTTGAAGGAGGTGGTGTTGACTGGAGACTTGCAGTAGGTGAGGTAATGATGATTTCTGGTAAAGGTGGAACAAATGGGTTGGTAAAGTTGAGACTGGTGGAGGTTTGAAAGTCATTTTGACGGTGCCATCGGGTCGTCTATCAAAAGAACTTTCAGAAGTTTGAATGGGTTCAGTGTTTTGGTGGAACAGCTCATAATTGGTAAGCCATTTAAGGGGCATAAGTTGGAGGAGATCATTCCTAGGAATTTATCTAGGAATTTGGATGATTGTAGGTATGTCTTCTGATTCAGCTAGGATCATTAGAGCATCAGAAGTTTCTTAGGAAGTGGGTAAATCCAAGGCATGGTTTTGTAATATGTACACCAATTGATGGTATAGTGTGGCCATTCGTGCGCCAACAAGTTGGTCAACTCCTTGGAGCTGGATCTGAACTTTTAATGCAGTGGGGAGGTATGGCCAATGAAAGATTAAAGTTGGGATAAAAGGTGAGTAAAACACTTCTGAAATGAAGGGTGGTCAGAACAGTGCCAATAATAATATGTTCATAGTGTTTAAAACGAGAATCAAGTAACGCAAGTTTGGCTGATACCGGTAACCCTAAAGTAAGTACAAGGCGGATACCTCCAAGGTGAAGATGAGTGTAACCTTCCTGTTTCCAGGAAGAGATGAGATCAGGGGAAATTTCCAAAGTGACATACTGCTCAGCAGAAGTGGATTGGAGAGAACATCTATCAAAGCGAGAAGTTGAACATATTCTTTGGGTAAAGGACGTTTTGTACTGATTAAGGTTTTGATACTGCGGGTCAGAGAATGGGTTTTCTTATACAACTGGTAGGGATTAACTAGTGGCATATAAGATTCATCAATCTGAGCTAATTCAGGGACATAAGAAAATTCAACAAGACTTTCAATCTTGTTGGTGGTTCATTTTGAACAAGGAGCAGGGACATTAAGAGAAGAAGTAAGAGAAACAGAATTTGAAGATGATGATGCCATAGTTGGAGAAATTCTCGTAGCTTGTTAGAAGAATGAAGTATCTGTCAAACAGGATTAAGGGTTTCAAAATTATACCATAAAACAAATTTGAAAAACATATTTTGTATGGCTCTAATACCACAAGGGCAGAGTACGCAGTACGTGGCATTGTTACACCAGAGCAATGACGAACTTAATCTTCTTTTGGACCAGTAGCCTGCATGCTCAGGTTTCTAGCCGATATACTTAGTACCTAAAACTCAAATTCTTTTCTTTAATTCCTTAAAACAAGCAACTCTTGCCAAAACAGAAAACTTTGAAAATTCAATGAGTTTTCTGGTACACAGGATCCATCATGGAAGGCAAGTGCAGAGCATACTTCCTCAAGGTTTTATGAACCAATTTCTTATCCCTTAATCCTTTTCTATTTTTAATTCATTTTCCCTAAAACTAAGAGAAAGAGAGAGTTTAGTTAGGCATGGTAGAGAGTCTTTTTTTTTTTGTTTTTTAAAGAAAGATATTATTTAACTTTCTATATATCGATATCTTACAAAGGCTTCTCCTTATATAGGCGAGGAGAAGAGTCTTAGTGGAGACAGGCCCCCACATGCTTTACACATAAAAAATTAAATTATGCATCCACTTTATTAATAGTGGGGTCATAAGTTTTACAAAAGCATTAAAGACAAACAACTTTAATAAAGTAAAAGCAAACAGTGATCGTGATAACACACTATTCATGACCATTATTACAAACTGACAAAATACTTAAAGTAACTTTCCAGTTGTGGATAGATATCACAGGGAAAAAGTTGTGGCTTCGGATGAGGATGATTCCGTGTCATCTTTTGACTTAATCTTTTTCCCACGTGGGGGAAAAGGCCAGGTACAGTTTTTGTTGGGCCTATTGAAAAAGTCAATAGTGTCAAGCTCTTTTCCTGGAGAAATGAATGCAGGATGGTAAGGACAATGGTTGACAGGGTCAGGGAGAGAAAAGTGAATGGTAGCATCCTATTGAGGTTGTGGTAGGTTGCTACTTTGTCCTGGTTGGGGTTGGTTTTAATCCTACAAGAACTAGGACAACAACTCTATATAAGTGCTACTAGTTAAATGACCAAAGAGAAGAAAAATGTGATGCATCAATTCAGAGGATGACACAAGTAATTGAAAAGAGGGCAAATTAGAGAGAAGACTTAATTTCCTTAGCATAATTCAATCAATAAGCCTTTCTTTGTTGATGTTTAATAATTTAGACATGTTTCACTAATCTTTTTATAGTTTAGGATTGATATAAAAACCTTAAACATGGATTTTAGTTAATAAAATTTCAAAATAAAAATGTCTTTATCTTTCTCTAGAGAATTTTATATTTCATTGATTTTTAATGTTTAAGAGATTTGAGATAGAGGACAAGGCTTTCAGAAGGACATGGGATGAGGCATATTCAAGTTCCCATCGAACTCATCACAAGAGCACGTGCAAAGAAATTTAAACAAGTAAAAGCAACTTGGGCTTGCTCAAATTCGTGGATACCCATTGAAGGTATCACACATGATATTAAACTACTCTTGAAGTTTCTGAATAATTACTTCCATGAAATCAGCAAGTTGCCTGCACATTATGGCTGGAAAATATGTTACTTTCCTTTTTAGATACTTTTAAGGAGGCAAGTGACAAGACAAATCAGCTATTGATCTTTTAATTGTCTAGTTTCGATTACTAAAAGCATGTGCTTTTTAGATTTGATGTAGGGCATTTAACCCATGTAGGAGACTTTCCTTATTTGCTTACTTTAGGTGTTTTCTTTGGAAACTAATTCTGATTTGATTTTGAGATTTATTTTTTGAAAATTCCAAGGGCAATTCTTGTAACTAACCTATATTATGTAATCATATCTAATAAGAAAAGATAGATAAGGTTTTATGCAATTGTCTTGAGAGTTAATTCTCTTTGTTTCTTAAACTTAACTCTTTGAACTTATTTGAATTCCGTGGATTCAAACCCTTGACTTATCAACCATCCCATCCATACCAAGGTTTGTGCCTTCATTGAGCATCGAATCACAGCTCTATACAATTCTAGGTTTAGAACTCGATCTTGGAGACTAAATCAATTAGGGTTGTGTCAATTGTTTGGTGGGGTTCATATCATTTGCTATCAGAGATAGGTTCTAACCAGGTTTTACTTATCCTTTTCTTTAGTTTTCACAAATTCAGTTCCAAAAATTTCTAAACCTTTTTGGCCAAATTTTTCATGCTTTCTAGAATTTCGTGTCCCTTTTTTTTTTATTCATTGAGTTGTGATTCTTGCTTTAATTTCTAAGTTTCATTAGATTTCTATATTGATTCATATTAAAAAAAAATAAAAAAGAACCCAAAAAGAGAAAGGAAACAAGAGGATAGTGAGAGTAAAAAAAAAAAAAAGCACATAGTCTCTGCTTTAATTTTTTTAGAGGAAAAAGGCAAGAGAGGTGAGCATATTAGAGGGTAAAATGCAACAAATTTAAGTGAAATTGAGTGAATTATTTTGTTGAGTGAAACATGTAAGGGAGTGTGGTAAGGTCCTTTCCACATTAGTTTTAACTTTTTTTTGCAGATTTCATCCATTTCTCACAAGCAGGAACAAAACACAGATGAAGAGGCTCAAAAACCAACCATCCAAAATTTGCAAATTCAAGCATTTATATGGGAGATGAGATGGATGATGAGGGAGCACACATGCAAGGTAGCCACAACCCATTCCCCAAACATGTAGGAGGGAGAGAGTTCCAGCTAGAGAAGAGATTGATGACTATTATAGGGATGAGTATGATGAAAGGGATGATTCTATGAGTAGGTATAAGAGGGATGAATGGGTAGGATGATGGTTTGAGTGGCATAAAGATTAATATCCCATCTTTTCAAGGTAAATCTGACCTGGAAGTATACCTTGAGTGGGAGAAGAAGATGGAGTTCATGTTTGATTGTCATAACTATTCCGAGACAAAAAAAAAGTAAAATTGACTGTGATTGAGTTTTTTGACTATGCTATTACTTGGTGGGATCAACTAGTTATAAACATGAGGCAGAATAGGAAATGTCCTATTGAGACATGGGATGAAATGAAAACATTGATAAGAAGTTGTTTTGTACCTAACCACTACTACCATGACTTGTACCAAAAATTACAAAGTCTTACATAGGGGCCAAAGTGTAGAGGATTATTACAAGAAAAAAAGAGATTGTCATTATCAGGGAAAATGTGAAGGAGGATTGAGAAGCTACCCTAGAACGATTCTTGAATGGCCTTAGTCAAGAGGTTACAAATATGGTTGAGTTGCAACATTATGTGTAGATTGAAAGATGGTCCACAAAGCTATCAAGATTGAGCAGCAACTCAAGAGGAGGGGTAACACCCGTGCAACCCCAAGCTTGAGTTCCACTCCTTGGAAAGCTAAGCTATGTGAAGCGAGATGAAAGGCCATAAACATAAGCAAAGATCCGAGTCCCACTACTAGGAATTGTGATATTAAGTGCTTTAAGAGAGTTATAGTGTTGACTAAATTGATTAGGGTCGTGTTCGTTCTTGGCAGGGTTCGTATCAAGGAAAATTGTTTATGATTTGATGCTAAGTTTTTGAGTTACTTTTGCAAGACATTGTGAGCTAAGTAAAGGACTAAGCTGTTGTTTTCAACCATTGTCACCTTTAAATTTATGGTCAAATAGAAGTCGTGAATAGAACTTTATCCACTCTATTGTGGCCTACCATTAAATAAAGCTTTAAAACTTGGGAGGATTGTTTACCACATGTTCAGTTTGCTTAAGTAAATATTCCTTTAAGACCATTAGTTTTAACTCCATTACTTATTTCTAAATGTGTTAACCTAGATGGCAAGAAAAAGGTTGAAATTGTTAAGCAGATACATGAGATTGCAAAGTTTAATATTGAGCGGCGAACTGAGTAATATGCTGAATAAGCTAACAAAGGGCAACACAAGCTAGTCTTTGAGCCTGGCGATTAGGTGTGGTTACACATGTGCAAAGAATGATTTTCGAAACAAAGGAAATCCAAGTTATTACCTCGAGGGGATGGTCCTTTCCAATTCTTAAAACAAATCAATGACAATGCATACAAACTAAATTTGCTTGGTGATTACAATGTAAGTGCTACTTTTAATGTTTCTTATTTGAGTTCTTTTGATGCAGGTGATGATTTGAGGACAAATCCTCTTCAAGAGAGGAATGGTGAGATTAAGGACAAGGCTTTCACAAGCATGTCAAATGAGGCATATTTATCTATCACAAGAGCTCATGCAAAGAAATTTAAAGAAGCACTTAATGGACTGATTCAAGCAACTTGTGCTCAATTAAATTTGCACAGGCCCAATGAAGAAATTGCACATGATATTGAAACTAATAAATGTGTGATTTAGGCTCTTGAAGTTTCTGAATAATCACTTCCATGAAATTAACAAGATGGCCGCACATTATGCCTAGAAAATATGCTACTTTCCTTTTGGGATACTTTCCCCTTTTTTTAGGAGACAACTGACAAGAAATTTTCTATTGATCTATTAATTGTCTAGTTTCCATTACAAAAAGCATGTGCTTTTAGAATTGATGTAAGGCATTTAAGACATTTTAGGAGACTTTCGTTATTTGCTTACATTAGGCATTTTCTTCCAGAATTAATACTGATTTGATTTCAGATTTGTTTTTGAAAATTCTAAGGGCAATTTATGGGATGGAAATTCTTGTAACCAGCCCTGTATAATGTACTCATTAATTAATTCTCTTTGGTTCTTAAACCAACTCTTTGAACTTATCAGACTTCTGCGGCGTTCAAACCCTTAACTTATCAATCAGCCCACCCATAGCTAATTGTGGCATCCTCACATACCAAGGTTTATGCCGTCACTGAGCATTAGGTTGCGGTTCCATACAATTTCAATTTTACAATTCGATCTTAGAGGCTAAATCAATTAGGATCACATTAATTCTTTGGCGTGGTTAATATAAAAGAATTACTACCTTGTTTGTTTAGGTGGCTGACTAGATGAATTTGATGGTGATTTTGATTGCTAATTTAGGTTTTATAATCCACAATTGTTAAAGAACTAAACATAAGTGGCAGATTTATGAGATATTTTTGTTCAACTACATATGGAATATAATTCAATATATATAAACCGACCTTGTATCATTGATTCAACCCATTTCTTTGTTGATTTCAATGCCTTCATTAAATTGAGTATGGGAGCTTATTTTAGATTGTTTTAGGGAAAGAATTCTAGTAAGGAAAGATCAAGACAACTAAGCTTGTAATTATGATGACTATGATAATTGACCTAAACTCCAATGTTTAGGGTTAGAGAATGATTCCTTAACCATAATATTCACCATTTATTAATCTCTTAAAACTATTTTCTATAATTTTAGATTTCTGTTTTAAATTCCTTAGTTTAATTTACATAGCAAATCAACTTCAGAATTCCCCAAATTTAGCTGAGTCTAGATCTGAAAGGTTTGAATTAATATCATTAAGTCTAGATACGATTTTTAAGTCAATTTTCAGTCCTGGTCAATTTTGTCTATTTTGTATTAATAACTTATTCATTGGGAAAAGTATTCTAAAGGAAATGACTTTTGCTTGCTATTATACTCAATAACCATAACATTTAAGGCAAGGTTTTAAGTGATATACCTTTTAACTACATCATCAAGTATGTCATTCATACATTTGCATTTAGACCTATTCAAACTTCAGCTAAATTCAAACTTATTTAGATTTGAAACAAGGAAACAAATGCAACCGAAGAGTTAAAGAACAAGACGTAATTAAATTCATTGGATAGTTGAGATATCAATTTAAATAATGAAGTGGTACAAAGGATTGTTTAGCAAAGAAATCAATTTTGCTGGATAACATACAATTGTGTAGGTTAATTACAATCTAATAGTGGAGTAGATCTATAATTAAGTAATTGGGCTTGATAATTATGGGCCTAATTTTTTTAAGCCATTATTGTATGTACCAAAATGATCCTTGAGTTAACTAATTTAATTTTCTGTACCATTACTAGATTGATATGTAAGATAATTAGATATTTGTGTCAAAAGCCTAAATATATTATTTCATAGGAGGATCCATATAATGTGCTTTTGAATAGGAGCCTTGTATTGTTTTACTTGGTGGGCTCAATAACATGCACAAGTGATGTGTCGCTTTTGTTGTTAAATATATTTTAATTTAAATTAAATATTTTATTTAATAGATTAAGAAAATAACTACATGAAATTTCCCAAAGAAATTCTCTCTGAAAATTATAAGCAGAAAATCATCCAAGCACTCCTAGTAATATCAATATAATAATTCCCAATGACTTCATCTCAACAAAAGTACTTCCAATATTACATATGTTAATAGCATCAACCAACTTCCCCTAATTCAAGTTTATAAATATAAATTAATATAGCAACAAGAAGATGCATGATTTTTACAAGGAAACCTTCAATCGTCATGATCTAGGATAAAAAGCTCAGCATGTGATTATGTCTACATGTTTATTGAATGCGAGTACATTATGTAGAGTTAGTTTACAAGAATTTTCGGAAATAAATCCCAAACCAAATCAAATCAAAATCAAAGAATATAAATCAAATCAGAATCCTAATTTAAAGCACATAAGGAAAGAACCTAAATCAAATCATAATCCTAATCTAAAGCAAATAAGCAAAGAATCTAAATCAAATCAGAATCCTAATGGGCTTAAATGCCTTACATCAATTAAAAATGAAAATTAGGCAATTAAAAGAGAAATTACTTATTTGTTTTTGCCACTTGCCTCCTCAAGAAACGAGAAAGTATTTGAAAAGGAAAATAATCTATTTTCCCACTATAATGTGCAAGCCAACTTGCCAAATTCATGGAAGTGATTATTTGGAAATTTCAAGAGCTTCCATAATTTTGATTGAGCTCAAGTTGCTTGAATCAGCCCATTAAGCGCTTCTTTGAATTTTTGTGCACGAGCTCTTGTGATGAGTCTAACAAGAACTTGAATAGGATTTGAATATGCCTCATCCCATGTGCTTGTGATAGTTTTCCTCTCAATCTCATCATTCCCCTCATCTTGATGAGGATTTGTCCTCAAATCTTGACCTACATCAAAAGGACTTAAATAAAAAATATTAGAAGTAGCCCTTACGTTGTACTCATCAGGCAAATCCAGCTTGTAGGCATTGTCATTGATCCATTCCAAGACTTGGAAAGGACCATTCCTTTGAGGTAATAACTTGGATTTTCTTTGTTCCGGAAATCATTCCTTGTGCATGTGTAACCATACCCAATCATTTAAAATGCACTCTCTTGTTCTTCTGCTTAGTTGTATCTAACATTTTTTTATTACTTTGGTAAGTGACAGCCAATGAGCTAATGTCTTTCACAAACCACTGATAAAAGCTAGTGAGCCCATGAAAGCTTCTCACATTACTTATGCTTATGGGACTTGACCACTCTTGGATTGCAAGTACTTTCTCCTCATCAGCCTGTATTCCCTATACACTCACAACAAATCATCTTCTAACAGATTTCAAATGTACTACGACTCTGTAGTTTTTTGTTGTGGAAAAAAAGTTGTAACTATGAAACGAAAGTTAATAATATGTAGTAAATATCAATTATCAATAATAATTTTGATAAAATTATTAAAGATATAATAGATTTTTTATAACACAAGTGAAAAATCATATCAAGATAGTTTCTAAGCTACAATAGCTATTGTTTACCAAACACTTTATTGCTATAGCTTTTAAGCTACAATTGCCCAACCACAATCCCAAACACACCCTACATGTTCGTCCAAGTTTTTACTATATATGAGGATATGTCTCATAAAAGTACTTGGAGCATTAGTCAGACCAAAGGCATGACTAACCATTCATACAAACAATATTTTATTTTAAAGGTAGTTTTCCATTCATCTCCTTCTTTTATTCTAATTTGATGATATCCATTTTTTATATCAATTTTAGAAAATAAACAAAACCCATGCAATTCATCAACCATATCATGTAGCCTAGGAATGGGATGTTGATACTTTATCATTGTCTTGTTGATGGCTCGGCAGTCAACACACATCTTCCAGGTTCCATGCTTCTTAGGAACTAACAACACTGGAACTGCATATGTACTCATGATTTCTTTCACGTACCCTTTCCATTAATTCATTAACCTACCTTTAAAGTTCCTTTGTCCCCTCTAAGTTACTCCTATATGTTGGTTGATTTGGAATGGTTACATCGGGCATGAAATGAATCTAATGCTCAATCACTTGGATCAAAGGTAATGCATGTTGTGTTTCCTCATGAAAGACATCCTTATATTCCTAGAAGAGAGAAATAATAGAAATAAGCAACATAGAATCAAGTTCATTAGTGTTTAAAAATGCCTCTTTGTACAAAAGTACAATCATTAGCTGATGTGCAACAATTCCTTCTTCTCTTGTTTCTTTGTTTCTCTTTTTCTTTGGATCTATTTTTTTTTAGTACAAATTGGTATAAAAGTCTAACAAAACTCAAAAATTAAAACAAAAAGATTTTTTTGGGATTTTCGGAACCAAATTTAGAAGAATGGAAATTAAGACTTACGATTAATAGGAATTGACAACTAAAGAAAAGGAAAAGCAAAACTTGGCTAGAACCTTGCTCTAAAACCAAATGATACGAACCCTGCCAAGAACTAATGCGACCATAATAAATTTAGTCTCCAAGATTCAATCTAAACCTAGAATTGAATGTAACCGTGACTCAATACTCAATGTAAGCAGGAACTTGGTATGTAAGGACACCACAATTAGCTATGAATGAAATGATAAATAAGTCAAGAGTTCAAAAAGTTAGTTTAAGAACCAAAGAGAATCAACTCTCTCACCAGTTGCATCAAAACCAATCTATCTCTGTTTATTGGATGTGAGTACATTATATAAGGTTGGTTCACAAGAATTTTAGGAAATAAATCCTAAACCAAATCAAATCAAAATCCTAATCTAAAGCAAATAAGGAAAGAATACAAATCAAATTAGAATCCTAATCTAAACCAAATAAGGAAAGAATCTAAATGAATTTATAATCCTAATATAAAGCAAACAAGGAAAGAATTTAGATCAAATCAGAACCCTAATTGGCTTAAATGCTTACATCAATTAAAAATGGAAAGTAGGCAATTAAAAGAGAAATAATTGATTTGTTTCGCCACTTGCCTCCTCAAGAAATGGGAAAGTATCTGAAAAAAGGGAAATAATAGATTTTCCTAGCATAATGTACAATCCAACTTGTCGATTTCATGGAAGTGATTATTTGGAAATTTCAAGAGCTTGAATCACACATTTAGTGGTCTAAATATCCTTCAACTGGCTTTCGTGAATTTGATTGAGCCCAAGTTGCTTGAATCAGCCTATTAAGTGCTTCTTTGAATTTCTTTGCACGAGCTCTAGTGACGGGTCTAACGGGAACTTTAAGAGCATCTGAATATGCCTCAACATATATGCACTACATTACTATACATTGCACTATACGAAGTTCTAATTTTTAATGTAAACATATCTTTAATTATATCTCGGATTTAACCTCAATTATCATCTATCCTACAGTTTTTCAATCCTCTGGAATCCAAAAAAAGGCATCCATTTAATCATTTGAGAATCTAAAAACTATTAATGTAACGACGCGCCTCTCACATATACATTTAAATATCTCTATAAAATCAAGAAGAATTCAATCTTCCAAAACAATAATCTCTTTACAATCATTAAGATTTCAATCCTCTCACACAATTATTACAATGTAGGGGAAGAATTTAAACCTATGCCAAACCATGGCATCGATCTTGATTTTTGGAAATCATAATAAACTATAGTGAGTACAAAACTTAGTAAGCAAACTAGTTTTTCATATAGTAAAATACATAGATACTTATACATGATGCAAATGGATGACATGTCGTGCTCTTAAGAAATATTGTAAAACAAACCATCAAAAACTCATTCTATCACCTTCAATACATTTTCTTTTCAGATCACTTACTTGAGCTACCTTCATTCAATTACCCCTTAATAGGACACTCACTTAACTTTCATAATTTTCATACATTCTGGGCTTTGCATAAACATGTCCCTCAACCACATACCATAACATAACATAGCATCTAGAGTATCGTCCACTAAACGAGTAACAAATTCAAGCATCCAAGCCAAAATTGTAAAACTCACTTTCTTTCTTCAAATTCTATTGGCTAAAATCCACTTTCTCATTTCATAAAAAACATAATGCATTCACCCATGTCTACAATCACACTTATCACATAACAAAACATCATATGAACACATGATAGAAACATATCAATCCATATCTGTGCATATAAAAAATAGGCTTTTCAAACATGTCAAAAATATACATATTGTATGTCCTTTGTTATAGGACATGTCTGTTCTATCATTTTTATAACGTAATTTTTTCTTTTAAAGTGCAAACCTTTGTTAAGTAATGGGAGAAGCTTTCATGGGCTTGCTAGTTTTTACCAATGGTTTGTGAAAGTGTTTCAAATGATCAAGAAAAAGCTAACCAATGCTTCCGTATTGTCCTTACCTAACTTTAACAAGACATTTGAAATTGAATGTGATGCCTCAAGTATTGGTATAAGCGCAATCCTAATGCAAGAGGGATGACCAATTACTTAATTCAATGAAAAACTAAGTTGAGTAGCCTTAAACTACCCTACTTATGATAAGGAGTTGTATGTAATGATTTGGACATTAAAGACATGGCAGCGCTACCTATGGCCTAAGGAGTTGGTGATTGACACCGATCATGAGTCCTTGAAACACCTTAAAGGCTAACACAAGCTAAACAAGAGGCATGCTCGATGGGTAGAATTCATAGAGATGTTTTCATATTTCATTCGTTGTAAGTAATGTAAGGAAAATGTTGTTGTCGATGCACATTTCTGCAGGTATGTATTAATCTCAATTCTTAATCCTAAACTGCGTGGTTTTGAACATATTAAGGAATTATATGCTGATGACCAAGATTTTCATGTTGAATACCAATCTTGTGAAAAGAGCGCAGTTGGTAAATACTTTAGGCATAATGGTTACTTATTTTGGGAGAATAAATTGTGTGTGCCTAATTGTTCTTTGAGAGATTTGTTAGTGAGAGAATCCCATGGAGGAAGGTTGATAGGGCATTTTGGAGTTGTAAAGACTTTAGTAGTTCTACAGGAACACTTCTATTGGCCACATATGAAATGAGATGTTGAGAGACTTTGTGGTAGATGTATCACTTGAAGGCAAGCCAAATCAAAAGTGCAGCCCAATGGCTTATACACCCCGTTGCCAATACCTAATGCACCTTGGACTGATGTTTTGATGAATTTTGTACTAGGGTTACCTAGGTCTAAATGAGGGAGAGAATTAATTTTTATGGTTGTGGATAGATTTTCAAAGATGGCACATTTTATTCCATGCCACAAAACAGATGATGCTTTTAATGTCAATGCCTTATTCTTTAGGGAGATTGTGAGGTTGCATAGTATGGCCAAGATAATTGTCTAAGTTTTTAAGTTACTTTTGGAAAACATTATGGTCAAATAGAAGTTGTGAATAAAGCTTTATCTACTATGTTGTGGGCTATCGTTAAAAAGAACATCAAAACTTGGGCATATGTTGAGTTTGCCTATAATCATTCTGTTCATTCTGTTACTAAGTTTTCACCATTTGAAATTGTTTATGGTTTTAATCCTTTAACCTCATTAGATTTAACTCCATTACCTATTTCTGAGCCTGTTAACTTAGATGGTAAGAAAAAGGCTGAAATTGTTAAATACAACATGAGATGGCCAAGTTCAACATTAAGCAGAGAACTGAGCATTATGCTAAACAAGCCAAGAAGGGGCGAAATAAGTTTGATAATTCCTGGAGACATTCACGCCATCTGGATGCTGGTTGATCATCAAAAGTGAACCATAGACCATTACTATGAGTACTTGGTTTGGCTCTAGTTCGTAATCATGGATGGGTACTTTCTCCTTCTTCTTCAAGATTAGAAGGAATATCCACATAGGGGGAGATGTCTCTAGGTCGAGATGTAGAGGGTCTTTCAGTTGAAGTACCAGATGCAGCTGGTTGGTCAGTTTCATCAAGACTAGGAATTGGGTATGGTTACATATGTGCAAGGCACGATTTCCGAAACAAAGGAAATCAAAGTTATTACACCTCGAGAGGATGGTCCTTTCCAAGTCTTGGAACCGATTAATGACAATGCATACAAGCTGGATTTGCCCAATGAGTTATAGACAATCTTTCCCTTGGTAAGATTTTCCAACTTGCTATGGGCTGTCTAGATAAACTTTGTGAACAAAAGAAGTTCTTCAAAGAACTTCTCCAAGACAAAGAACCATTCAGATCTGCCTGTAAAAAACCCTGTTTGAAAATCAAGTGTAAAGATAAAACCCAATGTCATTGTCCTTCCAAGAAAAAACACCATTTTCAGAAATACTCCTCCAACCCTAATCACCATTCCCGAAAAAGATCCAAGAAACGATTCAAACCTCTACGGTTTTTCCGTAAGAAAACCTCCTCTCACGACTCTCTCAGAGCAAAGAAATCCAGATGTTTTATTTGTCATAAGCGAGGTCATTTTGCAAAGAACCGCCCTAACAAACCCGCTAGAGCAGTTAGATTAATACAACATCTTCAGAATAATACAGACTTCACTCTTGATGATCAGATTGAATTCTTGTTTTCTGAACAAGAAAGTCCAGATGAGTCTACAATCTTTGCCCTTGAAAACAAGAATTCAATCTGATCATCAAGAGTGAAGTCTGTATTATTCTAAAGATGTTGTATTAATCTAATTACTCTAGCTGGTTTGTTAGGGCGGTTCTTTGCAAAATGACCTCTCTTATGACAGATAAAACATCTGGATTTCTTTTCTCTGGGAGAGTCGTGAGAGGAGGTTTTCTTACGGAAAAATCGTAGAGGTTTGAATAGTTTCTTGGATCTTTTTTTGGAATTGTGATTAGGGTTGGAGGAGTATTTCTGAAAATGGTGTTTTTTCTTGGAAGGACAGTGACATTGGGTTTTATCTTTACACTTGATATTCAGATAGGGTTTTTTACAGGCAGATCGGAATGGTTCTTTGTCTCGGAGAAGTTCTTTGAAGAACTTCTTTTGTTCACAAAGTTTATCTAGACAGCCCATAGCAAGTTGGAAAATCTTACCAAGGGAAAGATTGTCTATAACCAGGTTATGAGCTGTGATCTGTCGTTGTAATTCAAGTTGTAATTCCTCCGGCAAAGATGCCATGAACACATGTCTCAGGGTTGAGTCATTGTAACCGTTCAACTTGTAGTACAAGATAGACATGCGCTTGTAATGGAAGTGGAGGTCTTTAGGTTGTAAAGAACAACACTTCATGTTGAGGAATTCTCATCTAGCAACGTCATAGGTAACAGAGGGTTCCCCTATGAATTGCTCATGAATTAAAGCCAAGGCAGTAGAGACTTCAGGAAGTTGAATGAACTGGAGTTGTCTGTAAGTACCCAAGCTATCAAACCAATCTCTGAGCGATCCCGTAAAACGGGTAGAGAATTCTTTTAGCACAGATTGGGTTGTTGCGCCAGAGCGGAGCATCTGGAGATCAATCCAAGCAGATAGTTCTTGGAGACGTTCACGCCATCTATGAGGTGGAAGATCATCAAAAATGAACCAAGGACCATTGGATGGCTTTGATTCTGATGAAGACCTTGAAGGCCTAGGCTGGCTAGAGGTCTCTGGTTCATTGTCTCCAACTTCTTCAAGTTCAGTGACTACAGGTTCACTTGGCTATGGGTCAGCAATATCAGCCATTAATAACCTGGAAATATCAGCATATTTAGCTTCTGAGTCACTGGTTGGAGTATCACAAGTTTGATCATCAGTGGAAGTCTCATCTAAATCAGAAGAACTAGAAAGTTCGGGTCTTCTGTATCTGTGGGTTGTGGAACATTGGTGGCAGTGGTAATTTCCATCTGCTGAGCAGGAGTTTTGCCAGTAGAGGTAGATGGAGTATCCCGAAGGGAGACTGGAGGTTTTGGTGAGGATGTGGTAGCTTTTGGACGGATTTGGGGTTTTGGTTCATCTTTAAAAAGTGTGTGGGTCATACCAAATAATTTTGCAGGATCATATGGCCGGGATGGAGCCATAAAGGTGCCAAAAGGATGGTAGGTTTGAGATAAAGTGGGGATAGGTTGGCGTTTACTAAAAAGTGATGGTTGTTGCTTTTCTGAGTCAATTTGTGCCAACTCAGCTTTTAGTTATCTAATCTCAGCCTCCTTTTGATTGAATTCTAGACCACAATATCGTTGCTGGATCATTTCCCGCAAATCAAGATCTAATTGAACAACTCAATCTTGCATGTCCTGATACAGCTTCTGAAGTTGGCAGCTAATGTGATCAACTTGTTTTTCAACATGAACAGTTCGAGAAGAGATGTTATCAACCTTTTGGTAAAGAGAGGTTAAAGATTGATTCTGGACTCTAGCATTTTGTGTTTGCCAATTCAGAACTGCTTCAAAAGACTTGGGTTCCTCCATATGGCCAGTAGGGGTAATAGGGGACTAGACAAATGGCTCTGTGTTTTGATGGAACTTTTCATAATTAGACAACCACTCAAGGGGCATGAGCTAGAGCTCGCGTCTGAGAATTGTCTGGGAATCTGAATGATAGTAGGAATATCTTCAGATTCAGCAAGAATCATCAAGGCATCTGAGGTTTCTTGAGAAGTGGGTAAGTCCAAAGCATGATTTTGCAATCAGTACACCAATTGATGGTGTAAAGTAGCCATTTTTGAAGTAGCTATCTGATCAGCGCCTTGGAGCTGGATCTGGACCTTCAGAGCAGTGGGGAGGTTTGGATCATCAAGAGAAAGGTTAAAGTTTGGGTAAAAGGTTAAAAGAACACTACCAGCATGGAGGGTAGTGAGAACAGTGCCAATGATGGCATGTTCATATTATTTGAACCGGGTATCAAGCAAAGCAAGTCTAACTGATACGGGTAAACCTTTTCGGCCATGAAGAGTAAGAACAAGGCGGATTCCTCCAAGATGAAGGTGAGTATAGCCTTCCTGTTTCCAGGAAGTAATCAACTCAGGAGAAATTTCGAGGGTAACATATTGTTCAGATGTGGTGGATTGAAGAGCACAGCGATCAAACCGAGAAGATTGGACATACTCTTTGGGTAAAGGTCTTTTTTTATTGACAAGGGTGCGGATACTTCGAGTAAGAGAGTGGGTTTTCTTGTACAATTGGTAAGGATTGACAAGAGGCATGTAGGATTCGTCAATCTGAACGGATTCAGGAACATAAAAGAACTCAACAAGACTTTTGATCTTTTTGGTGGTTCGTTTAGAACAAGAAGGAGGAAGATGCAAGGAAGAGGTTAGAGAAACAGTATGGGAATTTGAAGAAGAAGCCATGTGTGAGGAAGATCTTAGTCTTTAAGAAATAATGAATTAATTTACAAAATGAAGGAGTTTTTAGAAAATACTATAAAATAATATTTTTAAGAGCAAACAATTTTGTGGCTCTTGATAGGTTTTGAGCCAAAGAGTAAAGTTTCAAGGCACTGATATATGTTTTGAACATATGTTTGAACCGAATGCCGATTGCCGAAATGTGCAATTGTTTGGCCTGGTGTAGGACATCAAAACCTATCAAGAGGTCTTTATTGGGCAGATTGGAACCAATGACTTTGGTCCAAATAATATAGTTGGGAAAAAGCTGGATACCAATGGGTTTTTTGGTAATGAGCTTTGTGGAGAACAGTTCACCATTTGCAGCCTAAAAATATTCTTGGTGTTGTTGCCAACACTCAGATGGTAAGATGGCTGGATCCATCATGGATCTTTGGCCCAAGTTGCTTGAATCATTGCACAAGCTCTTATGACGAGTTTGACAAGAACTTGAATAGGATCTAAATATGCCTCATCTCATGTGCTTGTGATAGTTTGTTCTCATTTTCATCAATATTGCTTAAAACCTTTCATTAAATATTATCTTTATTTGGTACGAAGGTAGCAAGAGTCATTTCTGTAAAAGGATTTTTCCCAATTAACAAGTTATTAACACATAACACACAAATTGCCCAGCCAAGAAGATTGAAATAAAAGCCCTATCTAGACTAAACGAAATTAACTCAAACTTTTCAGCTTTGCTGAGGACAAAATACTAAACATGCACTCAAAATTTAAAGGGCTTTAGGGTTGTTTTGCTATGTCAACTGAACTAAATAATTGAAAGCAGCAATATGAAAAACAACAACTATAAGATAATTACAAGTTCAATTATCTTGATCTTTCCTTACTTAGCTGTCAAGTAAACTAAGCTCTTTTCAAGAAACAATCCAGAACAGGCTATTTGGATTTAATTTAATGAAGGCATTAGAATCAAGAAATAAGTACACGAGCTTGTTTTATTTATCTTGAATTATATTCAACTTGCAATCGGACAAAAATACCCTAAAGTAGCAATCAAATCACCATCAAATTCATCTAACTGGCCACCTAAAAGAACCAAGATAGCAATTCTTGAACACTAAAATTTTCAAGAGGAAGATCAAGAAATTCTAATTTTGAAACTGTAATAATAAAAATCTAGGATTTTGAAATCAACTAAAACTAATAAACAGACTACTTACAACATGTTGAATTATTCAATATCAAATCCATTACACAAAGCTAAACAAAAGAGAAGAGAAAGAAAGGTTTATTGATTGAATTGTAGCTATGGCAAATGAGTGTTCTCTCCAATTTGAGCACTCCTCCCTTCCTTGCATTCTTCTCTCCTTCGGAACCGATTCATCACTTTTTTTCTCCTTAGGGTATTTAGCTTGTTGTCTTTATATAGAATTGTTGTTCAAATCCTTTTGGGATTAATGAAACTCGTTTTGTAAGAATACGATTTTAATCTAAGGAGATAGGTAAATGTGGTAAAATAATTCCAAATCTAGTTTCAGACCTTTAAGAATCAATCTTTATGGCCTCAATCTAATCCTCAACCTAATAAAGTGAATAAGGCCCAAAGACTCATTGCAGAACCAATTTAAAATCCATTAAGTCGCAATCTGCCTATTCTTTGCACTAACTTGCAGCTTTTCTGCTCCTTTTTTTTCTTTGGCTCAAAAACTCCCACAAAACATAAAAGACTAATAAAGATTCAAGATGTTCATAAAAATATCAAATAATTGCCAAGAAAGTACTAAAAACTAATGTCCTCTAGCAAAACTAAACTAAGAATAAATAAATAAATGAAAATAAAATTTTAACTAATCCACTTTTGTAGGTGATCACACCTGCAAACATCAACAATGATGAACTATAAACAGAAAACAAAGTAAATACAACTATATAAAGTTCACATAATTTAGATCATATTTCACAAAGTCAGCCTCAAAGATTGTATAATAGTATATCGCTTAGAGAAAGATTTAAATATTGGCAAAGTTTTAACTTCCATTCAAGAATCAACCTAATCACACATTAAACTCTTATAGTGTGTGCGTGAATCAATTCAATTAAAATTTCTTCTCTAGATCTTCAATGTCAATAACCTTTGCCTTGAATGAGAAGAATAGTAGGTCAAAAACCTTATTAGATTTGTATATACTTTTTTTCTAATTTTCTTTCTTCTTTTTTTAAATCGATATATATTGAATCTTTTGCTTTTCCTTTCTTGTTCAGCTCATGCACTGAAGTATGAATTGCTCATGAAGTTGAATGAACTGAAGTTGTTTGTAAGTACCCAAGCTATCAAACCAATCTCTAAGTGATCCCGTAAAACGGGTAGAGAATTCTTTTAGCACAGATTGAGTTGTTGCGCCAGAGCGGAGCATCTGGAGATCAATCCAAGCAGATAGTTCTTGGAGACGTTCATGCCATTTATGAGGTGGAAGATCATCAAAAGTGAACCAAGGACCATTGGATGGCTTTGATTTTGATGAAGACCTTTGAGGCCTAGGCTGGCTAGAGGTCTTGATCCACCATCTAATGATCCAGATCTCTCTGTCAGTTATTTACCCTTACCTGTTTATCAGAAGGGTTCATTACTTTTTTTTTAATTCAATAATCAAGAGTTTTCACTCTATCCGTTAAGGTAGCCTTCTTCTTATTGTAGATTATCATCTACACGTTAGTGGTAATAGGCATAAATTACTCAATGATAGCTTTCCTCTTAAGGGTTATAGATTTATTGGTAGAAGGCAAACAATCATTTACTCAGCCTTAATGCTCAACTTTGGCTGTATTAATCTTAAATCTCAAGTCAAAATAATGAAAGAACTGACATCTGTGCTCAAGGTATTAAAGCATTATAATGAAGATGAAATCAACACAACAATTGAGTATAAAAACAAAGATAATATTTTTCCCTTTCTAAGCACTACATTCATTTCTTACAATCCCTATTCCCTTGATCAAAGTCCAAGTCCTTCCATCCAAATATCATAGGCCTATTTCTGTTATTGGGTTTATTGACACCAGAGCCCAAAGATCCATGATGAATCCAGCCATTTTACCATCTGAGTGTTGGCAACAACACCAAGAATACTTTAAGGCTACAAATGGTGAACTGTTCTCCACACAGCTCATTACCAAAAAACCCATTGGTACCCAGCTTTTTCCCAACTATATCATTTGGACCAAAGTCATTGGTTCCAATCTACCCAATAAAGACCTCTTGATAGGTTTTGATGTCCTACACCAAGCCAAACAATTGCACATTTCTGCAATCGGCATTCGGTTCAAACATATGTTCAAAACATATACCAATGCCTTGAAACTTTACTCTTTGGCCCAAACACCATCTTGTTATGCTCAGATCAATGACCAATTTCTCAGATTATGTCCTGATGATCACAGTAAATTCCAACATCCCCATCCTCTGTGGAAAAATAGCCAGTTCTTTATTCAGCTACCCTTCAAGCTTAATGAGGACCATAACCCTACCAAAGCTACTCACCCTGGCATGATGCTAGAAGACCTCACCTTAGCTCAATTTGAATGCCAGCAACTGTTGGCCCAAGGTCTCATTGAACCCACTTCTTCTCAATGGGCTTGCCAAGCCTTTTATGTTGAAAAACATTCTGAGAAGGTCCGAGGAAAGAAAAGGCTCGTCATTGATTACCAACCTTTGAATATCTTTTTATAAGATATTAAATTTCCTTTACCCAGAAGACAAGCCTTGTTTACCCAACTAAAAAATGCCAAGCTTTTTTCTAAGTTTGATTTAAAATCAGGCTTTTGGCAACTTGGGGTCCATCCTGATGACAGACCCAAAACCGCCTTTTGCATTCCTATTGCCCATTATCAATGGACTGTTCCAAAAGGCCATCATACACTAGTCTACATTGATGACTTGTTATTCTCAGAAACCCATGACCAACATCATAATTTGCTGCATCAATTTCTCCAGATTGTTCAACACCATGGCATAATGCTTTCAGCCACTAAAAGCACTATAGCCGCAGACCACATCACTTTCCTTGGTATGGAAATCTAAAATGGATCCTACCAGCCCAGTCCACACATAGTCCAAGAGTTACAATACTTTCCTGATAGCAACTTTTGCAGAAAACAAATTCAACAGTTTTTGGGAATAGTTAACTATATCCGTGACTTCATTCTATGTGTCAATAACTACACCTCTCCTTTATCCTTACTTTTGAAAAAGAATCCTCCATAATGGACTGACCACCACACCACATGTGTCTCCTACCTAAAAAGGTATGCACAGAATCCCCCACCATTGCGAATCATTACTAATGGACAACGCATCCTACAAACTGATGCCTCTGACGAGGCGTGGGGAGCCATTTTGATTGAAAAGATTGATGACAAAGAACATTATGTCGCGCATGCTAGTGGACAGTTCTCTCCAGCTCAAAAGCATTACCACACTGTCTACAAAGAAATCTTAGCGGTCAAAAATGGCATGAAAAAGTTTGAATTCCACCTCATCGGATTCCAATTCCTTGTCAGAATGGATAATTCAGCTTTTCCAAATATGCTGAATTTCAAAAATCATTTAGTTCCGGAAAAGACGTTACTCCGACTAAAAGATTGGTTTTCCCGATGTGACTTCAAAGTTTCACATTTAAAAGTGGAACACAATGTCATTCCAGATTACCTCTCAAGAAAACCTTCTCCCAAAATCTCAAAGCAGATACAGTCCCATTTTCTCGTAATCTCCATGGCTTCTTCACTCCCTAAGACAGCCCTCACCAAAAAGTTTACCCTTGGAAACCGTGCTTTCATCACTGCTTTCCATCTTCAGGAATATGCTAAATCTTTTCTCATGTGGTATTATATACTTGCATGCTCTGAATACCCTGATTCACCTACGTTCTAGGATTATTATCCGGAATATATGTTTCTTACAAGTATTACTTTAGATCTGTCCAGACCACTTTCAGAAAATGAGTTATGGTATATGTGGTGTCTCTCACTACTATATGCCACTAAACTGGTTTTCCCTCTATTTGCCACTCTTGACCTTCTAAACAATCCAGAACAAGCCATCTCTCTTACCTGGACCCTTTTTGAATGGTTTGCGCCCTTACCTATTTGGCGCCATAAACGTCAACAGCTCAAAACCATCCATAATCTTGGTGGAATCCCTTACCAAGAAGCTAAGATGTTTACCTCCGTCTTCATAGTCCACTGTCCATACTTCCAGCACCCTGGACATTTATCTTTCTGGACTCAAGATCAAATGTATGAGTGGATCACAATCCCTCATCCTGCTTTGTTGCAACAAGACTATGCCACCAAGACAAATCTGAAAAACTATCTTTTTTAGATTAACCATGTCACACCCCCATCTACTGACATTAAACACACCTCCATTGGTCCCCAACATGATATTTTTATGATCCCTACACCATCCCTGGTCTCTAAACCAAAATCTTGTGGTATTATCATTAAGGAAGAACGTCCTGATTATATGGACTTCCTATTTCAAGACTCTCAAGATCCATGGGAAGAATTCCTTCCTCTTGACAGTCAGAATCAACCACAGCCTGGTCAAATCAGCAACCCTCCTACTACAGCACCTTGGCCTCAACACATCAGGCCCATTACTTTGCTCACTCCTCCACTAGTAGTTCAGCCTTTTATTGAAAATGACAGTTTTATGGCTGACTGGCCCGAGAAAGGAAAAACCTGCCCTGCCCACATCCTGACCAAGCTCAAGACTGCACCTGGCCCTTCCGACCTTGTGGGACCAAATCACCCGACGCAACTGAATCCTCCTCAGAGGATACCATCTCCCTGTAAAGTCTATCCACCAACTGGCAAGCACTTTATTAAAGTATTTTTTCATAATAATGATCATGAATGGTGTGTTGTCATGATCACCGCTTGCTTTTCCTTTATTATTAATATAAAAAATGGTGTGCTGATGTGCTGTCTACACTGGTGTGCTCTCCACATTGGTGTGCTATCAATATCGATGTGCTGTCAACCTTGGCGTACTGTCAATATCGATGTGCTGTCTACATTAGTGTGCTGTCAAAGTTGGTGTCCTATCATAATCTTTGTAATAGCACCTTTGTAAAAGTTGTTTGTTTTCTTATGCTTTGTAAACGTTATGTTTGTAAAAGCTGATAAGGACTTATCCTTATCCACTCTCTCTCCTTCCCTATAAAAGGAGCAGACTCTTGTAAAAGAAAAAAAACAAGAAGAAAATGAAATATGAATCTTTCAGAATTCTCTCCTATGTCTAACTAACTTCTCTTTTCTTAGTCTAAAGGAATAATGAATTAAATTAAGGAATTAAGGAGTAATGGAACTGTTCATAAAACCTGAGGAAGTATGCTCTACACTTACCTTCGTCGAAGAATCCTGTGTATCAGAAAACTCTTGAGTTTTAAGTTTTCCTGTTTTGGCCATGGGCGCCTATGTTAAGGAAATAAAAGAAAACTCTGAGTCTCTGGTATATCGGCTGGAAACCCGAGCATGCGGGCTACTGGTCCAAAGGATGATTAAGTTTATCATTGCTCTGGTGTAACAACGCCATGTACTGCGTACTCTGCCCTTGTGTTATCACCTAAATACAACTCGATCGGGTTTGAACTTTCAACCAAAAAATGTTGCAAACTTTAACCCAAACCATATTGAACTCAAAATAAATTTTGGGTTCGGTTTGATTCAAATCAACCCGATCCGAATGCCCACCTCCTACAGGATTGTAAGTATTAAAATAAGGATTGTAGTTATACTGCTTTCTCATTAAATGGCGTTGGTTTGATTTAGATATGAATCATGGTCAAATTGATTGTAGGCATATGGCTTTGTTGGTTTGGTAGTCATTAACAATGCGTTTTGGTGAGAGAGTCCTTCAACTATTGTTTTAACTTTCTTGATATTTGATCCTGACTCATCAACATGGACTTCATTTACTCCCTTGATTTTCCTCACATTTCTGAATGATCGGCTTTGCTGTTGGGAATCATCTACTTGTTGCTGTAAGAAATCTCAAATGTGCTTTTGGACATGAGCTCACCTCCACTTGTTGCCATTAGCCATTCTTGCACATGTAGTAATAGTCCCTTCAATAAGTATTGACATTGGTGCCATTTGTCATACCCATGATGTAGACACTTCAAGAGTAGCCTATTGAATCGCTCCCATACTTTGAAAAATTGTTCATCCTCCTTTTGGGTAAACTTTGAAATTTCCCTAAGAATAGCATTAGTTTTATGCACTGAAAAATATTTATTTAAAAACTTAGTTATCATTTCTTCTAATGACGTGATATTATTAGTAGGCAATGTATTGAACTATGAACAAGCTTTATCTTTTAGAGAAAATAGAAGTGATCTAAGTTTAACATCTTCATCTGAAAAAATTTTATATTTAAAAGTTTAGCAAATAGTATAAAAATCATTCAAATAATTGTATGGATCTTCATTTTGTAGGCCATAGAATGATGGGAGACAATTTAGCACACTACATTTTAACTTGAAACTCATAACAACTATATTTAGGTATCTTATGCATGACATGCTCAAATTAGCTATGGGAATGAAGTAGTCTTTAAATGGCATTTCTTATGGTGTTTGTGCTTGTTGTTGCAAATCCATTTTACTTTTATCCTCAATTTTAACCTTTGATACATTATGTCTATGTGCGCGAAGTGTCTTTTCCAGTTCAAGATCTATAGGTGACTGTGATCTCCAACTATGCATGCAAAGAAAATTAAAAACAAGTCCAATGAAAAATAAAGAGAAAAAAGAAGTTGCGATACTCACCTAAGCACACTATTATACAATTATTATGACAACACTCGCAAGTACTATAAATGTAAAAAGAAGAAAAAGAAAAGTGAAATAAAAATAAATAATTGATAAATAAATTCACGGTAATTAAAATAAATTAATAGGTGGTTGAACCAACCATCTAAATAGAAATAACAACACAATAACAAAATAATATAGGTGGTATTATAGAACCAACCATATAATAAAACACAAAAAACAAGAAAAAGGAAATAACAATTTAGGCAATTAAATCGGTCATATAAATTAATAAAATAAATGAAAAATTGCAAAGAAAAATAAAATGAAAATGAAAATATAAAGAAGAGAGAAAGAAAAGAACTATTTACCTCAAAATGCAGACTATCATTTTTTTAAAAAAAATTTCAAATTTGGTGCAATTTTTAAAATTAATATTCACATATATTCAACCCAAATCAAGTCCAAATTGAGTCTAAATAAGTTCCAATTGTAGGTCCAAATTCTCTAGCTATGGAAAATTTCAATTGGGGGACCTACTTGATATCTTTTCAAACTTTTATAGGTCAAATTGTAATTTTTAGAAGTGTAAAAATTGTGGGATGAAAATGAAATTTCTAAAAATAAGTGTGACCAAAGCAGAATTTAAAGAGAAATGGAAGGGGTGAATAAAAATAATACAAAAAAAACTACATAAAAAGTTATTTACACAATATTCACAAAGGAAATTAACTCTGCAAATGAAAATGACTTACCTTCTCCAACAAATTTTGTTGTACTCACAAGCGCACGAATCTATTGCATAATAAATTAATGGTGTCGAATGTCAATCTCATGAGGAGATAAATTTAATCGTGTATAGGGTTAATTTTTCAAGTTTGTATGTGGATTGGTAAGATGTGATTTTGTGTACTATTTAAATTAAAAAGATAGTGACAATAAATTCAAGATTGAACTATTCAAATGAAACACTTGGATCTCTAGATTCACACTCAACATTTTACCATGGGCTTAACATTCCTTTTTAGTTCTAATTAATTTATAAGGGGGTATTTCCACTCCTTATAAGCCTAACTCTAATAAATACAGTATTAAGCACTCATTGTGCCAGGGGAAATAATCTTTTAACAAATGTGGTATCAAGAGCACATTATGTCAAGTGATAATAATCCTACTGTTGACAATGTGGCAAGACTATCCACTAAGTAACTTAGAAACATTCTTAGTCAACACTTAGTCAAGATGGATCACAAATACAAGAGAGGAGTTTTTCTCTAATTAATTTAGTGCAAAGTGCTCATCATGGCAAACAGTAAGAATCTGGCATTAGGGAGTTGGTTTACTAGTGCAAAATCTAAACAAGATTATTACTATTTATCAATAGTGAGTCAAAACAATCCAATTAAATCAGAGAGAAGGTGAATAAACTTACCAAATTAAGCCCATGGATCATGTTGAAGCTTCACCTTCAACACAAGCATGAAACTAAATTAACTACTCATTTTTTAACTAGGGGTATAATGGGAATTTTATTAAAATAAGTTGAACATATAGAATAGAGAGGGAATTATAAAACAAAAGCTAAAATATGGATTCCGAGTTGTCAAATTAGGGGGAATAGCCCTATACTTATTGGTACACTGAGTAAATCATTGCCAGCGGATAAAAATAAATCAAATGCTTAGGATTGCACCATGTGGCAAGCTCTGATTGGATGGAATACATCATTAGGATGTTCATTCCTTGTATAAACATTTATCGTACAACACTAATATGTTGCCACATTAGCAATCAACACAAAAGTCAACTTTTTGGTTCAATTATGTGTTGCCACGTCATTGGTCAATGCCACATCATCGGTCTAATAAGATGCTGCCATGTCAGGGGTCAATGAAATGTCATCAGTTAATGCCACGTTAGCTGGGCCCCACCAAGATTCTAGAATTACAGCATTGTTCATGTGTACGGTACTATGCACGTATATGATTTTTTGTTTAATTTCTTTTCCTAAGGTTTTCAGTTATTCTTAACCCAAAAATGTTATTCATTTTGTTGTCTAACCTTTCGGTCATCATAAAATGACTAAAACACCCCTGAAACTCATAAAATACTCAAATTATAACGAAACACACACAACTAAAGTTTAAAGAACTTAAACACATAAAAATAGAAATGTTAGTGTGAGACTTATATCATTAAATGATAATTCTACCCTTTATAAATATGCATTTTCTAAGACTTAACATTAATGTTAATACTACTATTAACTTTAAAAAGTGGATAGCAACCCTATGTCTTTTAATAAGAGATTCAAATAGCAAATTATAGTGACTGTTGTCAAAACTGCACAATTTACAAGAGATGTAAAGGCTACAGAAACTAAAGCTGTTGAATACAGTTTAGTTATGGCATAAAGTGCAGGTCTTCTATCTTTAATGGTAGAGATAGTTTGTTAAGATGTGGTGAACTTGGTAAACAACAAAAAGCAAAACAAAGACTATTTTGGTGATTTCATAAATCCAACATCAAAGCAAGGATTTCCAAAACATTAGTTTCAATTTCACCCCCAGATTATGTAATGTTCATGCCCATTCCTTAGCTAAGTTAGCCTTAAAGAGTAATGAAAATGTTGTATGGTTAGACCTGTGCCAGTTGATGTTGAATTTGTATTCTCGACTTTGATTTAATGAAAATTGTAACTTTTCTTCTAAAAAAACCATTAATAATAGAATGTAATACTAACTACTAAGTTAGACTCTATGGTATTAGAAACCTCTTTTAATAATTAACAACAACAACAATAATAATAATAGATTTTTCTTAACAGTTAACTTAATTATTAACATGGACTTACATAGAGTCGTAAATCATAGTCCATAATAATATTAATGCATGCATTTATAATTATAGAATGTAATAATTTTATCACCCTTTTAGTTAAAAAATTAATTATAAATATAAAACAATTAGAAGTATTTTTCTAAACTAAGAATTAAATGAATTTAAAAAACCTACACTAATAAAACACATTAAAAGATTCAGTTTCAAGTTATTTATAAAATTATAAAATTCTAGGTTTACTTTCACTAAAATGTTTTACTTTAATATACTTTAGCTCACATTCTATTGATTGCTCACAAACCACTAGTAAAATGTGCTTATTGTAGCCCTTTTCATGTGTCGTGCTTTAGTTTATTTCTAATTATGTCATGCTTTTAAGGCCCACTTGTCTAAAATTCTCAGCCTAGCCTAGTTCACAAGCATGCCTTGCAGTGCTTTGTGCCTGCCCTATCAAAATGTGCTCGTGCCATACCGTGTTGTACATACATGTGCATGCTGATACCAATGGAGGGGGAATGTGGCGTTGTTATACCATAACAACAATGAACAAGTCATTCTTAGGACCAATAGTCCGCATGTTCAGGTTTTCAGCCAATATACATGAATTCTCTGGTATGGTATGCTTATGGACTCTTGACATGAAAACGCCACACCTAAGGCTGAACTATGTGTCCTAAGAGACGGTTAAGAATACTACTACCAAGAGGATAATAGGTTAAGAGACTCTTTATGATTTTCTGATGCACAGGATCCTCAAAGAGGCAAGTGCAGAGCATACTCTTTGTTTTGATTGAAGATGAACCTATCAGTTGTGTGAAGACCTAGACCTTTTTAGAATAGAGAAGAGAGGGAGTTTAGAAGTATATAGTTGAATAAAACACTCTGATTTTTATTCAAACTTTCTCTGCCCATTAAATGAGGCGAAGCTCACTTAAATAGAGGAGGAGGAGAGCTGCTTTACAATAATACAAGTGAATCACAAGACAAACAGGGTCCGTGATTTACTGAAAAGTAAAAGCATAAAGTGACTCACATGGCTATAGTAGCCATATACATAAAGCAAAGCACTCTTAGAGTAAAATTACAATGATTAAAGTAAAAGCAAAAGCAAAATGCTTTATTCAAACAAAAGTACAATGCTTTACGCAAAGCTATGAGATGGTGACAGGTTTGCAACGTCACTGTCTATGCTGTCAACATCTTCTCCATCTCTTGGGTCTGGATGGCTACATCCTGGAACACATGGATAGATGCATTCTGAGGCTTTTCTTTTTTCCTATTGGTGGGTGAAGTATATCTGGAGCAGGAGTCTGATTAGAGCTTGAAGGTCTTTTTGGAGTTTCTTGTGATGGTAAAAAGGATAGGAATTCTTCCTAAGGGTCTTGGGAGTCTTAGAAGAGAATAACTGTGCAGTCAGGTCTTTCTTCCTTGATGATTATGCCACTTGGTGGATTGGGATTGTGACTAGAGGGTGTTGGTAAGAGAATGATTTCATGGTGAGGTCTAATCGAGCTGTGTTGAATGTTTTCAGGAGGAGATTGGTAGTGATTTATCTCAAACAAGAAATTTCTTAATGTTGAGACAATTGTTAGGTCATGTTGGACTGAGCATAAACTGGGGAAGGTATTCTATTCGTAGGTTTGGTCTTGTGTTTAGAATAAACTGGTGACAGGGTGTTGGAAGTATGGCCTATGAATAATGAACACAGAGGTAAACCGATCTGCTTCTACATCTGGGAGAAGTTGTAGCCTATGGTGATGATAGATTCGGAGTAATTCCTTTCTCCACCATGGAATAGGAGCAAACCATTCGAACATTGTCCAGAGGAGACCGTCTGCTTTTTTCGGAGTATGAAGATGCCTGAGAACTGGAGAGATAGGAAACACCAATGTAGTCACATATAGGACTGTGAGGCACCATATATACCAGAGTTGATCTTCTGTGATTCTTCCATGATCCTGCAACAATAAACCTGATAAAAATAAATAGTGAGGGTTAAAATAAACAAGGCTTTCGAGGTTCATCTCTTGAACATTGAAAAGGTAACAGAAGATAAATCTTTGAGTAAAGTCCCTAATTTGATGAGGAAAAGAGAAGGTTAGACTTAATGGATGGTTAAAGCCTTATTTGGAAGGGAATTCACCATTGTGATTACAGGGATGAGTTTTTGAGAAGTGATGAGAGACAGTTGGTTTGGTCTGGTGAGTAAGTCTGGGACTAGGTTAAGGAGGCCTTTTATATGTTCGACTGAGTAGTCATATTTTGAGAACCAAGTTTTCAGACTGAGGAGTTATTTGTCTGGGAGTGTCTTGTTCTTGAAGTTCATGATATTGGGAAAAGAGGAGTTATCCATTCTGACAAGGAAATAGTGACTGATGAGGTGGAACTCAAACTTTTTAATGCCATATTTTTTTTAAAGATCACATGTAGTTCTTTTCAGATTCTTTGAACTGTCCACTGGCATGGCACAGTAGTCTTCCTTATCTCCATTCTTTTCCAAAAGGACAGCACTCCAATACTCGTCACTGGCATCAGTCTGGAGTATTCTCTTTCCTGTAGAAGAGATCTTGAGTGGAGGAGGTTGTTGAGTAATCATTTTAAGTTGTCTGACCACTTCTGTCTGCTATGGTCCCCATGGCGATGCATTCTTTTTCAGCATTTTTGAAAGGTGATTGGTATGAAGCGCAACTTTAGGGATAAAGTCACAGAGATAATTTATAATTCCCAGAAATTGCTGTATCTACTTTTTGGTCAATCACTCATCTGGGAAATGTAATAGTTCTTGGGCAATATGGGAGCCTAGTTGATAGCTACCATCTATTATGATCATCTCAAGAAAATTAATGGAAGGCTGACCAATAATGATTTTCTTTTGCGACAGCATTATCCCATAGGTATCAATAATCTTTAAAAAAGAATCCAATAACCATTGGTGGGATTGGTGGTCAGGAGAAAAAAGTAACACGTCATCTATGTAGATAAGAGCCTAATTGAGAATGGGCTCAAATATCGTAATCATTGCTTTCTGCCTTTTCTTCTTGGTAAAGCAATCATAGCTCTGGTGATCTTTGCATTTGATTTCCAGATGGGGTTTTTTTGCAAGCACTTTTAAATGGCTTTTTATTCTCTATGAGATCCTTGAAGAATTCCTTCTGTTCACATAGTTTTTCAAGACAACTGATTATAAGCCGGTGGATTTTGCCTAAGGATAGATTCGCAACATCCAATTGATTGACATTGAGCTGTCTTTGCAATTCAAGCTGGAGTTCGTTTGGTAAAGAAGCCATGTAAATATGCTTGAGAGTAGGATCATTAAACCCATTTAACTTGTAGAACAATGTTTACATCCTCTTGTAATGGAAATCAAGATCCTTGTGCTTTAAAGAACAGCACTTCATATTGAGATATTCCTTTCTGGCTAGCTCATTTGCTGCTATTGCTTCTCCAATAAATTATTCATATAATAGGCTGAGAATCATAGCAACATCTAAGACCTGTACAAACTACAATTGTCTGTATTCCCCGAGACTATCGAACCAATCCCTTAATGATTAGATAAATCTTGAACTAAATTCTCTAAGCACAGCTTGAGTAGTAACTCCAAGTCTTAACATCTGGATATTCAACCAAGCAGTGAATTCTTGTAGGAGAGTCAGCCATTTTTGATTGGGAATGTCGTCCAGGGTGAATCATGGTCCATTGAAGGTCTTTGAGGTATGATCTGACTGAGGAGGTGCAGAAGTCGCACCATGTGAAGCATCTTCTGGAGGATCATCAGCTTCTTCTACAATAGGAGTCTTAGTGGGACGATCGTTAGATCCTGTGGATGGGATAGCCATCAGAAGTTTAATGACATCCATAATGTCTAGTTCAGAATCAAAAGAAGAATTATTCTGTGAATCAGATTCTTGTTCTGTGCTGGAGTCATCTGTGTCTAACTCAGATGGGTTTTAGAGGATGAGTTGAGTTGGATACTGTTGAGGAGGTGGATCATGGGAAGTTGAGGGAATGTATGTAGATTTCTTTGGTGTTGGTTTTGGAGGAGTTTGTTTTGGAGCTGGGGCTTTTGGTTTTGGTTTTTGGGGAACAGGTTGTGGATTTATTGGGTACTTGTTGAATAGTTTGTAGGTCATGGAAAAGTTCTTTGAATAGTCTTGTGGTTTTCCAAACAAGGAGGGAGTATTGAATGGATGGAAAGTACTGGACGATGTTGCGTATCTTGGCAAATATTGTGTTGGAGCAAATAAAGAGGGCTGCTGCTTGTCAGCTTTTATTCGCTCTGGTTCAGCCTTCAACGTTTACCATAATTGCAGACTAGACTAGTCCCCATTCGGGATGACCTCTAAAATTTATGTCGATGGATTTCCGTCGATATACTCCATACAGAAAACTCAAATTATTTTTCTTTAAGGTTATTAAACCCAAAATAGGCTCTTTTTGCCAAAACAGGGACCTTAACCGGATAAGAAAACTGCATCAAGTTTTCTGATCCACAGGATCCTTCAAAAAAGGCAAGTGTAGAGCATACTTCCTCAAAGTTTTATGAACAAATTCTATTTCTTCACTCCTTTGCAATTATTTATTCATGTTTTCTTTGAATTAAAAGAGATAAAGGTTTTGGCTAGACATTGATATAGGAAACTTTTTTCTATTATATTTCCCTCCTTTTTTTACAAACTGAGAGAGCTCTCTTTTATAGGAGAGAGTTGGGAGTTGTTGGAAACAGACTTCCATCAACTTTGTGACATGCGTAAAGTAAAGCAATCATGAATCCACTTTACATGAGTGGCAGACAAAGCATAAAGCTTATTCACACTAATTATTACAAAAGATAAAATACAAAACACGCATGGGCTATAACAGTGTAGCCATTATTAAAGTAAAGATAGCTAGAAAGTAGCTGGACAATTGGAGGTACAGCTTTTCAGTCATCAGAAAAAGTAGAGGATTCAGTGCTATCCCCTGGATGTGACTTGTCTCCACATGGGCTGTAGGGCCATGTGCATGATTTGCTGATACAGCTATGCCATGGGCATGATTTAGCTAGGTTTAAGAAAAATGGATTTGTCCCAATAGTAACAGAAGGATGGGTGATAGTAGGATTGGTTGTGGAGATAATGGTAGGAGTGTTCTGACTATTGAGAGAAAGAAATTCTTCCCATGGATCTTGTGAATCCTAGAAAAGAAAATCTGTATAATCTGGTCGTTCTTCCTTGATAATGATTCCTCTGGTTGGAGGTTTGGAAATGATGGATGGAGTGGGAACCATGTAAATATCATGGTTAGGTCAAAGAGAGGTATGCATGATATCTGGGGAAGGCAAAGTGACATGGTTGGTTTGGAGCAGGAAGTCTTTAAGATTATTTTTAGTGGCATAATCTTGTTGGAGGATTGCAGGAAGAGGAACAGTAATCCATTCATACATTTGGTCTTGACGTTGAAAATATAGTCGGTTTAAGATGAAAACTGTTGTGAACATTTGAGCTTCTTGGTAAGGGATCTTGCCAAGATTGTGAGTGAGCTTGATCTGATTTAGCTTGTGTCGCCATACAGGAAGTGGTGCAAACCACTTGAACAGAGTCCAAATGAGTGAAGTAGCCTGATCTGGATTGTTGAGAAAACCAGTTTTGTAGCATACAATAAAGATAAACCAGAGATACCATAATTCATTCTCAGAAAGAGAATGAGTAAGGTCAAGGGTAAGACCCATCAAAAACATACATTCAGGATGGTAATCCTAAAATGTAAGGGCTTCAAGGTATTCAGAATACGCTGCAATGAAATACCGAATGAGAAAATTTCTCACATATTCTTGAATATGGTATGGAGATTTGAATGGACGGTTGTCAAGAGTGTATTTCTTTGTAAGGGCATGCTTGGGTAAAGATGAGGCCATAGCTATGAGAGGAAAAGTGAAATGTTTATGAGTTGCAATATTAAGAGGTTTTGGTTTCCTTGATAGGTAATCAGGAACGGTGTTATGTTCTCTTTTTATATGCTTCACTTCAAAATCATAGTAGGAAAACCAGTCTTTCTAACGAAGAAATGTCTTTTCTGGAACTGTGTTGTTTTTTAAACATATTTGGAAAGGCAGAGTTATCCATTCTGACACAAAAGTGGTATCCGATGAGGTAGAATTCAAACTTTTTGATGCCGTATTTGACAGCAAGAATCTCTTTATACACTGTATGATAGTGTTTTTGAGCTGGAGAAAATGAATGTGAAAATAGCTTCAGAGAATTTGAGAATAGATTAGTTTTTGCTCTTATTTTGACAGTTCCTTCTAGTGGTAGCTGCTATATCATTTATAATGATACTTCTAGAATGGAACTGTGATGTGTATTAATGTAGCATGGTAAAGTAATTGCATACGCCTCTCAATAGTTAAAGATTTATGAGCAAATGTATCCTACTCATGATTTAAAGTTAACAGCTGTGGTCTTTGCCTTAGGGATTTGGAGACATTATCTTTATGGTGAAACTTGTAAAATCTATACAGATCACAAGAGTCTGAAATATTTGTTCACTTAGAAAGAATTGAACTTAAGGCGAAGGAGATGGTTAGAGCTGGTGAAAGATTAAGATTATGATTGCTTAACTAATTATCATCTTGGTAAGGCAAATGTAGTGGCTAATGCTCTTAGTAGAAAGTCAAGGAATTGCTTGGCTTGTATAAATATTACTCAAGGTCATATACTGAAGGATTTGAAGAAGATACGTATTGTAGTAGTTTTACATGGGCAAGTTGAGGTTTTATTTTATTTAAGGGTTCAACGTACCTTAATTGAAAAAATTAATACAACACAGAGTAAGGATCTATAATTCAAAAAAGTTTTTAAGGTAGTGAAGGCTAGAAGTTTTGAGTTTAGACTTGATGAGACTGGTGTACCAGCAGAAGATGAGTTGAAAAGGGAGATTATGCAAGGGAGACATGAATCAAGTTTTAGAGCTCATCCTAGAATCACTAAAATGTATCTTAACTTAAAGCAAAATTTCTAGTGGAGGAATATAAAGGGTGATATTGTTTATTATGTTTTGAAATGCTTAGTGTGTCAACAAGTGAAAATTGAGCAACAAAGACCTATAGGGTCTCTTCAGTCACTCTCTATTTTGGATTGGCAGTGAGAGCACATCACCATGGATTGTGTAAGTGGATTGCCTTACTTAAGGAAAACTTGAGACTTGATATGGGTTATTGTAGATCGATTAACCAAGTCAGCTCACTTCTTGGCAATGAAGAGTACTGACAAGTTTTAGAAGCTAGGGTAACCTTTTATAGATGAGATAATGAGATTAAATGGAAAGCAAGTGTTCATTGTCTCAGATTGGGATCCACGATTCACCTTTAATTTTTTAGGTATGTTAAAAAAGGAATTTGAGATAAAGTGGAGCTTCAGCATTAAGGGCAGAGTACGCAGTACATGGCTTGTTTACCATCAGTACAGACTAGACTAGTCCTCATTCGGGATGACCTCTAGAATTTACGTCGATGGATTCCCGCCGATATACCATGTACAAAACTCAAAACATTTGATAATCCCAAAGCACATGCAACTCATGGCCAAAACAGGGATCCTTAAAATGTCAACGAGTTTCTAATACACAGGATCCTTCAAAGAAGGCAAGTGTAGAGCATACTACCTCGAAGTTTTATGAATAGTTCCATTACTCCTTCATTCCTTAATTTAATTCATTATTCCTTTAGACTAAGAAAAGAGAAGTTAGTTAGGCATGGGAGAGAATTCTAAAATATTCATATATTTCATTTTCTAGTTGTTTTCTTTTACAAGAGTTTGCTCCTTTTGTAGAGAAGGAGAGAGAGTGGATAAGGATAAGTCCTTATCAGCTTTTACAAATGTCACGTGGACAAAGCATAAGAAAACAAACAACTTTTACAAAGGTGCTGTGACAAAGATTATAATAGGACACCAACTTTGACAGCACACAAATGTAGATAGCACACCGATGTTGACAGGACGCCAAAGTTGACAGCACAGCGATCTTAACAGCACGCCAAAGGTGACAGCACACCGATGGTGACAGCACATTAGCACGTCGATGTTGACAGCACATTAGCACACCATTTTTTACAGCACACCGATATTGACATAAATAATAAAGGAAAAGAAAGCAGTGATCATTACAACACACCATTCATGATCATTATTACAAAAGGACAAAATACTTTTAATAAAATGCTTTCCAGCTGGCGGATAAACTTTACAGAGAGATGGTATCCTTTGAGGAGGATTCTGTTGCATCGGGTGATTTGGTCCCACAAGGTTAGAAGGGCCAGGTGCAGTCTTAAGCTTGGTCAGAATGATGTGCAAGGCAGGTTTTTCCTTTTCCGGGCCAGTCAGCCATAACAGTGTCATTTTCAATAAAAGGCTGGACTACTGGTGGAGGAGTGAGCAAAGTAATGGGCCTGATGTGTTGAGGTCAAGGTGCTGTAGTAGGAGGGTTGCTGCTTTGACCAGGCTGTGGTTGATTCTGACTATCAAGAGGAAGGAATTCTTCCCATGGATCTTGAGAGTCTTAGAATATGAAGTCCGTATAATCAGGACGTTCTTCTTTAATGATAATACCATGAGATTTTGGTTTAGAGACCAGGGATGGTGTAGGGATCATAAAAATATCATGTTGTGGACCAATAGAGGTGTGTTTAATGTCAGTAGATGGGGGTGTGACATGGTTAATCTGAAAAAGATAATTTTTCAGATTTGTCTTGGTGGCATAGTCTTGCTGTAACAAAGCAGGATGAGGGATTGTGATCCACTCATACATTTAATCTTGAGTCCAGAAAGATAAATGGCCAGGGTGCTGGAAGTAGGGACGGTGGACTATGAAGACTAAGGTAAACAGCTGGGCTTCTTGGTAAGGGATTCCACCAAGATTATGAGTTGTTTTGAGCTGTTAAAGTTTATGGCGCCAAACAGGCAAGGGCGCAAACCATTCAAAAGGTATCCAGGTGAGAGAGGTAGCTTGTTCTGGATTGTTTAAAAGATCAAGAGTGGCAAACAGAGGGAAAACCAGTTTGGTGGCATATAGCAGTGAGAGACACCACATATACCATAACTCATTTTCTGAAAGTGGTCTGGACAGATCTAAAGTAAGACCTGTAAGAAACATATATTCCAGATGATAATCCTAGAATGTAAGTGAATCAAGGTATTCAGAGCATGCAAGTACATAATACCGTATGAGAAAAGATTTAGCATATTCCTGAAGATGGAAAGGAGTGCTGAAAGCACGGTTTCCAGGGGTAAACGTTTTTGTGAGGGCTGTCTTAGGGAGTGAAGAAGCCATGGAGATGACTGGAAAATGGGACTATATCTGCTTTGAAGTTTTGGGAGAAGGTTTTCTTGAGAGGTAATCTGGAATGACATTGTGTTCCCCTTTTATATGTGAAACTTTGAAGTCATATCGGGAAAACCAATCTTTTAGGCGGAGTAACGTCTTTTCCGGAACTGAATGATTTTTGAAATTCAGCATATTTGGAAAAGCTGAATTATCCATTCTGACAAGGAATTGGAATCCAATGAGGTGGAATTCAAACTTTTTAATGCCATTTTTTACCGCTAAGATTTCTTTGTAGACAGTGTGGTAATGCTTTTGAGCTGGAGAGAACTGTCCACTAGCATGCGCGACATAATGTTCTTTGTCATCAATCTTTTCAATCAAAATGGCTCCCCACGCCTCGTCAGAGGCATTAGTCTGCAGGATGCGTTGTCCATTAGTAATGAGTCGCAATGGTGGGGGATTTTGTGCATATCTCTTTAGGTAGGAGACACATGTGGTGTGGTGGTCATTCCATGATGGAGGATTCTTTTTCAAAAGTGAGGATAAAGGAGAGGTGTAGTTATTGACACGTGGAATGAAGTCACGTATATAGTTAACTATTCCCAAAAACTGTTGAATTTGTTTTTTAGAAAAGTTACTATCAGGAAAGTATTGGAGCTCTTGGGCTATGTGTGGACTGGGCTGGTAGGATCTATTTTGGATTTCCATACCAAGGAAAGTGATGTGGTCTGTGGCGATAGTGCTTTTAGTGGCGGAAAGCATTATGCCATGGTGTTGAACAATCTGGAGAAATTGATTCAGCAAATTATGATGTTGGTCATGGGTTTCGGAGAATAATAACAAGTCATCAATGTAGACCAGTGTATGATGGAGAATGGGCTGAAAAATAGTAGTCATGGCCTTTTGGAACAGTGATGGAGCTGTCTTAAGCCCAAATGGCAAAACAGTCCATTGATAATGGGCATTGGGAATGCAAAAGGCGGTTTTGGGTCTGTCATCAGGATGGACCCCAAGTTGCCAAAAGCCTGATTTTAAATCAAACTTAGAAAAAATCTTGGCATTTTTGAGTTGGGTAAACAGGCTTGTCTTCTGGGTAAAGGAAATTTAATATCTTGTAAAAAGATATTCAAAGGTTGGTAATCAATGACGAGCCTTTTCTTTCCTCGGACCTTTTCAGAATGTTTTTCAACATAAAAGGCTTGGCAAGCCCATTAAGAAGAAGTGGGTTCAATGAGACCTTCGGCCAACAGTTGCTGGCATTCAAATTGAGCTAAGGTGAGGTCTTCTAGAGACATCTGTTTGTTTGTCTAAAGGAGGAAAATCTGTAGGAGAGAACATCATACAAGAGGAGATCAATGGAGAAGGTAGAATAGGTTGTTGGAGTTGAGCCTGTTGGGAGCAAGACAAAAGTTCAGGTTCATGGGTTTGAATCCACTGTAAGGTTAAAATTTGGACTTTCAGAGCAGTAGGGAGGTTTGGATCATCAAGAGAAAGGTTAAAATTTGGGTAAAAGGTTAAAAGAACACTACCAGCATGGAAGGTAGTGAGAACAGTGCCAATGATGGCATGTTCATATTGTTTGAATCAGGTATCAAGCAAAGCAAGTCTAGCTGATACGGGTAAACCTTTTCGTCCATGAAGAGTAAGAACAAGGCGGATTCCTCCAAGATGAAAGTGAGTATAGCCTTCCTGTTTCCAGGAAGTAATCAACTCAGGGGAAATTGCTAGGGTAACATATTGTTCTGATGTGGTGGATTGAAGAGCATGGCGATCAAACCGAGAAGATTGGACATACTCTTTGGGTAAAGGTCTTTTGGTACTGACAAGGGTGCGGATACTTCGAGTAAGAGAGCGGGTTTTCTTGTACAATTGGTAAGGATTGACAAGAGGCATGTAGGATTCATCAATCTGAACTGATTCAGGGACATAAGAGAACTCAACAAGACTTTCGATCTTTTTGGTGGTTTGTTTAGAACAAGAAGGAGGAAAATGCAAGGAAGAGGTTAGAGAAACAGTACGGAAAGTTGAAGAAGAAGCCTTGTGTGATGAAGATCTTAGTCTTTAGGAAATAATGAATTAACTTGCAAAATGAAGGAGTGTTAGAAAATACCATAAAACAATATTTTTAGGAGCAAACAATTTTATAGTATCTCCGAGAGTCCCAACAAGGAGTCGCCTCAGCAAAATGGATGTGGCAGAAATCTACGAGACCATACCACTATACGACATGACCTTGGAGGATACCATCTCCCTGTAAAGTTTATCCGCAAGCTGGAAAGCACTTTATTAAAAGTATTTTGTCCTTTTGTAATAATGATCATGAATGGTGTGTTGTCATGATCACTGCTTTCTTTTCCTTTAATATTTATGTCAATATCGGTGTGCTGTCAAAAATGGTGTGCTAATGTGCTGTCACCTTTGGCGTGCTGTTAAGATCGTTGTGCTGTCAACTTTGGCGTGCTGTCAACATCGGTATGCTGTCTACATTCGTGTGCTATCAAAGTTGGTGTTCTATCATAATCTTTGTCACAACACCTTTGTAAAAGTTGTTTGTTTTCTTATGCTTTGTCCACGTGACTTTGTAAAAGCTGATAAGGACTTATCCTTATCCACTCTTTCTCCTTCCCTATAAAAGGAGCAGACTCTTGTAAAAGAAAACAACTAGAAAATGAAATATATGAATATTTCAGAATTCTCTCCCATGCCTAACTAACTTCTCTTTTCTTAGTCTAAAGGAATAATGAATTAAATTAAGGAATGAAGGAGTAATGGAACTGTTCGTAAAACTTCGAGGTAGTATGCTCTACACTTGCCTTCTTTGAAGGATCCTGTGTATCAGAAACTTGTTGACATTTTAAGGATCCCTGTTTTGGCCATGAGTTGCCTGTGCTTTGGGATTATCAAATGTTTTGAGTTTTGTACATGGTATATCGGCGGGAATCCATCGATGTAAATTCCAGAGGTCATCCCGAATGGGGACTAGTCTGGTCTGCACTAATGGTAAACAAGCCACGTATTGCGTACTCTGCCCTTGTGTATTTTAGTTAGAAAGGACTATCCAAACTCTTGAGGACATGCTAAGAGCTTGTGTGATGGATTTATGAGGTAGTTGGGAAGAACATTTGCCATTAGTGGAGTTCCCATAAAATAATAGCTTTCACTCTAGCACAAGCATGGTGCCTTTTGAAGCTTTAGGTCGCCTATGACACAACTAGCCCTGAATCCATAGGGCGAGTCTGTCTAATTTTATTTAATCATCTGACATAATTTAATTAATAAGGATTTTGCCAAAAATTCAACAAAATCTCCCCTATAATTATCACGTAACCAAATCTGCAATTAATAAAATAAACACTCCTAAAATAATTCCAAATACAACCAACTTCATCAATCAATTTCCTCAACAAAATATCAAATCACTCTGATATCCAATATCAAATAAAGTACATAGATTTGTCCACAATCACCGGAATGTATCAAATTATACAATCCCAAAATATCTGAATAAAACATCTACGACTTCTAACTTTATCACATGACCATAACTCCAAAATAATTATCATTATTGGATTCACTATTGTACTTGCGATTCTCTTGGGGGGGGGGGGAATATAATAAAACGAGATAAGTATAAAACTCAGTGAGCTTAGTGATTGGATAGTAGTTTTGGGAAAATAACTTTACTCTAAAATAATTGTATCATTTCAAAACACAATTTCATCAAAATATCACAAGAACTTAAATAAACTTATTTAATTTAAATCATGCACTGAAATAACAATATCACATAATTCTGCATAAAATCAATAAAATCATAACATTTATAATATCAATACTAAATACCGAAAACTATCACCAACAAGTACTCAGGGAAATAATCTCATCATATCCAAACCTCGATGGATGGGCAATGACGTACTATCTAGATACAATCATGCCCCGGACTTACATGAATAAACGAGGAAGCACCATCTCATATCTCATCATATCCGGACCTCAACAGATAGGCAATGTCATACAATCTAGGTGCAATCACGCCCTGGAGCTACACAGATAGATCGGAAAATGTCATCTCATATTTCATCATATCCGAACCTCAACAAATGGACAATGACATAATATCTTAGTACCCTTACGCCCTGAAGCTATACGAATAGATCGAAAAATATCATATCATATCTATGCATGCATTATCTGGTCTCCAAAAGACAAAGTCGCCCGAGTACACGACCCAAATCCTCAGTCTGTACTCAAATGGGCCTCAAAACCTGTATCTCATTTGTATCATATATATCTGAATCTCAGTATCTCTATATTCATCATACCGCATGCATATCTCATCTCATTATATCACTGTATCTGGAGAGAAAGGGTACTGTCCAATGATTTTAAAAACAATTATTATACTCATATTAATATACCTCTGTACACATATACATAAAAATATAGTCTCATATGAAATCTCATTTCTTTTTTCATTTAACATGCCTTAACTCTACTTATCTTTTCTTTAAAATATTATAATGTATAATCAAAATCAGTAATCATTAATCAAACACATTTTTCGTAATAAATACCAAAACTTAAATGAAGTTTATTTCTACGAAATCATTAAAATTGAAGCATTTGAAACTAATTTCATAAACATGCTTTATTATTATAATAAACTATGGAATTAGGTTTTGTATAATCCACTCACAGTGACGATGTCCGAACTCAGTATCGATAATACAGCGGGTTGATTCTCTCGTTTATCCACCAAACAAAACCTAAGCTCGCCATGGAGATACACTAGGTAATAAATCCTTTATCCACCAATTCGTGTAGTTGAACTTTAAGTTCCTATAATTCAGTTGGAGCCATCCTATATGGTGCAATAGATATAGGAGCTGTCTTAGGGACTAAATCGATAGAAAACTTAATCTCCCCGTTAGGTGGCATCCCCAGAAGTTCATCTAGGAATACATCTAGAAACTCTTGCACTATTGGAATATCTTCTAATCTTAACTCTTTAGCTTTTATGTCTATCACATGCGCACGATAAGCTAAGCATCCTTTTCGTAACAACCGTCTTACACTAATGGCTTATATGACACATAAGGGTCATAATTTACGCTCTCTATAGAATTTCAACTCAGTTTTTCTTGGCTTTTTAAACACAACTTCCTTTTTGAAACAATCCATAGTAGCATGGTGAGGTGCCAATCCATACCCAAAATAACATTGAAATCTTAAATATCCAAAATAATCAAATTTGCTCTAAATTCATGCTCACCCAATTTGATCAAGTAGTGACCCTCTAGTAAGTGTACTAACAACTAACCCGCAATTTAGTGGTTCAGGTTCTCACTCTACATGCATGGAAAACGTACAGGAAACAAAAGAATGTGTGGATCCATGATCAAAAGAATATGGGCCTCGCGGCTAAAGATAGATAGCATACCCATAATAATTTTTTGTATAGCATGAGCTTTCTATTGTGTGAAAGCAAAAACTCGAGCCTGGGTTGACCTCTCTTACTTGGAACAACCATCTGGCTCCTAAACGTAGATATAGAACCCCCTAGCTGTACACCTCTCTGACCTTGAGCCTGTTTAGAGTGATATTGGAAGGCTATCCCTCGAGCATAACTGTCACCCTAAGGCAAAGTAAGGTAGAATCTCTTTATTGACCAAGCTCGTAGATAACATACCTTGTCTCCCACACGACACTAACCTTGATAGTTCTTGCCACATGAAGGACAAGAAGGTTGATATATATTCCTGGAACGATCACCACGATGTTCTCCGCTATTCATATTATATTGTCCCTGAGTCCTCGCATTACTCCCTACATACTGCTGCACTGAACTGTAACTAGCAATTTATCTTTTATCTCCTCTGAATCCCGTACCTTGACTCATTTGAATGTTATTGAAGTAGCTAGCATGAGTGCCTTCTCTCTTAAGCGGCCTACTACTAGAGCTACCCTCTACTCAACTCTGACTACGCTTTTGTTTCAAGGCTTGAACTCTGCGTCCCTCTAAGATACTATGCTATACTCTTTTTCCTGCCTTAACTACTTTTGTAAACTCAGTATATTGTGATACCGTCACGATCGTACGTATCTCAAATCGAAGACCCTTAAATCGCTTGCATCTTTCTCTCTCATCACCCACTGTGGATGTGGCGAGTTTAGAGAGGTCCATAAACTTCTTCTCATACTCCTCAACAAACATAGATCCTTGAATTAACTGAAAGAATTCACTACGTTTAATATCTTGGAACACAATTGGAAAATAATGATCGTAGAATTCCTTTCGAAATATAGCCTAAGTAATTGCATCATGTCCTTGATATCGACGCTCTAATGTCTGCCACTAGTGATGGGCTCTGTCCTCAAGTAGAAAAGTGGCAAAGGAAAGTCTATCCTCTTCTGAGCATTTTATTACATTGAAAATACATTCTAACTTAACAAACCATGACTCTACCTCGGGTGGATCTCCAGAACCGTTAAAGCTCTTAGCCCCTAAACTTCTCAAAAGCTCAATAGTATTAGTATGACCGGCATGTGCATGAGTCTAATTCTGCACCACAGTAGTCATAATTTGCACTAGCCTATCAAATGATTGTTCAATGTTCGGCACGTTCTCTTATGCCTGCTGTGCCACCTCATGTGTTGAAGACTTAACTACGCCCTCATTCACTGGTTTATTTTCCCCTACAGGTACAACGCTTGGAGTTAGCCCAGCTACTAGCCTAGTATAACCACAGCCACGGCTTCGACCACGTCTATTGCTACAACGGAGCATGATGGTGCCTACAAAATAATAATTCTCACTTTAAGAACTAAAAAACTTATTTTAATTATGACAGTAAAGTTTATAGAATCTAAAACCACACTATGATACCAACTTGACACGACCTGCCCTAAATCCATAGGGCGAGTCTGCTTAATTCTATTTAATCATTTTGACATTATCTAATTAATAAGGATTCTACCAAAAATTCAACAGAGTCTCTCCTATAATTATCATATAACTAAATCTGTAATTAATAAAATAAATACTCCCAAAATAATTCCAAATACAACCAACTTCATCAATCAATCTCTTCAGCAAAATATCAAATCACTCCGATATCCAATATCAAATAAATACATAAATTTGACCACAATCACCAAAATGTATCAAATTATACAATCCCAAAATATCTAAATAAAATATCTATGACTTCTAGCTCTATCACGTGGCCATAACTCCAAAATAATTACCATTGCTGGGTTGACTGTTGTACTTGCGATCCTCCTGTTAGAGGGGGGGGGGAATATAATAAAACGGGATTAGTATAAAACTGAGTGAGCTTAGTGAGTGGATAGTAGTTTTAGGAAAATGACTTTACTCTAAAATAATTGTATCATTTCTAATCACAATTACATCAAAATATCATAAGAACTTAAATAAACTTGTTTAATTAAATCATGCACTGAAATAACAATATCACATAATTCTGCATAAAATCAATAAAATCATAACACTTATTATATCAATACATAATACCGAAAACTATCACCAACAAGTACCTAGAGGAAATAATCTCATAACATCCGGACCTTGACGGATGGGCAATGACGTACTATCTGGATACAATCACGCCCTAGAGCTACACGGATAGATAGGGAAATACCATCTCATATCACATCATATCCAGACCTCAATGGACAAGCAATGATGTACTATGTAGGTACAATCACACCCTGGAGCTACACGAATAGATCGAGAAATGTCATCTCATATCCCATCATATCCAGACCTCAACGGATGGGCAATGACGTACTATCTGAGTACCGTCACGTCCCGGAGTTACACGGATAGATAAAAAAATATCATATCATATCTCATCATTTATGTGTATACATAATCTGGTCCCTAAAAGATAAAGTCACTCCCCATAGTACATGGTCGTGTCTACTCAAACGAGCCCCAAAAGCTTGTATCTTAATACTCGTATCTCTGTATTCATCATACCGCATGCATATCTCATCTCATCTGTATCATTATATCTAGAGGGGAAGGGTCCTGTCTAATGATTTTAAAAACAATCATTATACTCATATTCACATACCTTTGTACACATATACATAAACATATAGTCTCATTTGAAATCTCATTTCCTTTTGTATTTAACATGCCTTAAATCTACTTTTATTTTCTTTAAAATATTATCATGCATAATCAAAATCAGTAACTAAAATCATTAATTAAACCCCATTTTCGTAATAAATACCAAAACGCAGATAAAATCCATTTCTACAAAATCATTTAAATCAAAGCATTTGAAACTGGTTTCGTAAACATGTTTTACTATCATAATAAACTATGAAATTATGTTTTATATATTCCACTCAGAGTGACGATGTCCGAACTCGATATCGATAACGTCCTTGGGTGATTCTTATTCGTGAATCCTTCTAATTTAAGGAGATAATGTAATTACTATCGGTAAATGCGAATCACAACAAATAAACTCGAAACGACATTTATTCGTAATAAAATATTCTCAAATTCATAAAATTACTAAAATGCCCTCGACATCAAAATTTACCAAATTATACTCAGAATCATAGATTACCAAACTACCCTCAATTTTGATTAAAAAAATATCCACGAGTTCTGAATTTATGAAATTGCCCCTAACGACAAAAATTACCAAATTACCCCAAAAATCTTAAATTACCTAACTGCCTTAATATGAAATTACTAAAATATCCACCAATTTCAAAATTATAGAATTACCCATAAAGTTTGTGAAATTACAAAACCCCTAATGGTAAACGGTGACTAGAGCTTGGTCAATGGCTACAGAAGCTCAAGTCTGGTAGTTCTGACCTCAGTGATTCCAATGTGCCAACGGTGACCTCCCATGTGTGGCGACTACTGAGAATCGAGTTCCCCAAAATCGTGAGTTTTTCAGCTTTTGATTGGCTGCAATTCGGCCGTTTCAGGTGATGAGGTTGGTCAAAAAATAATGAGGGTGAGTTGAGGAACAAGATCTAAGCGGTGGCATGGCTTAAAACTAGCGAAATCGATGATGAGAAAAATAGGTTGAGCCGCGGGTTTTGGAGGTTGATCACCAGTGTTCTGGTCTGCTTCTGGGGATGGTGATGGCAGGAATACAACCGGCAACTCACAAGCTTCAAATCGGTACCAAGCTTGGTCGGTGAGGTGGCAAAAAATAAGAGATCAGGTTGGGTTTGGGTCGTAGGTCACGCGAGTTTGGATTGGTCAAACGGGTCAAACCCAGGTCAATTGTAGCCTCTTTTTTTTTTTTTTCTCTCTCTCTCTCTCTCCTTTATATTTTTAGAAATAAAACTCTCTCTCTCCCTTTCCATATATAGTAACCGAAAGCCCCCCGTTTATTTTTTTTAAAGCTTAATACAAATTAAGCTAATACAAAACTTGAGTGTCGAAATAAAATCCAACTACATGGCCATTGAATCACGTCCAAATTGCCTCAATTTTGTGTCATGACAAAATTTTAAATTATTCAAGTGCAATCAATCTAATAATTGCGTTCAATTACCCGCAACGATATGTAACAATTCCAACGACTTTAAAAATTTACGACGAAATTAAAAATACAAAATACAGTCAAATTAAGGAATCATGGTGTATATGTTATAGCCTATTTGTTGAGACAAGTTGGCAAAAGGAAACTATTAAGGCCAGAGTTAGTCTAGATTATTGCTGACAAGGTGAAGTTGATACGAGAGCATTTTCGTGCAGCTCAAAGTAGGCAAAAGAGTTATGCTGACTATATTTTCTTGAAAGTCTCACCTTGGAAAGGAGTTTTTCATTTTGGGAAAAGAGGCAAACTTAGCCCTTAAGTTTGTTGGGCCTTTTGAGATTATAGAGAGAATTGGTACAATGGCATATCAAGTGGCTTTACCACCCAACTTTTCAAGGCTTCATGATGTATTTCATGTGTCAGTATTGAGAAAGCACATGATTGATCCTTCTCATGTTTTGGATTACCAACCTATCCAAATCTCAAATGATATGTCATATGTGGAGCAATTGTTAGAGATCCTAAATAGGAATGATCAATTGCACTACTCCATGCAGTTGCAACTGCATGACCCTTCCTACGAGGGCCTCGTCGTGGACAAAACCAAGCCTAGAAGGTTGGACAATTCCTCATAGTGGTAGCAGTAGAATTTTCTATAAACAACACCAATTGTTTTAATTAGATTTTAGGGTGAAAGAAAAATGAGAAAAAACCTAGCTAAACACAATAAATTTTTATTAGGGAGATAGGGTGTCTCACATCATTAAGGTGTGTTGCTTGTTTTGGCCTTAGATGAAGCTTGGGAAAGAATAAAAGACGTGGGGCTAATGTAAAAGGCTTAGATCTGGAGAGGATTGGCTTGATGGGTTGTGTTTAACCTAGAAAATCGAGAAAAAAAGTTAGAAGTGGAACTGGCAGTGGTTGGCGACTACTCTCCAACGCTTAAGTTAAAATTGGGGCTATAATGAGGTTGAGAGCTTACAAGCTCTCTAAAATGGTGGCTGAAGGTTGAAGAAAATCTTACTCCATTGTTTTTGTATGTATTTTGTATTGATTGAGAAACATAGAACTTGAGCGTGTTTTTATGGAGAGCCCTGGGTTGCCTAGGCTCACTGCCACCTAGCGCATTTTTATTGGTATGCTAAAGGGATATTCCTACCTTTGGCTTATGTGACTATTAGAGCATTAGTATCATGCTTGGTGAGCAAGTTGGTGAATCATTTGTGCATTTTGTCTGCACTTACACGTGTTGTACTCTACTAAGTGGTCAGCATGCCCTTGCAGAGGCTATATGGTGTGGTAAGTAAGGACCAATGGTCCCAACTCTTTTGTGGGTTGCTTTGCAGGCTATTGTCTCCACTTTTCTAACATAATATCTCCCATTGATTCCCTATTATTAGCTACTCAATCAATATCTTTTAATAACGATAATGGCACCACATGTGTCTCACATTTTGGGCTTTTTCCTTAATTTTTTTGCCTTCAACATGGAGAAGTTTGCATACCACTTGAATTTCTTAAGGTACCCAACATAGGCCAACTTCCTTTTGGTGACTTTTCAAAATTCAATATTGACATGTGGTGTTCTATCATTGGTCTTCCACAAAGAAATATAATTGTAACTTATTAAATATTTTATATTACATTATAAATTTAATGATTTTTTGCATAAAAAATTATCATATTGCTTTATTAGTTTTTTTTATAGAATAGTGCATTTGGAAGAAATCAATCCTATAGTACATATAAAGTGATTCAAACCTCTACCCACCAACATGAAAATAGATTTTATCCAACTATTAGATAATTATCAAAACATTTATCTTGTTAATTGTACCAAACATTATAATCAGCAACCAAATATTATTGTTTTCATTATTATTATTATTAATTTAATACTAGTTGCTAATATTATTATTTGACATATATAGACAAACATAAGGTATATTAATCTCTTATGCAAATTAAATCATATGCACTTAGTGAAATTTATTCAGTCCTTTACATTTCATTGTTTTATGGTTACATTCCTTCACTATTTTCAAGTTTTAGCATTTTTTATAAATACTTAATCTAGACAGTTATATATGTTAAATACAATGCTAATTTTTTATCAATTACTTTTAGTAGTATCGAGATTAATGATTTATAATATAAACAATAGTATTAATCACTACTTTTACTTTGTTAGCCAATATTAAATTGATTAAAATGAACTCAACTATGTTACTTATTATCAATATTAGATGTTTAAAAATGTGACTAGTAATATTATTAGTTTATAATATTAGCCGAAATATAATTTTTAGCTCTTACATTCCATATGATTTAACACCACAACATGAATAATTTTTTTTTTAATTAGTTAGCAGCAAAGTGGCAACTCAATTTCCTCTCCACATATATGATTGTGAATTCAAACCCTCAATAATTACAATTCAAATATAGCTAAATAATGTTGTATTTTATTATATTTACCATCATATATTTTAAGCATGATTGTTAGATTTTATTAGATAATAAAATCAAATGTTTCTAAAATATAACAATTAAAAATAAGTAGCATTAAGAATACAAATTATAAAAATAAGAATACTGATATCAAATTTATTTACTAATAAAAGTGAATTAAATTGAATAATTTTCATTTAGGTGGGAAAATCGCCACTAAACAAATTATTGAACAAACTTTATTTTTTTAATCTATAAAATTGGAAAATTTTTAATTAAAGGTATAAATGGGTCATATTTTGCTTCCTGAGAAACCTCGCTCTAACAAAAATTCTTCAATTCCCACACTTTCTTTCTCTTCTTTCAACTCTCATTGTCATAATTTTTTTTAGTCTATGCTTATTATTCTTTAATGTCCACTCTACATTGATTTTTCGTGTTTGCACTCTTCAATTTCTATTTTGATCTCCACAATTTGGTAGGTCTTCCTTTTATTTTAAAAAAATTATCTAATCTCTGGTGTCACTTTGCATAAAAAAGTTTAATGAGCATTTGGGTTGCTAATACGAACCCCGCTAAGAACTGAACCGATCCAAATCAATTTAGTCTCCAAGATCGAATTTGAACCTGAAATTGAATGTAATTGTGACCCAATGCTCAATGTAAGCACGAACCTTGGTATGTGAGGACGCTACAATCAGCTATGGATGATTTGATTGATAAGTCAAGAGTTGAACCCTACAGAAATCCAATAAGTTCAAAGGGTTAGTTTTAAAAAATAAAGAGAATTAACTCTCTCACCAATTGTATCAAAACTATAATTAACTCTCTCACCAATTGCATCAAAACTATTCTATCTCTATTTATTGGATGTGAGTACATTATATAGGATTTGTTTACAATAATTTTTTAAAATAAATCCTAAACCAAATCAAATTGGAATCCTAATTTAAAGCAGATAAGGAAAGAATTTAAATCAAATGAGATCCTAATATAAAGCAAATAGGGAAAGAATCTAAATCAAATTAGAATCCTACTCTATTTAAATGCCTTACATCAATTAAAAATGAAAAATTATGCAATCAAAACAAAAATAACTGATTTGTTTCATCACTTGCCTACTCAAGAAACAAGAAAGTATCCGAAAAGGAAAGTAGCACATTTTCCAAATGGAAAAGTGTAATGTGCAAGTCAACTTGCTGATTTCATGGAAGTGATTATTTGAAAACTTCAAGACCCTGAATCACACATTTAGTGGTCTGAATATCATTTGTGATTCCTTGAACAGATCTCGACAAATTGGATTGAGCCCAAGTTGGTTGAATCAGCCCATTAAGCGCCTTTTAAATTTCTTTGGATGAGCTCTTGTGACAGGTTCGACGGGAATGTGAATATGATCTGAATATACTTCATCCCATGTGCTATAAAGTTATGTTCTTAGTGACATTAAAAAGAAAGTTGTTGATTTTAGTCTTAATAAGGTGTATTGTAAAGTTATGTTCTTAGTGATTTAGGGTTCATTTAGGATTATTTTTGGAGGCTCAAAAGTACTTTAAAAAAATTTAAAGTTAATTTTGGTGTTTCATAATTTTTTTAGAAATTACTTTTGGTAAAATCACCTTATCCTATTAGATTTTGAAAAGAAAGGAAAGAGTAAGTTTTCAAAAGCTTATTTTTGAGAATAAGTTTTAGACATAATAAAATTTCTTATATATCCTCATATATATTAAAAAAATTATCCTTATTAATTAGGAAATAAAATTATTAACCTTAAATAGATTATTAAATAGAAGATAAAATTAATAATACAAAATATTTATTTTAGTTATCAATTATTATATATAAGGAAAAAAAATTATATACATGTTTATAAATGTATAAATAAATTTTATCCAATATTTTGTCTAATACAGTAATTTGTATTCTTATAGTACTTATGACATGACCTGCCCCAAATCCACAGGGCGAGTCTACCTAATTTTATTTAATCATTCTAAAATAATCTAATTAATAAGAATTTAGCTGAAAATTAGGCAGAGTCTCCCCTATAATTATCACATAACCAAATCTGCAATTAATAAAATAAACACTCTCAAAATAATTCCAAATACAACCAACTTCATCAATCAATCTCCTCAACAAAATATCAAATCACTTTGGTATCCAATATCAAATAAAATACGTAGATTTGTCCACAATTACTGAAATGTATAAAATTATCTCTCTTCTTTCTATTTTTACAAATAAAACTCTATCTCTTCCTTTCCATGTATAGTAACCGAAAGCCCCCTGTTTCTTCTTTTTTTTTTTAAAGCTTAGTTCAAATGAAGCTAATACCAAACCCGAGTACAAAAATAAAATCTGACTACACAACTATTAAATCACGTCTGAATTATCTCAATTTTGTGTCGTGACAAAATTTTAAATTATTCGAGCGCGATTGATTTAATAATTGTGTCCAATTATCCGCAACGATTTGTAACAATTCCAACAACTTTAAAAATTTGTGACAAAATTAAAAATACAAAATACAGTCAAATTAAGGAATCACAGTGCATATGTTACAAATTAATTCACCAAATACATATGATTACTTTAAAACTCATAGCACTTTTAAAAATAGATTTTTTTATACTTGATTATTTCTATGGTATAGATAAAAATAATTATTTTAAAAGTTGTAGCATTACCAAATTGGCTCTTAGTTATTTGGGATCAGTTGTTCAATAATCTAATTTTTTTTTTTTAATGAAGGTTATCGATTATGGTTTGAAGCTGCTGAAGGCATTAATGTAATGCAAGAATGTTTTGGAAAGTATTCTTCCTATAAAATAGGAGCTTAAAATTTCAAGACTGTTTTGGCAAGTATTCTTCTTGTAAAATGGGAGCTTAAAATTTCAAGACTCTTTTTCATTTTAATATTTAATTTGAACTTCTTTGGATCGTATATATTTCTAGTATGCTCTATATTGTTTTGATTGTTTATAAAATTAGTGGTTTTTTCTTTAGTGTTAGGGTGACAATAAAAGTGTAAAAGTGAGATTTGACACAAGCGATTGAGAAAAAGGGAAAAACACATCATTTAGAATGGTAAAAATGAGATTTGACACAAATGGCTAGGGGAAAAAGAAAAGACAAAATGCATCGTTTAACATACATTGAAGAGAACAATGATATAAGAAATCTTTGCACTAATGTATTGCTCTGTCATAGCAACTCTGTGATTTTAATGAGATTTATGCACCCAAACCCAATCTCCAAGCTGAAAAACCCACTTGCTTACATCCTTTGTTGGCTTGAGTAGCATATTGTTCAGTCCTCTTTTCTATGTGTTGTCGCGCTTTCTCTTGCAATTGCTTAACAAATTCAGCCACACTTACCAATGAGTAAAGGTAATAAATGCAGAGGAGTTAATGGATTAAAACCATTACAATCTCAAATGATGAAAATTTAGTAGTTGAATAAGCAAGTTCAATAGCAAACATTCTTTCCAAGTTTTCAACTTCTTTTGAATAATCGCAGCAGCAAAGTAGACAAAGTTCTATTTACAATCTTAGTTTGTCCATTAGTTCGTGGATAACAAGTAACGGAAAACAAAGTTTAATACCCAACTTACCCTACAAAGTTTTCCAAAACTGGCTCAAGAACTTAGCATCTCTATCTGAAACTATGCACCTTGGTACTCCATGCAATATGATTATCTCCTTAAAATTGCGTCATCAATTTTATGACATAGAATGAAATGTTCCATCTTTGAAAACCTATCAACAACAAAAACAGAATCCTTTCCCCTTTTTAACCTTGTTAAACCCAAAACCAAGTCAATAGAAATATCAACCCGAGGTTTGCTAGGTATGGATAAAGCGTTATACAATCTATGGATACACTTCTCACATATTCTTTCAACATCACGTTTTATATGTGGGCAAAAGAAATGATTTTTTAAAACATCTAAAGTCTTTGCAATGCCAAAATGTCCCATAAAACCTCCCTCATGAGCTTCATGCATAAGCAATTCGTGCAAAAAATTATTAACCACACTTAATTTATTTTCTTTAACTAAGAGCCCATCATGCCTATAGAACTTACTAAATACAACTTTCTCACATGCATTAAACACATTAGCAAAATTAGGATCATTAACACATAATTCTTTAAAGTACTCAAATCTTAACAACTTTGCATTTAATGTAGAGATAAGTGCATACCTTCTAGATAATGCATCAGTCACCATATTCTCCTTACCTTGTTTGTATTTCATCATAAAAGGAAATGGCTCAATAAATTCATCCAATCTGGCATGTCCTATCCAACTTACCTTGCCTTTAGAGTAAATCCAGGCTTTAGAGAATTAAGAGAACTTTAATCCCATGGCATCTTCATCTTCATCTTCCACTCCTACTTCCTCCATTACTCCTGTTACTTTATCAAGTAAAATAGAAAGTTTAATTGAATATTCCTATATTCCAGAATCCGCCCAGATAAATGAATCTTCTATGCCCCTTGTTAATCCTTACCAACTCTACAAAAGAGCTTCTTCCATTACTAGATCCATCCGAACCCTTATCTCTACCAAGAGACCCTATCCTAAAGAATATATCCAATCATCCAGACTTGACCAATGTGCTCTTCAAGCTACCACATCCAAGCAATATGTTACCCTTGAGATTTCCCCTGACTTTATATCCTTTTTGGAAACGAGAGGGTTATACTCATCTCCACCTTGGAGGGGTGAGATTGATCCTTACTTTACATGGCAGAAAAGGCCTTCCTGTCACAGCAAGGATAGCCTTACTTGATACCATGTTCAAACAATACCAGTTTTCCACAATTGGAACTGTCCTTACCACTCTGCATGCAGGTAGTGTCCTGCTTACTTTATACCCCAATTTCAAGTTTTCCCTGTTAGACACAACCTGTCCACCGCACTCAAAGTTTAGATCTAGATTCAAGGAGCATAACAAATAGCTTCGGCTAAGATTGCAACCTTGCACCATCAGTTGGTGTATCATTTGCAAAACCATGCTCTTGATCTTCCTACACCCCAAATAGCAAACTCTAAAGCTCTAATGATTCTCGCTGAATTAGGGGAGATTCCTACCATTATTCAGATACCCAGACAGATCCCTCGGCAAGAACTCATAAAGATCATGCCTTTAGAATGGATCACCAACTATGAGCAGTTTCATAGTAATTCCACTCTGATCCAGACTTCTGAAAGCATGTTTGAACACTGCCTTGATGGCACTGTCCACATGACTTTTAAACCACCTCCTTCGGCCTTCGAAGAACCACCCAGACTCTCTTTCACTTATTCCTCAATGATCACCTCAGTCCAAACTAGGCAAGAAAACCTACCCATTGTGTCCTTTAATTCAGCAGGATATCCTCTTTATCCTGCAAAGAAAAATGGTCATTTTCTATGGGATGTTCCGGGATCCGAAATGTGTGATATGAATTGCCCATGCCTTGACAAAACAGAAGATGACGAGATTTGTTACAAAAGAAAGAGGAAGAGCCACAAAAGAAAAGGTAAATGCAGATATCATTATGATGATTTTGATCCACTATAACCAGATTACTTGGCGCCTTTGCCCTTGTTTAATAAAGGCCTCAGGTGGATTAAGAAACATGAGTCTACATCTTGTAGACAACAAGTCTTGAAGCCCATACCACCTCCTCCTCAAATCCCTACTCGTATGATGTTCACCCCTACACTGTCATCCTCACAAGAATACCAACAACAATTCCCTCCACTTGAGAAATAGACTGATCCTCAAAAAAATGTCATCTCCAAACCTTATATCCAATCGGCCATCACCCCATCTGGCCATCTAGAGGAACCCAAAGCTTTTGAGGCCGTGCTAAATTGGCAAACCCAGAATGCTAGAGCACAAAACCAGTCCCTCAACTCCCTTCATTTAAAGGTTGATCAAATCACCCACCGATCCACTATTGTTGAGAAAAAAGTTGATATGATAAAAGACCAACTGGCGCAAATATACAATAAGCTCCAAGCCAAGATTACCCAATTAGATTATGAGTTGAGAACCATGATTCAACAAAGGATCTACAATCCTGAATTTGACTAAAAAGAAAAGGAGATTAGAACTTTACGAATTGAATAGCCAGGATCGATGCTGAAAAACAACAGCCAACTCTATTTACAAAATCGCAAGCTTTACCACTAATCAGTCCCCAGCCATACCATCCCTTTGGAACTTTACTTGCGCCGCCAAGATCTTATGATCCGTCTAAGTTATTTGGGATGACTCACACTCTTTTCTCAAATCCTCCAAAACCAAAGTCTCCATCACTCAGGTCCAGACCTAAACCTCCAGAAACTTCCCAAACCCAATCGTCTCCTTTTGACCAACCTCCTTTGGCTCAAACATGATCTCGCCAAGAAACCTCCAGTTCCAGCCCTCAACCTCTTGAACCAAAAATAGTTGCCTAAGAAAAGAAACCTATGTTTTAGCTGTATTCTTCTACAGTTGATCCTCCCTCGGAATTTGACACCCAAATAGATTTTGACTCTTCTGAGTCCTTATCTGATACTCCATCTTCAGATGCTTCTGATTCAAATCTAGCTGATATTTCAAAACTATTGATGGCTGGTCAAATAGAAGCTTCAAGGATTACAAAGCAACACCCACTAGAGCAAGAGCCCTACTTCGACATTCCTTCTGATGTTGAAGAGGAAGCAGAAAGTTCGCAATGACCACATGCTCAAACCAGACAAGGATATTCTGCTAAACCAGCAGGAAATGGTCCATGGTTTACGTTTCACAATTTGCCACCAGAAAAATGGCGTGAAAGATTACAAGAATTGTCTGCATGGTTAGATGTTCAAATACTAAAGCCTAATGCAGAACTTCAGGCCATTTTAAGAGAATTCAGTTCGAGATTCACAAGCTCTCTTAGAGACTAGTTCGATAGTCTTGGGGAATATAGGCAGCTCCAGTTTATTCAACTTCCAAATATTTCATCCGCCTTAGCTGTTCTCCATGAGTAGTTCATTGGTGAGCCAGCCGTAATTTTTATAGTTGCAAGGAAGGATTATCTTAAAATGAAATGCTATTAAATGAAATTCAAGGATTTGAATTATCATTTCAAGAGGATGTCCATCTTGTTTTACGAACTTGGTGGATTCAATGATCCAACATTAAAGCATGTCTTATTAGCCTTTCTTCCAGAAGAACTCCAGCTTGAAATCCAGACACAAATCGCTGCCAACAATCTAATCATTGATAATATGTCTCTTGCCAGCTGTTCTAACTTGCTATGGCGTGTCTTGAACATTTATGTGAACAGAAGAGATTTTTCAAAGAAATTGCTAAGGACAAAGAGCCGTTCCGAAACAGTCAGTGTTTTAGAAAGCTCAAGACTTATGATAGAAAGACCAGGAGCAGGCATTACAGATCCTCAAGACACAAAACCTAAAGTAATCTTCGATTCTTTCGACAGAGAAATGTTCCTTTTGAGGATTCCCGACGTCTCAGAAACAATCGGTGTTTTATATGCAAGAAAAAAGGCTATTTTGTAAAAAACTGTCCTAAGAATCCCAAAAGAGCAGTTCTTCTTGTTCAACATTTGCAATCTGTCTCAGAATTCTCTCCTACAACTGACCAGATTGAATTCTTCTTTTCAGAACAGGAGGAAGCAAATGAAAATACAATATTTGCTCTTGAAGCATCTTCTAATGACGACTCTACTTCAGACAGTGATAGTGATGACTTATTAAGTTTGGTCTACACTATTGGTCCTCCTCATTAGCCCATAAATACAAGCCTAAAATCAAAACCAATGGTCCTGGCTCAAACCTAAATTCCCATTCCTTCAATAAAGATTCAGATCTTATTAACCAAATACTATAGGCCCATTACTATAATTGGGTTTATTGATACAAGAGCCGAGCGCAGTATGATTAACCCTTTTATACTACCCTCAGAATTTTGGAGTCACCATAAAGAACATTTTCGTGCTGCAGACGGAAAGATTTTTTCCACAAACTTGGTCACCAAACATTCCATTAGGGTTCAACTATTCCCAAATTGTGTTGTATGGACTAAGTTAATTGGGTCCAGTCTTCCAGACAAGGATCTTCTCATGGGTTTTGACATCCTCCATAAAGCAGAATGTATCCAAATCCTCCCTTCAGGGATTCGGTACAAATCTTTGTTTAAGCCATTTACAGACGTCCTCAAACTCTACTCATTGACCAACCTACCCCAAGATTACCAAGCCATCACCACTAAATTGCTCCAGTTTTGTCCAGAAAACCACCTCCAGTTTAAACACCCTCACCTTTTATGGAAAAATGAATCGCATTTCATTGAGCTACCCTTCAAGCTTAATGAAGACATTAATCCTACTAAGGCCACTCACCCTGGGATGAGCCCATCAGACCTTGTCCTAGCCCAAAATGAATGTGCCCAACTATTGGCCCAAGGTCTCATTGAGCCCACATCCTCCCAGTGGGCTTGCCAAGCCTTTTATGCTGAAAAAAGAGCTGAAACTCTTCGCAAGAAAAAACGGCTAGTGATTGATTATCAGTCGTTAAATCAATTTTTATAAGATGATAAATTTCCTTTACCCCGCAGAAATAATATTTTCACATACCTCAAAAATGCTAAAATATTTTCTAAATTTGACTTAAAGTCAGGTTTTTTGTAGCTTGGTATCCTACTAGCTGAGAGGTATAAAAAAACTTTTTGTATACCCAATGCCTATTACCAATGGACCATTCTTCCTTTTGGACTAAAAACAGCCCCATCTATATTCCAAAAGGCCATGACCTAAATCTTCCAACCCATCCTTCACCATACCCTCATTTACATTGACGATTTGCTCTTGTTTTTAGGTACTCACCAAGAACATCAGCAACTCCTCCAGCACTTTTTTGAGATTGTACAAGCTTATGGGATAATGTTATTCGAAAAGAAAAGTACAATCGCCATTGATTCTATTGAATATCTTAGGATGGTAATAAAAGATGGTCATTATCAACCCAGTGGTCATATTGCATAGGAATTACTGCACTTCCCAGACAATAATTTCACAAGGAAACAAATTGAACAATTCCTTGACATCATCAACTACATCCGTGACTTCATTCCCTATGTGGATAAAGATACAAGTGTCATATCATCTTTGCTCAGAAAGAATCTGGTCCCATGGAATGATAGCCATACAGCTGCAGTCCAAACTCTAAAAAGGATAGCGCAAAATCCACCTCCTTTATGGATAATGACAGATGGACGCTGAATCTTGCAAACAGACGCAAGTGACACATCTTGGGGAGCCATCCTCCTCGAAGAGATTGATGGCAAAGAATCTTATGTTGGATATGCCCAACAACATTATCACACCATTTTCAAGGAAGTCTTAGTGGTAAAGCAAGGTATAAAGAAATTTGAATACCATCTAATTGGCCATAACTTTTTGGTACGATTAGATAATTCTTCTTTCCCTAACGTGCTTAATTTCAAAGGAAAAACTATTCCTGATAAGCTCATTTTAAGACTAAAAGAATAGTTTTCAAAGTATGACTTCCAGGTTCAACATATTAAAGGGGATAAGAACTTAATCCCTGACATGCTCTCTCGAATCAACAAGCAAACACCGGCTACTTGAATTCTTTCAAATTTCTCATTCCCAGTTATCTTCATGGCAACCCAATCTACAGCATCATCTCTCCCATAAATGGCTTTGACCAGAAAAACCTTCACCTTTTATCAAACCTTCACCAGCCCATATCAAATCCAAGAATATGCTACCAAGTTTCTCTTCAGGTACTATATGGGAGTCCACACACTCCAAGACCACTCCACATCTATGACCACATTCCATCCAGAACACCTGTTTCTTACAGGTCTTGTACTCTCCTCTACTAGAGACATTACTGAAAATGAGCTTTGGTATTTTTGGTGTCTAACGGTTTTACATGCTACCAAGCTTATCCTTCCAGTCAAACACATTAGGCAGATACTCCTGAATCCCTCAAAGGCCACTTCCTTTACTTGGACCCTGCTTGAATGGTTCTCTCTGCCACCATGGTGGAGATGCAAACTACAAAATCTTTTTCAGACTTATAGCCTTGACATCATTCCCTCAGAAGAAGCAGTAATGTTTACCTCGGTTTTTATTGTTCATCGACCTTACTTTCAACACCCAGAAACAAAATTATTTTTTACTCAAGATCAAGCATATGAGTGGATTACAATTCCTTACCCTGCAACCTTAGAACAGGATCCCCTCATTTAAAAAAATCTTCAGAACTTCCCTTTGAGACCACCTGATACCTTGGTCCTAAACATGAAATTATCATGGTCCTACATCCTACAGTCCCTCAAAAGGCTAAAGGTGTCCTGATTAAAGAAGAAAGACCAGATTTCACAGATATCTAATATCAAGATGCACAAGACCCAGAAGAAGATTTTATATCTTTATCCCAGCATCTTAAGCAACTTGAAGATCCTCTTAATGATCCCATCCTCAACCCATAACCAGGCTAAACCTCCAACCCTCCCATGGCTACTCCAAAACCACCCATGACTACACCCAAACCCCCAACATGCACTTGGGAATGTGTTCCAAACGTGGTCCATGCCATAGGCTGTCCCCTTCACGAGCCATATTGGAAAGACGCCAAAGATCTAGATGAGACTGAGAGTGACTCTGATGATGACATCATGAACTTATCCTCTCCGTAATTTAGGCTTTTACTTTTGTAAAAGATAAAACAAAACAATAATGAGTTTGCTTTTTCTTAAAAGGTGTGCTTTATGTTATCGGCCACGTGCTTTGTAATTAAAGCAGTTTGTTTTTACTTTTGCTTTTGCTTTGGACCCTAAGCTTCTCCTTTCTCTATATAAGGAAAGGATATTATGAATGAAAATAAGGAAGAAAAAATTTTAAGAAAAACTCTTGAGCTCTCTCAACCATGTCTAGCTAAGCCTCTATTCTCTCTTAATTCAAAGAAGCCTTGGATTTATAAAGATAAGAGAAAGTAAAATAAAATCAGTTCATAAAACTCCGAGGAAGTATGCTCTGCACTTGCCTTCCTTAAAGGATCCTGTGCATTAGAAACTCGTTGTAGTTTTCTTATCTGGCCAAGAAATGCCTGTTTTGGGTTGTATAACCTTTAAAGAAAATGTTTTGATTTTTCTGGTATGAGGTATATCGGTGGGAATCCAACGACGTAAGTTCCAGAGGTCATCCCGAATGGGGACTAGTCTAGTACATCTCCTTATCATGGGTAGGATAGTTTAGGGCTGCTTCACTCAATTTCTCACTAAAGTAGGCAATAGGACGCTCTTCTTGCATCAAACCAGCTCCAATACCTATACTTGAAGCATCACACTTAATTTCAAAATTTTTAGCAAAATCAAGTAAAGCCAATTTCTCCTTGATTAGATTAAATGCCATTTCTTGCTCACTAGCCCACTTAAATCCCACATGTTTCTTCACAATTTCAGTTGCTAGCCAATCCATGAAAACTTCTTACGTCACTTACATTTAGGTGTAGGCCACTCCTTAATAGCCTTTACCTTCTCTTTATCAACCTTAGTTCTTTTAGCACTTACAACATAACCAAGAAAAACAATTTAATTTGTACAAATGGAACACTTTTTCAAGTTAGCGTACAACTTTTCCTTTCTTAAAATAGTTAACACACTTTGCAAATATAGATCAAAATATCATCAAAATAAACAACTACAAATTCACAAATGAAAGAACAACGCATAACATGATTTATTAGTCTCATAAAAGTGCTTGGTCCATTAGATAGCCCAAATGGCATAACTAATCATTCATATAAACCATATTTTGTTTTCAAGGCAGTTTTCCACTCATCTCTCTCTCTCATCCTAATTTGATGATAGCCAATTCTTAGATCACTTTTACTAAACATAAAAGAACCATGCAATTCATCAAGTATATCATCAAGTCTAGGAATAGGATGTCTATACTTCACAGCCATTTTTTTGATTGCACAATAATCAATGCACATCCCTCCCATATCCTTTTGCCAAGAGTTCTTCAACTTGCCTTTGAAGTTCCTTTGTCCCCTCAAGGTTGCTTCTATATGCATGTCTATTAGAAATGGTAGCTTCAGGGATGAAGTCCATTTGATGCTTAATTCCCCTAATAGGCGGCAAACCATTAGGAACTTCATTTAGAAACACATCATCAAAGTCCTACAAAAGAGTCACAATAGTACTAGGCAAAGAAGAGTTAAGTTTATAAGTATATAAACAAACCTCCTTGCACAAAAAGTACAATTACTAGTTGTTTTGAAAAGAAAGCCCTTTTAACCTCACTCTCTTTTGCAAAAAAAATCACATTTTTCTCTCAATTTCTCTTTCTTTCATGCTCTCATTTTCTTTGTATCACTCTCTTTTTGTAATGACATTTGATCCTCATACACTTGTCTAGGTGTTAAAGGTGCAAGAGTGATTTGCTTTTCATTCATTATAAAAGAATGTCTATTTATTTGGATAATAGGAACTATAACTGGTATTCCTGTGATCGGTTTAATAGGCATTTTCTTTTATGGTTCATATTCTGGATTAGTTCGTCCTTGTAGTAATCAAATGAACTGAAGGGACCCTGGCCCTCCCTCTCGAATCAGACAAAGATGGGAACTACAGAGTCCCTTGAGATCTTAATAAACATAATATTTTGTTTTGCTCGTATAAATGGAAAAAATGGATCACTTTTTCCGATGCTTCAAAAAAATCCATTTCATTTTTTTTCTGATTTATGATGATTTTGTTTTATTAACTTGCTTAATTGATTTAGAACCGCTATTCCTTGAGAGTCTCTATCGATACTTTCAAAGTTACAAAAAAGTAAACAATCACTCAATTTATTTTTCTTGGATCACAAAATCATAATCCATCTATATATAGATTTATCATCAAATCCTTTCTATACTAGTATAACTTTATTCTATTTATTTTAGTGTCTCATCAATTCAAATTGTTTTCTAAGTTCATAGAAGAAGTGTCATTTGTTCAATGACTTCTGTTTTTTTTTTTTTTTTTTTTACCAATACTTAATAGAAATCCAAAATAAAAATCCAAAAAGAGTTCTAATAAACTTGGAAAAATTCTAAACTACGAATAGGAATCTTTGATGAATGGAATTAAGTAAGAACCCTTATTATTTTCTCACCCAAAAGGGATGTAGGAAATTCCCTTTTGGGTGCCGAAGACGAGTACGATGAATATCCCCTCTAGTGACGGGTCTAACAGGAACTTTAAGAGCATCTGAATATGCCTCAACATATATGCACTACATTACTCTACATTGCACTATACGAAGTTCTAATTTTTAATGTAAACATATCTTTAATTATAACTCGGATTTAACCTCAATTATCATCTATCCTACAGTTTTTCAATCCTCTGAAATCCAAAAAAAAGACATCCATTTAATCATTTGAGAATCTAAAAACTATTAATGTAACGACGCGCCTCAAACTCTGAGGGTGAATCTAATTAGAACTCGCATATACATTTAAATATCTCTATAAAATCAAGAAGAATTCAATCTTCCAAAATAATAATCTCTTTACAATCATTAAGATTTCAATCCTCTCACACAATTATTACAATGTAGTGGAAGAATTTAAACTTATGCCAAACCATGGCATCAATCTTGATTTCTGGAAATCATAATAAACTATAGTGAGTACAAAACTTAGTAAGCAAACTAGTTTTTCATTTAGTAAAATACTTATACATGATGCAAATGGATGACATGTCGTGCTCTAAAGAAATATTGTAAAACAAACCATCAAAAACTCATTCTATCACCTTCAACACATTTTCTTTTCAGATCACTTACTTGAGCTACCTTCATTCAATTACCCCTTAGTAGGACACTCACTTAACTTTCATAATTTTCATGCATTCTAGGCTTTGCATAAACATGTCTCTCAACCACATACCATAACATAACATAGCATCTAGAGTATCGTCCACTAAGCGAGTAACGAATTTAAGCATCCAAGCCAAAATTGTAAAACTCACTTTCTTTCTTCAAATTCTTTGGTTAAAATCCATTTTCTCATTTCATAAAAAACATAATGCATTCACCCATGTTTACAATCACACTTATCACATAACAAAACATCATATGAACACATGAGAGAAACATATAAATCCATATCTGTGCATATAAGAAATAGGCTTTTCAAACATGTCAAAAATATACATACTGTATGTTTGTTCCTTACCTATCATTTTTATAATGCAATTTGTTCTTTTAAAGTGCAAACCTGTGCCAGATTTTACTAATGGAGCATTTCAAATGATAAAGAAAAAGCTAACCAATGCTTTCGTATTGCCCTTACCTAACTTTAACAAGACATTTGAAATTGAATGTGATGCAAGCGCAATCCTAATGCAGGAGGGACGACCAATTACTTAGTTCAATGAAAAACTAAGTAGGGTAGCCTTAAACTACCCTACTTATGATAAGGAGTTGGAGAACAGTTCACCATTTGCCTTAAAGTATTCTTGGTGTTGTTGCCAACATTCAGATGGTAAAATGGTTGGATTCATCATGGATCTTTGGGCTCCTATGTCAATAAACCCAATAACAGAAATGGGCCTATGATATTTGGAGGGAAGGACTTGGACTTTGATCGAGGGAATAAGGATTGTGAGATTATGAACAGGTTGGGCTTTGTTTATGGATTGGGTCCGAATGGTAGCAATAGTGAGAATGGGTTCTTCAGCATCAGTTAAGGATTCTTCATCAGAAGAATTTTCAAGGGCAAAGACTGTAGACTCATCTGGACTTTCTTGTTCAGAAAACAAGAATTCAATATGATCATGAAGAGTGAAGTCTGTATTATTCTGAAGATGTTGTATTAATCTAACTGCTCTAGCTGGTTTGTTAGGGCAGTTCTTTGCAAAATGACCTCTCTTATGACAGATAAAACATCTGGATTTCTTTTCTTGGAGAGAGTCGTGAGAGGAGGTTTTCTTATGGAAAAACCGTAGAGGTTTGAATTGTTTCTTGGATCCTTTTTTGGAATGGTGATTAGGGTTGGAGGAGTATTTCTGAAAATGGTGTTTTTTCTTGGAAGGACAGTGACATTGGTTTTTATCTTTACACTTGATTTTCAGATAGGGTTTTTTACAGGCAGATCTAAATGGTTTTTTGTCTCGGAGAAGTTCTTTGAAGAACTGCTTTTGTTCACAAAGTTTATCTAGACATCCCATAGCAAGTTGGAAAATCTTACCAAGGGAAAGATTGTCTATAACCAGATTATGAGCTGTGATCTGTCGCTGTAACTCAAGTTGTAATTCCTCAGGCAAAGATGCCATGAACACATGTCTCAGGGTTGAGTTATTGTAACCATTCAACTTGTAGTACAAGATAGACATGCGCTTGTAATGGAAGTGGAGGTCTTTAGGTTTTAAAGAACAACACTTCATGTTGAGGAATTCTCGTCTAGCAACGTCATAGGTAACAGAGGGTTCCCCTATGAATTGCTCATGAATTAAAGCCAAAGTAGAAGAGACTTCAGGAAGTTGAATGAATTGGAGTTGTCTGTAAGTACCCAAGCTATCAAACCAATCTCTGAGTGATCCCGTAAAATGGGTAGAGAATTCTTTTAGCACAGATTGGGTTTTTGCGCCAGAGTGGAGCATCTGGAGATCAATCCAAGCAAATAGTTCTTGGAGACGTTCACGCCATCTATGAGGTGGAAGATCATCAAAAGTGAACCAAGGACCATTGGATGGCTTTGATTCTGATGAAGACTTTTAAGGCCTAGGCTGGCTAGAGGTCTTTGGTTCATTGGGCTCGGGTTCATTGTCTCAAACTTCTTCAGGTTCAGTGACTATAGGTTCACTTGGCTGTGGGTCAGCAGTATCAGCCATTAACAATCGGGAAATATCAGCATATTCAGCTTCTGAGTCACTGGTTGGAGTATCACAAGTTTGATCATCAGTGGAAGTCTCATCAAAATCAGAAGAACTAGAAGAGTTCAGGTCGTCTGTATCTGTGGGTTGTGGAACATTGGTGGCAGTGGTAATTTCCATCTACTGAGCAGGAGTTTTGCCAGTAGAGGTAAATGGAGTATCCCGAAGGGAGACTGGAGGTTTTGGTGAGGATGTGGTAGCTTTTGGACGGATTTGGGGTTTTAGTTCATCTTTAAAAAGTGTGTGGGTCATGCCAAATAATTTTGTAGGATCATATGGCCGGGATGGAGCCATAAAGGTGCCAAAAGGATGGTAGGTTTGAGATAAAGTTGGGATAGGTTGGCGTTTACTAAAAAGTGATGGTTGTTGCTTTTCTGAGTCAATTCGTGCCAACTCAGCTTTTAGTTGTCTGATCTCAGCCTCCTTTTGATTGAATTCTGGACCTCAATATCGTTGTTGGATCATTTCTGGCAAATCAAGATCTAATTGAACAACTCGATCTTGCATGTTCTGATACAGCTTTTGAAGTTGTAAGCTGATGTGATCAACTTGTTTTTCAACATGAACAGTTCGAGAGGAGATGTTATCAACCTTTTGGTGAAGAGAGGTTAAAGATTGATTCTGGACTCTGGCATTTTGTGTTTGCCAATTTAGAACTGCTTCAAAAGACTTGGGTTCCTCCATATGGCCAGTAGGGGTAATAGGGGACTGGACAAATGGCTTAGAAATAACATGTCTAGAGACATCTGTTTGTTTATCTAAAGGAGGAAAACCTGTAGGAGAGAACATCATACAAGATGAGATCAATGGAGAATGTGGAATAGGCTGTTGGAGTTGAGCCTGTTAGGAGCAAGACAAAAGTTCAGGTTCATGGGTTTGAATCCACTATAAACCCTTCTGATAAACAGGTAAGGGTAAATAACTGACAGAGGGATCTGGATCATCAGATGGTGGATCCTTCTTATGATATTTGCAACCTGGGAAAACAATATTTTTCTTTTTCTTTTTCTTTTTCTTGGGAACGTCAAGGATTTCAACATCGTCCCAACAAGAACAACCTAGGTCACACATACTCGATGCGGGAACATCCCACATGAAATGACCATTTATTTTGGCTGGATAAACAGGATAACCATTGGAATCAAAGGACAAAATGGGTAAATCCTCTTGATTAGTCTGGACAGGCTGGATCATGGCAGAATGGGTATAAGACAATCTGTGTAGGGCCTCTGATGGTGGAGGTGTTGATTGAAGGCTGGGTGTAGGAGAGGTGATAATGATATCTGGTAAAGGGGGAGCAGAGGAAATCGTAGGAACCGGAAGTGGTGGTGGCTTAAAAGTCATCTTAACAGTGCCATTTGGCCGTTTTTCAAAAGAACTTTCAGAAGTCGAGATGGGCTCTGTGTTTTGATGGAACTTTTCATAATTAGACAACCACTCAAGGGGCATGAGCTGTAAGAGCTCGTGTTTGGGAATTTGTTTGGGAATCTGAATGATAGTAGGAATATCTTCAGATTCAGCAAGAATCATCAAGGCATCTGAGGTTTCTTGAGAAGTGGGTAAGTCCAAAGCATGATTTTGCAATCGGTACACCAATTGATGGTGTAAAGTAGCCATTTTTGAAGTAGCTATCTGATCAGCGCCTTAGAGCTGGATTTGGACTTTTAGAGTAGTGGGGAGGTTTGGATCATCAAGAGAAAGGTTAAAGTTTAGGTAAAAGGTTAAAAGAACACTACCAGCATGGAGGGTAGTGAGAACAGTGCCAATGATGGCATGTTCATATTGTTTGAACCGGGTATCAAGCAAAGCAAGTCTAGCTGATACTGGTAAACCTTTTCGACCATGAAGAGTAAGAACAAGATGCATTCCTCCAAGATGAAGGTGAGTATAGCCCTCATGTTTCCAGGAAGTAATCAACTCAGGGGAAATTTCGAGGGTAACATATTGTTCTGATGTGGTGGATTAAAGAGCACAACGATCAAACCGAGAAGATTGGACATACTCTTTGGGTAAAGGTCTTTTGGTACTGACAAGGGTGCGGATACTTCGAGTAAGAGAGTGGGTTTTCTTGTACAATTGGAAAGGATTGACAAGTGGCATGTAGGATTCGTCAATCTGAACTAATTCAGGAACATAAGAGAACTTAACAAGACTTTCAATCTTTTTGGTGGTTCGTTTAGAACAAGAAGGAGGAAGATGCAAGGAAGAGGTTAAAGAAAGAGTACGGGAAGTTGAAGAAGAAGCCATGTGTGATGAAGATCTTAGTCTTTAGGAAATAATGAATTAATGTGCAAAATGAAGGAGTTGTAGAAAATACCATAAAACAATATTGTTAAGAGCAAACAATTTGGTAGCTCTGATACCACAAGGGCAGAGTACGCAGTACGTGGCGTTGTTACACCAGAGCAATGATGAACTTAATCATCCTTTGGACCAGTAGCCCGCATGCTCGGGTTTCCAGCCAATATACCAGAGACTTAGGGTTTTCTTTTATTTCCTTAACACAGGCGCCCATGGCCAAAACAGGAAAACTTAAAACTCAAGAGTTTTCTGATACACAGGATCCTTCGAAGAAGGCAGGTGTAGAGCATACTTCCTCAGGTTTTATGAACAGTTCCATTACTCCTTAATTCCTTAATTTAATTCATTATTCCTTTAGACTAAGAAAAGAGAAGTTAGTTAGACATGGGAGAGAATTCTGAAATATTCATATATTTCATTTTTCTAGTTGTTTTCTTTTACAAGAGTCTGCTCCTTTTATAGGGAAGGAGAGAGAGTGAATAAGGATAAGTCCTTATCAGCTTTTACAAACGTAACATTTACAAAGCATAAGAAAACAAACAACTTTTACAAAGGTGTTGTTACAAAGATTATGATAGGACACCAACTTTGACAGCACACTAATGTAGACAGCATACCGATGTTGACAGCACACCAATGTTGACAACACATTAGCACACCATTTTTGACAGCACACCGGTATTGACATAAATAATAAAGGCAAAGAAAGCAGTGATATGACAACACACCATTCATGATCATTATTACAAACGGACAAAATACTTTTAATAAAGTGCTTTCCAGCTGGCGGATAGACTTTACAGGGAGATGGTATCCTCTGAGGAGGATTCTGTTGCGTCGGGTGATTTGGTCCCATAAGGTCGGAAGGGCCAGGTGCAGTCTTGAGCTTGGTCAGGATGATGTGCAGGGCAGGTTTTTCCTTTTCTGAGCTAGTCAGCCATAACAGTGTCATAATAAAAGGCTGGACTACTGGTGGAGGAGTGAGCAAAGTAATGGGCCTGATGTGTTGAGGCCAAGGTGCTGTAATAGAAGGGTTGCTGCTTTGACCAGGCTGTGGTTGATTCTGACTATCAAGAGGAAGGAATTCTTCCTATGGATCTTGAGAGTCTTGGAATAGGAAGTCCGTATAATCAGGACGTTCTTCCTTAATGATAATACCACGAGATTTTGGTTTGGTGTAGGGATCATAAAAATATCATGTTGTGGACCAATGGAGGTGTGTTTAATGTCAGTAGATGGGGGTGTGACATGGTTAATCTGAAAAAGATAATTTTTCAGATTTGTCTTGGTGGCAGAGTCTTGCTGTAACAAAGCAGGATAAGGGTTTGTGATCCACTCATACATTTGATCTTGAGTCCAGAAAGATAAATGTCCAGGGTGCTGGAAGTATGGACGGTGGACTATGAAGACGGAGGTAAACAGCTGGGCTTCTTGGTAAGGGATTCCACCAAGATTATGAGTGGTTTTGAGCTATTGAAGTTTATGGCGCCAAACAAGTAAGGGTGCAAACCATTCAAAAAGTGTCCAGGTTAGAGAGGTGGCTTGTTCTGGATTGTTTAAAAGGTCAATAGTGGCAAATAGCGGGAAAACCAGTCTGGTGGCATACAGTAGTGAGAGACACCACATATACCATAACTCATTCTCGGAAAGTGGTCTGGACAGATCTAAAGTAAGACCTGTAAGAAACATATATTCCGGATGATAATCATGGAATGTAGGGGAATCAGAGCATGCAAGTATATAATACCGCATGAGAAAAGAGTTAGCATATTCCTGAAGATGGAAAGGAGTGCTGAAAGCACGGTTTCCAAGGGTAAACTTTTTAGTGAGGGCTGTCTTAGGGAGTGAAGAAGCCATGGAGATTACTGGAAAATGGGACTGTATCTGCTTTGAGATTTTGGGATAAGGTTTTCTGGAGAGGTAATCTGAAATGACATTGTGTTCCCCTTTTATATGTGAAACTTTGAAGTCATATTGGGAAAACCAATCTTTTAGGCGAAGTAACGTCTTTTCTGGAACTGAATGATTTTTTAAATTCAGCATATTTGGAAAAGCTAAATTATCCATTATGACAAGGAATTGGAATCCGATGAGGTGGAATTCAAACTTTTTAATGCCATTTTTGACCGCTAAAATTTATTTGTAGACAGTGTGGTAATGCTTTTGAGCTGGAAAGAACTGTCCACTAGCATGCGCGACATAATGTTCTTTGTCATCAATCTTTTCAATCAAAATGGCTCCCCACACCTCGTCAGAGGCATCAGTCTACAGGATGCGTTGTCCATTAGTAATGATTCGCAATGGTGGGGGACTTTGAGCATATCTTTTTAGGTAGGAGACACATGTGGTGCGGTGGTCATTCCATGATGGAGGATTCTTTTTCAAAAGTGAGGATAAAGGAGAGGTGTAGTTATTGACACGTGGAATGAAGTCACGGATATAGTTAACTATTCCCAAAAACTGTTGAATTTGTTTTCTGGAAAAGTTACTATCAGGAAAGTATTGTAACTCTTGGGCTATGTGTGGACTGGGCTGGTAGGATCCATTTTGGATTTCCATACGAAGAAAAGTGATGTGGTCTATAGCGATAGTGCTTTTAGTGGCTGAAAGCATTATGCCATGGTGTTGAACAATCTGGAGAAATTGATTTAGCAAATTATGATGTTGGTCATGGGTTTCGGAGAATAATAACAAGTCATCAATGTAGACTAGTGTATGATGGAGAATGGGCTGGAAAATAGTAGTCATGGCCTTTTGGAATAATGATGGAGTTGTCTTAAGCCCAAATGGCAAAACAGTCCATTGATAATGGGCATTGGGAATGCAAAAGGCGGTTTTGGGTCTGTCATCAGGATGGACCCCAAGTTGCCAAAAGCCTAATTTTAAATCAAACTTAGAGAAAATCTTGGCATTCTTGAGTTGAGTGAACAAGGCTTGTCTCCTGGGTAGAGGAAATTTAATATCTTGTAAAAAGATATTCAAAGATTGGTAATCAATGACAAGTCTTTTCTTTCCTCGGACCTTCTCAGAATGTTTTTCAACATATAAGGCTTAGCAAGCCCATTGAGAAGTAGTAGGTTCAATAAGGCCTTGGGCCAAAAGCTGTTGACACTTAAATTGGGCTAAAGTGAGGTCTTCTGGCATCATGCCAGGATGAGTAGCTTTGGTAGGGTTATGGTCTTCATTAAGCTTGAAGGGTAGTTTAATAAAGAACTGGCTATTTTTCCACAGAGGATGGGAATGTTGGAATTTACTTTGGTCATCAGGACATAATGTGAGAAATTTGGCATTGATGTCAGCGTAAGAGGATGGTGTTTGGGCCAAAGAGTAAAGTTTCAAGGCACTGGTATATGTTTTGAACATATGTTTGAACCGAATGCTGATTGCAGAAATGTGTAATTGTTTGGCCTGATGTAGGACATCAAAACCTATCAAGAGGTCTTTATTGGGCAGATTGGAACCAATGACTTTGGTCCAAATGATATAGTTGGGAAAAAGCTGGATACCAATGGGTTTTTTGGTAATGAGCTTTGTGGAGAACAGTTCACCATTTGCAGCACTACCTATGGCCTAAGGAGTTCGTGATTGACATCAATCAGGAGTCCTTGAAACACCTTAAAGGCTAACACAAGCTAAACAAGAGGCATGCTCGATGGGTAGAATTCATAGAGACATTTCCATATTTCATTCATTGTAAGTAATGTAAGGAAAATGTTGTTGTCGAATGCTAAATTGCTTGGTTTTGAACATATTAAGGAATTGTATGCTAATGACCAAGATTTTCGTGTTGAATACCAATCTTGTGAAAAGAGCGTATTTGGTAAATACTTTAGGCATAATGGTTACTTATTTTGGGAGAATAAATTGTATGTGCCTAATTGTTCTTTGAGAGATTTGTTAGTGAGAGAATCCTGTGGAGGAAGGTTGATGGGGCATTTTGGAGTTGTAAAGACTTTAGCAGTTTTGCAGGAACACTTCTATTGGCCACATATGAAATGAGATGTTGAGAGATTTTGTGGTAGATGTATCACTTGGAGGCAAGCCAAATCAAAAGTGCAGCCCAATGGCTTATACACCCCGTTGCCAATACCTAATGCACCTCAGACTAATGTTTTGATGGATTTTGTACTAGGGTTACCTAGGTCTAAACGAGGGAGAGAATCAATTTTTATGGTTGTGGATAGATTTTCAAAGATGGCACATTTTATTCCATGCCACAAAACGGATGATGCTTCTAATGTCAATGACTTGTTCTTTAGGGAGATTGTGAGGTTGCATAGTATGGCCAAGATAATTGTCTAAGTTTTTAAGTTACTTTTGGAAAACATTATGGTCTAAGTTAGGGACTAAGTTGTTGTTTTCAACTACGTGTCACCCTCAAACTGATGGTCAAATAGAAATTGTGAATAAAGCTTTATCTACTCTACTGCGGGCTATCGTTAAAAAGAACATCAAAACTTAGGAAGATTGTTTGCCATATGTTGAGTTTGCCTATAATCTTTCTGTTCATTCTGTTACTCAGTTTTCACTGTTTGAAATTGTTTATGGTTTTAATCATTTAACCCTACTAGATTTAACTCTATTACCTGTTTTTGAGCCTATTAACTTAGATGGTAAGAAAAGGTTGAAATTGTTAAATAGATACATGAGATGGCCAAGTTCAACATTAAGTAGAGAATTAAGCAACATGTTAAACAAGCCAAGAAGGGGCGAAATAAGTTTGTCTTTAAACCCAGCAATTGGGTGTGGCTACATATGTGCAAGGCACGATTTCCGGAACGAAGGAAATCAAAGTTATTACCTCAAGGGGATGGTCCTTTCCAAGTCTTGGAACGGATTAATGACAATGTGTACAAGCTGGATTTGCCCAATGAGTACAATGTAAGTGCTACTTTTAATGTTTCTAATTTGAGTCCTTTTGATGTAGCTAATGATTTGAATATAAGTCCTCTTCAAGAGGAGGGGAATGATAAGATTGAGGACAACACTGTCACACACACATGGTATGAGGCATATTCAGATTCTATTGAGTTTTTGTTAGATTTGTCACAAGAGCTCGAGCAAAGAAATTTAAAGAAGCACTTAATGGGTTGATTCAAGCAACATATGCTCAGTTAAATTCATGGAAGCCTGTTGAAGGAATCACATATGATATTCAGACCACTAAATACTTGATTCAGGCTCTTGAAGTTTCCCAATAATCACTTCCATAAGATTGGTAAGTGGCTTGCACATTATGGCTAGAAGATATATTATTTTCCTTTCTAGATAGTTTTCCGTTTGGAAAATATATTATTTTTCTTTTTTGGATACTTTCCCGTTTCTTGAGGAAGTTAGTAGAGAAACAAATCAATTATTTCTCTTTTAATTGCCTAGTTTCCATTTTAATTGATGAACAATATTTAAGCCAATTAGGATTCTAATTTGATATAGATTATTTCTTATTTGCTTAGACTAAGATTTTGATTTGATTTAAATTCTTTCCTTATTTTCTTTAGATTAAAATGCTGATTTGATTTTACATCCAATAACAAAGGGAGATAAGTTTTAATGCAATTGGTGAGAAAGTTAATTCTCTTTGGTTCTTAAACTAACTATTTGAACTTATCAGATTTCTGTGGCATTCAAACTCTTGACTTATCAATTGGATCATTCATACCTGACTGTGGCACCCTCACATACCCAGATTTGTGCTTTCATTAAGTATTGGGTCGTGGTTCCATTTAATTCTAGGTTTAGGATTTGATCTTGGTCACTAAATTGATTAGGGTCGCATTAGTTCTGGGCGTGGTTCATATCATTATCGACCTTGAAGTTTGACCACAAGACTTAAAATAATAGCAACTGCTATTTGCTCATTTGAGTTGCCATATTTTCTGGTAGCTGTTATATACATTGTCATGTTCTTAAGGACTTTGATGGTTTGATATTCTAACAAACCATCTATGTCTCATTCACGAACACTTCGACCATTGCAACTTACTATTGACTGATAATCATAGTCTTCATACAGATGATCTATAGGAGACGACCTTTTGTACCACTATTTGTTGTAAAATAAGGCTGAAGGGATATAAAAGTTGAAATTTTATTGACTTTTGGATCCTTTTTCCCAGCTTTCTTTAAGGAAGTTTCAAGTTTTGAAAGTTTAGCATCTCATAGATCATTCAAATCTTCTATTAGACTATTAATTTGTTTCAGCTTTGATATAGAGATTGAAAAAGTCGAGAGCTTGTTAATAATTATTCAAAAAACTTATCTTTTAGGGTTCAAACTTGAATCCCTTAAGCTCTAGGGGTGGCTTGAATAGTAGATTCACAACTTTAGGAAGATGTCCTTTGAAAGAGTTTCCTTTAGGAGTTTTGGGAGAAATAATTTGTTTTTAAACTACATGATTTAAGTCTTTATGAACAACAAGCTCCTTTTATGCCTTCAAACTAGCTTTGAAAGGCAATGCTATTGCATTTCCTTCAAAAATTAGGGATGTTGATGGAAGGTGTATAGTAGTGATTGATCTTCCATCCATTATTTCAAAGGTTTGAAATGAGCGTTCTACTTGGTTTAGAATTGGGAGCCTTTTAGGTTGAGGAAACTTCCATCCCTTCTTCTTACATTAAGCTTGGAGTCATTCAAAGAATTTCATTGTGCACCTTTGCGCAATATAAGTATATTTTGCAAAAAGTAGTTCTTGGTCCTATAAAGAAAATCACTTTTTTAACCACTTTCTTAGTGCCATATTTTCTAATGACCAAAAATTGTTGTGAAAGGCCTCATCTTTTTCATAGTTCCTTGGGTTTGGTTTAAGCATGTTCAAAGATGAATATCCCATATCTATTCAGTTGAGCTTAGTGATCTTTGTGCCATTTCATAAACTAGATTGGCTATTCGAGAAGAACTCACCCTTTTTCCTTGTAGCACATTATCTGGAACATTTAAAGTGGATACCCTTGAGGGTAATTATGATATTGTGGAAATTGTTTTCAATGATTTCTTATAGATCTATATTTTCTTGAGTGAATTGGCTGGCCCTCTCTATGATCACGTCCCAAGTTATCCTTTTAGGCACTGATAACCTTGATTGATTTAGGTTGTGCTCAAATATGGTTGTTTCTCCTTTGGGGTCTCAAATAATTTCCCTAGCATTTAAGTCTGGGGCAATAGTACTCATGATTTTACATAGATTCTGTAAACATACTTGTTTCAGGCTCCATGTCAAAACGATGTGTCTAAATATTAAGAATGAGAGCATTTTGAGTATTCTTATGTCTCATATGTATAGCCTATTACTCTATGTTCTTTCAATGCACCAAATAGCAAGTCACCAAATTTATTATGCCTTTTGTTTCTGAGACACACTATGACTGAATTATTTAGTCTTTCCCTAGTTAAGGGTCTTAAGGCTACTTGGACTAAGCCAACATGCAAATATCCAAAATCTTTTAATGGTAATTCTAAATCCCTTTTAGGGAGATCACTACTTCCATTATGTCCTTTCATTATAGGACATGTCTGTTTTACAGTTTTTATAACACAATTCATTCTTTTAAAGAACATACCTTTGCTAACTGATTTACAATATTTTCTTTTACAGTAGTTCTAGGGTTATCCATTTATACTCTTTTAAAGTTCGAAGGATGATCCTAATCCGTTCTACCTGGTTCCCTAGACACTCTATTGGCTGGATGGGATAAATGGCGTTGACACCTCACCAATCCTTTCTATATGATACCCTAAGGTGTTTTTTTGGATTTTATTAAAGTAAACTAGTCTAATCCTTACTCTGCCCCAAGATGGCTCTGAGACAATCTCTTACCAAGATCCACTTATGGGAGACTATAGGAAAATAATGAAGAGAGAATAATTTGAAAAACACACTTAATTTAAAGAAAATATATTTACATAGGAAAGAGGTAGTCGATTTTATTACAAAAGAAGGAGCAATACACTTTATGTTGGAAAACAAAGCCACACACTTTGCAATACAACTTAAATGAAAACTTAAAGATTGCACACACACTCAACACCAGAACTCTTCCTTTTCTAGTAGAAGAAGAGCTAACAACTGGCCTTACAAATATTAAAACTTTAACTCTAGTTACACAAATACAACTTTGGTTAACAAAAGTGAGCCATGTGTCCTAGATGTTGTGGATTTGAGCTGCTCAATCAAAGATTCTTTTCAGTTTCTAATTGCCTTTAAGACAAAAGGCAATCATCAAGGTACTTAGGTCAAGATTCTTAAGCTAGCTCTAAGCTTCATCAATTGTTGCATCTTATGTTAAGAGTCTAAAGACTAGTCTTCCTATTTCTTGGTCAATGCGTAGCCCTATATCCTTGTCCTCATCATGAGGTCCTTCTATTGAGAGGATAAACAAAGAGAGTTTAAGAGATTGGTAGTTTTCACCTTTAAGGTGAGAATATTAAACTCAATCCACCATCTTGTCATCATGCTCTTAAGTCGGCTTCTAAAGTTGTTTCTATCGTAGAATTTATCATAGCTCTCTTTTAAAGGCTCAAGCAAAATCACATTATTGGGTTCCCAAAACTGAACCAATCAAAGAACCAATTAGGGTATTTGAAAAATACAAAGATAGTGAAGAACCATGAATATGACATTTTGTCATTTTGATGAAACAAAGCCTACTCCCATATGGACGGATTGGGCTAACTGTCGAATAGTATGGATCTCAAAAGTCTGGTTTTTTGGGTCAGATAAGCAAACACTGTTTGATCATCTGGGCTTTCTTGTTCAGAAAACAAGAATTCAATCTGGTCATGATCAGGTGAAAAATCTGTGTTTGTTTGGAGATGCCGAAGGAGTCGAATAGCTTTGGCTGGTTTGTTAGGACAATATTTTGCAAAGGGCACCTGGATTTCTTTATTCTGGCTTGTTCTCTGGAGGAGAAACTCCTACGCCTGAAAAACCTTAAAGGTTTAGATCTCCGCTTCTTTCTGCACTCATAGGAATGGGAGTGACTTGCATGAAAAACAAACATGGCCTTATCAAATCAGGAAGAAAAATCAGGCAAAATCTTTGTTTTCTAATATGTTTTGAAATCAAGATCTTTTGTTTCCATTTTACTTTAGGTTACATTTAGCAATAAGGAAAACCTTATTTCCTTAGTAAAATTTGACTAAATGAACCATGTAACTTTATTGGAAATTTCAGATCAAAGTTCGTAACTTATCAATATTTCATCTTGTGGCATTCTTTCTTAACTTATCACTTATAATCCTCTCTTCTTTCTTGAGTTGGCGTCAATCGAAATTTCTTGAACAATTGGTCCTTATATTTATAGATAAAGGCCAATGTATTTATTTTATGGTTTTTTGAATCTGAATTAGAACAATCTTTGGCAAAAGAACCTCACTAAGTGCAAGGTCTCACTTATCTTGATGACATTCACTTCACTCTACCCCTTAAGGTAGCCTTTTCTTTCATGGTAGATTGTCCTCTGCATACTAGTGGTACATAGGCCTAAATTACTCAAAGATAGCTTTACACTTAAGAGTTATAGGTAGCTAATTCTTATTATGATGCCCATCTAAACTAATTAATATAAAAAAGATGAGAATCTAGGTAAATAGTCATTTACTCAACATCAATTCTCAACTTCAGTGGCATCAATCTCAAATCTCAAGTTAAAAAAATGAAAGAATTGACATTTGTACTTAAGCTAAAGAATCATAATGAAGATAACATTGATCCCTCTCTAAAAGCTATATTCATTGTCAATCAAGTTCTTATCATGGTATTTCTGTTTTTATGGTTCTTTTTAGATTTGTGAACAAACAACAAATAATAAACTAATTATGAACAAAACAAAACAAAACATAAAAAAGAAGCCTTCCCCCACACTTAATCCTAACATTGTCCTCAATGTAAAACCAACTCATCTAATGAGAGGATTAAAGATAGATGAAGATGAAGAAACACTGAAACATAAACAAACACTGAACAAACAGAAAAGTAAATGACTAAAAATAAAAGAAAGTATGAAGAAAAAGAATGCAAATCTGATTATTATGCTTTTCCATTGGATTGCCTCCCAAAATAGTGCTTGGTTTATGTCATCAGCTTGACTTTTGCTCTCTTATTAATCACGATGCACCTGATGCATCAAAAGATGTGGCCTCCACATTATGCTACACAAAAGATTCATTATAAGGCTTTAATCTATATCCATTAACTTTGAACTCCTTGCTTGTCTTCAAACTTTTAATTACTAATGTACTATGAGGAAAAATATTAATGATAACAAAAGGACCAACCCAACTAGAACAGAAGAAAATAAGGTGTGAATAGAACAGAAGAACATTCTTCCCATCAACAAAATTCTTCCTTGTAAACTCGTGAGCTTTCATAAGCATCATTCTTAATTTCTTCAAGCTTATTCAATTGTACTTTCCTTGTCATCCATGTCCTTATATTTCTTGATTTCCCAATATGCCTTGTCTCAAGCTCAAATGAAAAATGACATGGCTTACCATACACAAGGCGAAAAATGTGAAATCGAAGTTGGTGTTTTAAATGCTGTTCTACACGTCCAAATTGTGTCACCAAGTCACAAACTCCAATAAGGATTCACTATTTTCTCTAAAATGGACTTGACTTCTTGATTTGAAACTTCAACTTGCCCATTAATTTGTGGATAGCTTATGTGTGATGTTGTATTTTTTCATCAAAGCTTCAAATGTATGGTTGCAAAATAAGTTCCTCTAAAACCTTGCAAATATGTTAGTCTTTACAAAATTTAGATTCAACAGTTTTGGTAGCTTTTGTTTCCATCCATTTAGAAACATAATCAACAGTAAGTGTATGCAAAGATTACCATATGAATAGGAAAAGGTCCCAGAAATCAATACCCCAAATATCAAAGATTTCACTAATAAGTATGGGTGTTTGATGCACCTAAGTTACCTACTCTTTGGCGACAATCACACTATTTACAGAAAATAAAAGCATCTTTGAATAAAGTAGGCAAATAGAATTGATGCGAAACCCCTCTAGATCTAGCTAGAAAAACCCATAACTAGATTGATAAGAACTAAGAAAGCCAATATGACCAGAATTCGGATAAAAGATCCAAACCCTTGAGAAGCTAAGTCCAAGAACCCAAATTGCCAAAGTAAGATGCCACAAAGGTTAGCAATGCCTTTGATAAGTCGAAAGTTCTTTTGAGAACAAGTTGAGAATCCCCCACAATGATATCAAACTCAAAAATCATCAAAAGGTTTGTTCAAAGAACATAAAAGAGAGTTTATATAAGGTGGCTAACCTTAATTTAAGATAAGAACAAGAAAAACCAAAATTAAAACTATAGAGCCACTAATCTTAAATGGACCATAACTTGGGCATACAATGTTGGATTTATGCCCCCAATACACTGTTTCAAAGTTCTCGACATAAGGAATGTAGCTACAACTTTAGAATTATTTTTCCAGCCCTTCTTCAACTTCAAAACTCATCCTCTTTGATGCTCACCACCTAGTTAGCTCGAATCAAATATACCAAGGTTGGTTCCTCCTCTTTCAAGCCCATCTTGGATATTGGTCTCTTGCAAGTTGAAGTTTAATTGAATTCATTCAAAGTAGCTTGAACAAATCCTTGCATTGCTTCATTGATCCTCTTTGGTCGTGCTCTCATAATTGGCTATTCTGGAACAAGTAACAAATCTTTAATGCTTTGGATCACATCATTTTCCCTCTCCTGAAAAGGATTCATTCTCAAATCTGAACTTGCATCAAAGGGAGAAAGGTCAAAAACATTAAATGTAGCAGACACATTATACTCACTATAAGTGTTATCATTGATATGCTTAAATGAACAATCGTCTCGAGGGTGCAACTTAGATTTCCTCTAGGCTAGAAACCTCTTTGGAAGCATGTGAACCCAAACCCAATCATCGGGTGAAAAAATCAAACATTTCCCACCCTTATTAACTCAAGTAGCATACTACTCATTCTTCTTCTCAATGTGAAGTTGCACTTTCTTATGAATGGACTTTACCAACCCCGCTTTCTTTGACCATCCAAGCTAGATCTCGCATCAGTGGGTAAAGGAATCAAATCCACTAGAGTTAATGGATTAAAACCATAAGCAATCTCAAATGGAGAATAAGAAGTAGAAGAATGAATGCCCCTATTATATGCAAACTATAAATGGAAAATAGTCTTCCTAATACTTTAAATTCTTATTAATGATAGTGCACAAAAGTTGAGATAAAGTTCTATTGACCACTCAATTTGGCCATCAATCTAAGGGTGACAAGTAGTAGAAAGTAGAAGTTTAGTACCTAATTTACCCCATAATACCTTCCAAAAGTGACTAAGGAACTTAGCATCTCTATTCAAAATAATACTCCTAGAAACACCAAGAAGTCGCACTACCTCCCTGAAGAACAAATCAGTTAGAAGGGTGGCATCATCTGACTTATGACATGGAATGAAATGTGCCATCTTACTAATCTATTTACGATCACCAAAATGGAATCTCTTCCCCTCGAGTCCTACATAGCCCCAAAATGAAATCTATAGAAATATCTACCCAAAGGCTCGTTAGGAACTGGTAAAGGTGTATACCAACCATTCGGTAAGACCTTACACTTGGCCTTTTCTACATGCAATGCGTCTATTACATATGCAAACTACGTCCACTTTTATCTTAGGCTAATAAAAATGCTCATGCAATGTCTCTAAGGTTTTTCTTAAGCCCAAAGTGACCCATCAAGCCACCATTATGTGCCTCTCTCACTAGCAACTTGTGCATAGAACTATTACGCATTCAAAGCTTGTTTTCCCTATTTACCAAATCATCCTTTATCACATGTAGCAAACACATTGACGAAATCAGAATCACTGCCATATAACACCTTAACATACTTAAATCCAAGCATTTTGGCACTCAAAGAATTAAGAAGCACATACCTTAAAGATAATGGATCAGCAATTATGTGAATGATATAGGAAATGTCTTAATGTACTCCATTCAAGCAACATGCATTCGATTCAACTTACTTTGGCTCTTAAGGATTTATGATCATTGTGCATCACAAACTTCATAGGCCAAGAAAAGTAGCTCTATGCAAAATTTAAGAAGTACAAGTTCTAGTTGGATTTCATTTTATTGTTGCAGCATGTTGTCTTTTCAGATGGAATCCAAATGATCCAAGTAGGACTGAAATAGTTATGAGCTGGCCTAGATTGACTAATGTTAGAGAAGTTCATAGTTTCCTTAGTTTGGCTGGATATTATAGAAGAACTTAACTTCACTCTTAATGTAATTGACCACAAATAATGTCAAGTTTCAATAGTTAGAAGAGTATGGGTGGAGATTCTAAAAATTGAAGCAATGGCTAGTTAGGTCTTCAACACTTGCCATTCCTTTTAGATACAACAGATATTGATGAGGCATATTCAGATCTTATTCAAGTTCCCGTCGGATTCGTCACAAGAGCTCATATAAAGAAATTCAAAGAAGCACTTAATGGGCAGATTAAAGCAACTTGGGTTTAATTAAATTCTAAGAGGCTCATTGAAGGAATCACACATGATATTCAGACCACTAAATGCATCATTCAGACTCTTGAAGTTTCAAAATATTCACTTTCATGAAATCGGTGGGAAAATATATTATTATTTCCTATTTTGGATACTTTCTGTTTAGAAAATATGCTACTTTCCTTTTTGGGTACTTTTCCGTTTCTTGGAAAATAATCACTTTCATGAAATCTTGAGTTTGATATCACTAGAGAGGATTTTCTCAACTTGTTCTTGAAAGAACTTTCGACTTATCAAAGAAGTTGCTAACCTTTGTTGTGTCCTATTTAGCAATATGGGTTCTTGAGACTTAGCTTCTTAAGGGTTTAGATATTTTATCGAAATTCTAATCATATTGGTTTTCATGGGTTCTTATGAATCTAGTTGTGGCTTTTTCTAGCTAATTCTAGAGGGGTTCTCACCAGTTGGTATTAGAGCTTAATACCAAGGTCAGATTCATCTATTTTTATTATTTTTTGTTCTTGTTTGAGATTTTTTTTATGTGAACTGCACTATAAAACTTTGAAACCCACACTTAATTTGAAGTTGCAATTACCCAAGTAAGTGCTAAATAGGTTTAAACCAAATAAAAACCTCGGCCCAATGTTTAAGGAAACATGAACCAGAGGTATAGAGAATGATATTGATGCCACACTCAAGATGTAGATGAGAAAGTGAGTGATAAGTCTAGTTTAGAACACCACGATAATGCAAATTCTTGATAAGTTCACTAGTTCTCAAAGAACCAAAGAAAGAATGATCTTTCAAATTCAAAATAACATTCATCTCTAATTGTCTTACATAACAAGGTTGCTAAGTTTAGATAGGCTAATAAAAAGCCAAGATCCTAAAAATACATTTGGAAACATTGGAACAACCAAGCATAGATTTGTCAAAGGATGCTTCAAAAGTCTTCACCAACCCACCATTATTAACGCTAGTCATTGAAAAATTTAATGCTAGCCTGCCATAATTAATGCTAGCAATTGCTAGAAGTGTCTACTGCCTTAGCCCTAATTCATGAACAATTTATAGGTGAACCTTTTGTCGCCTATGTAGTTGTAAGAAAAGAATTCCTCAATATGAAATGTTATTCTTTAAGTCCTAAATATCTCCACTTCCATTACAAACACATGTCCATCCTGTATTACAAGTTGAATGGATACAACGATGCAACCCTAAGGCATGTGTTCATGGCATCTTTGCCTGAGGAATTACAACCAGAGTTACAGAGGCAGATTAAAGCTCATAATTTAGTCATAGACAACCTTTCCCTTGGTAAGATTTTCTAACTTGCTATGGGATGTCTTGATAAACTTTGCGAGCAAAAGAAGTTCTTCCAAGAACTTATCCGTGACAAAGAACCTTTCAGATCTGCCTGTAAAAAGCCCTATCTGAAAATTAAGTGTAAGGATAAGACCCAGTGTCACTGTCCTTCCAAGAAAAAACACCATTTCCAAAAACACACTACCAACCCTGACCACTCCTTTAGACGGAAAACTAAAAGAAGGTTCAAACCATTACGGTTCTTCCGTAGGAAAACCTCCACTCGAGACTCAACCCAAGAGAAAAAATCCTGATGTTTTATCTGTCATAAAAGAGGACACTTCGCAAAGAACTACCCTAACAAGCCAGCACGTGCAGTCAGACTTCACCTCTAATGATCAAATTGAGTTCTTGTTCTCTGAACAAGAAAATCCTGATGAGTCTACAGTCTTTGCTTTGGAAAATTCCTCTGATGAGGATTCATTGACTAATTCTGAAGAAACCATTTTCACAATTGCCACGGTCTAAGAAAAAGCCCAACTTATCCATGACCTGACTATACCTATTCCCTCGATAAAAGTCCAAGTACTTCCTGCCAAATATCATAGGCCCATTTCAGTTATTGGGTTTATTGATACAGGGGCTCAAAGAAGTATGTTGAATCCTACCATTTTACCATCAAGTGTTGGAAACAACACCAGGAATACTTCAAGGCAGCCAATGGTTAAATTTTCTCCACAAAGCTAATTACCAAACACCCTGTTGGTATATAGCTTTTCCCAAACTACATCACTTGGACAAAGATGATTGGATCAAACTTGCCAGATAAAGACCTATTGTTAGGTTTTGATATCTTGCATCAAGCCAAACAGCTTCACATATCTGCCATAGGCAATCCATTTTCTCATTTCATAAAAAACATAATGCATTCACCCATGTCTACAATCACACTTATCACATAACAAAACATCATATGAACACATGAGAGAAACATATAAATCCATATCTGTGCATATAAAAAATAGGCTTTTCAAACATGTCAAAAATATACATACTGTATGTCCTTTGTTATAGGACATGTCTGTTTTATCGTTTTTACAATGTAATTTGTTCCTTACCTAACTTTAACAAGACATTTGAAATTGATTGTGATGCCTCAAGTATTGGTATAAGCGCAATCCTAATGCAAGAGGGACGACCAATTACTTTGTTCAATGAAAAACTAAGTAGGGTAGCCTTAAACTACCCTACTTACGATAAGGAGTTGTATGTAATGATTTGGACATTAAAGGCATTGCAGCACTACCTATGGCCTAAGGAGTTCGTGATTGACATCGATCATGAGTCCTTGAAACACCTTAAAGGCTAACACAAGCTAAACAAGAGGCATGCTCGATGGGTAGAATTCATAGAGACGTTTCCATATTTCATTCATTGTAAGTAATGTAAAGAAAATGTTGTTTTCGATGCACATTCCCGCAGGTATGTATTAATTTCAATTCTTAATGCTAAATTGCTTGGTTTTGAACATATTAAGGAATTGTATGCTGATGACCAAGAGTTTCGTGTTGAATACCAATCTTGTTAAAAGAGCGTAGTTGGTAAATACTTTAGGCATAATGGTTACTTATTTTGGGAGAATAAATTGTGTGTGCTTAATTGTTCTTTGAGAGATTTGTTAGTGAACCAAGGACCATTGGATGGCTTTGATTCTGATGAAGACCTTTGAGGCCTAGGCTGGCTAGAGGTCTCTGGTTCATTGGGCTCGGGTTCATTGTCTCCAACTTCTTCAGGTTCAGTGACTATAGGTTCACTTGGCTGTGGGTCAACAGTATCAGCCATTAATAATCTGGAAAGATCAGTATATTCAGCTTCTGAGTCACTGGTTAGAGTATCACAAGTTTGATCATCAGGGGAAGTCTCATCAAAATCAGAAGAACTAGAAGAATTCGGGTCGTCTGTATCTGTGGGTTGTGGAACATTGGTGGCAGTGGTAATTTCCATCTGCTGAGCAGGAGTTTTGCCAGTAGAGGTAGATGGAGTATCCCGAAGGGAGACTGGAGGTTTGGGTGAGGATGTGGTAGCTTTTGGACGAATTTGGGGTTTTGGGTCATGCCAAATAATTTTGTAAGATCATATGGCCGGGTTGGAGCCATAAAGGTGCCAAAGGGATGGTAGGTTTGAGATAAAGTTGGGATAGGTTGGCGTTTACTAAAAAGTGATGGTTGTTGCTTTTCTGAGTCAATTCGTGCCAACTCAACTTTTAGTTGTCTGATCTCAGCCTCCTTTTGATTGAATTCTGGACCCCAATATCGTTGTTGGATCATTTCTCGCAAATTAAGATCTAATTGAACAACTCGATCTTGCATATCCTGATACAGCTTTTGAAGTTGTAAGCTGATGTGATCAACTTGTTTTTCAACATGAACAGTTTGAGAGGAGATGTTATCAACCTTTTGGTGAAGAGAGGTTAAAGATTGATTCTGGACTCTGGCATTTTGTGTTTGCCAATTTAGAACTGCTTCAAAAGACTTGGGTTCCTCCATATGGCCAGTAGGGGTAATAGGGGACTGGATAAATGGCTTAGAAATAACATGTCTAGAAACATTTGTTTGTTTGTCTAAATGAGGAAAATCTGTAGGAGAGAACATCATACAAGATGAGATCAATGGAGAAGGTGGAATAGGCTGTTGGAGTTTAGCCTATTGGGAGCAAGACAAAAGTTCAGGTTCATAGGTTTGAATCCACTGTAAACCCTTCTGATAAACAGGTAAGGGTAATAACTGACAGAGGGATCTGGATCATTAGATGGTGGATCCTTCTTATGATATTTGCAACCTGGGAAAACAATATTTTTCTTTTTCTTTTTCTTGGGAAGTTCAAGGATTTCAACATCTTCCCAACAAGAACAACCTGGGTCACACATACCCGATGCGGGAACATCCCACATGAAATGACCATTTCTTTTGGCTGGATAAATAGGATAACCATTGGAATCAAAGGACAAAATGGGTAAATCCTCTTGATTAGTCTGGATAGGCTGGATCATGGCAGAATGGGTATAGGACAATCTGTGTGGGGCCTATGATGGTGGAGGTGTTGATTGAAGGCTAGGTGTAGGAGAGGTGATAATGATATCTGGTAAAGTTGGAGCAGAGAAAATCGGAGGAACCGGAAGTGGTGGTGGCTTAAAAGTCATCTTAACAGTGCCATCTGGCCGTTTTTCAAAAGAACTTTCAGAAGTCGAGATGGGCTTTGTGTTTTGATGGAACTTTTCATAATTAGATAACCACTCAAGGGGCATGAGCTGTAAGAACTCGTGTCTGGGAATTTTTCTGGGAATCTGAATGATAGTAGGAATATCTTGAGATTCAGCAAGAATCATCGAGGCATCTGAGGTTTCTTGAGAAGTGGGTAAGTCTAAAGCATGATTTTGCAATCGGTACACCAATTGATGGTGCTCTGATACCACAAGGGTAGAGTACGCAGTACGTGGCGTTGTTACACCAGAGCAATGATGAACTTAATCATCCTTTGGACCAGTAGCTCGCATGCTCGGGTTTCCAGCCGATATACCAGAGACTCAGAGTTTTCTTTTATTTCCTTAACACAGGCGCTCATGGCCAAAATAGGAAAACTTAAAACTCAAGAGTTTTCTGATACATAGGATCCTTTGAAGAAGGCAAGTGTAGAGCATACTTCCTCAGGTTTTATGAATAGTTCCATTACTCCTTAATTCCTTAATTTAATTCATTATTGCTTTAGACTAAGAAAAGAGAAGTTAGTTAGACATAGGAGAGAATTATGAAATATTCATATATTTAATTTTTCTAGTTGTTTTTTTTCTTACAAGAGTCTGCTCCTTTTATAGGGAAGGAGAGAGAGTGGATAAGGATAAGTCCTTATCAACTTTTACAAACGTCACGTGTACAAAATATAAGAAAACAAACAACTTTTACAAAGGCGCTGTTACAAGGATTATGATAGGACACCAACTTTGATAGCACACTAATGTATACAGCATATTAGCACACCATTTTTGACAGCACACTGATATTGACATAAATAATAAAGGAAAAGAAAACAGTGATCATGACAACACACCATTCATGACCATTAGTACAAGCGGACAAAATACTTTTAATAAAGTGCTTTCCAGCAAGTGGATAGACTTTACAGGGAAATGGTATCCTCTGAGGAGGATTCAGTTGCGTCGGGTGATTTGGTCCCACAAGGTCGGAAGGGCCAGGTGCAGTCTTGAGCTTGGTCAGGATGATGTGCATGGCAGGTTTTTCCTTTTCTGGGCCAGTCAACCATAAAAGTGTCATTTTCAATAAAAGGCTGACTACTAGTGGAGGAGTGAGCAAAGTAATGGGCCTGATGTGTTGAGGCCAAGGTGCTATAGTAGGAGGGTTACCGCTTTGACCAGGCTGTGGTTGATTTTGACTGTCAAGAGGAAGGAATTCTTCCCATGGATCTTGAGAGTCTTGGAATAGGAAGTCCGTATAATCAGGACATTCTTCCTTAATGATAATACCATGAGATTGTGGTTTAGAGACCAGGGATGGTGTAGGGATCAAAAAAATATCATGTTGTGGACCAATGGAGGTATGTTTAATGTCAGTAGATGGGGGTGTGACATGATTAATCTGGAAAAGATAGTTTTTCAGATTTGTCTTGGTGGCATAGTCTTGCTGTAACAAAGCAGGATGAGGGATTGTGATCCACTCATACATTTGATCTTGAGTCCATAAAGATAAATGGCCAGGGGGTGCTGGAAGTAGGGACGGTGGATTATGAAGACGAAGGTAAACAGCTGGGCTTCTTGGTAAGGGATTCCACCAAGATTATGGGTGGTTTTGAGTTGTTGAAGTTTATGGCGCCAAACAAGTAAGGGCGCAAACCATTCAAAAAGTGTCCAGGTGAGAGAGGTAGCTTGTTCTGGATTGAAAGACACTACATATACCATAACTCATTTTTTGAAAGTGGTCTAGACAGATCTAAAGTAAGACCTATAAGAAACATGTATTCCGGATGATAATCCTCGAATGTAGGTGAATCAGGGTATTCAGAGTAGGTGAATCAGGGTATTCAGAGCATGCAAGTATATAATACCGCATGAGAAAAGATTTAGCATATTCCTGAAGATGGAAAGGAGTGCTGAAAGCACGGTTTCCGGGGGTAAACTTTTTGGTGAGGGCTGTCTTAGGGAGTGAAGAAGCCATGGAGATTACTGGAAAATGGGACTGTATCCGCTTTGAGATTTTGGGAGAAGGTTTTCTTGAGAGGTAATCTGGAATGACATTGTGTTCCCCTTTTATATGTGAAACTTTGAAGTCATATCAGGAAAACCAATCTTTTAGGTGAAGTAACGTCTTTTCTGGAACTGAATGATTTTTGAAATTCAGCATATTTGGAAAAGCTGAATTATCCATTCTGACAAGGAATTGGAATCCGATGAGGTGGAATTCAAACTTTTTAATACCATTTTTTACCGCTAAGATTTCTTTGTAGACAGTGTGGTAATGCTGTTGAGCTGGAGAGAACTGTCCACTAGCATGCGCGACATAATGTTCTTTGTCATCAATTTTTTCAATCAAAATGGCTCCCCACTCCTCGTCAGAGGCATCAGTCTGCAGGATGCGTTGTCCATTAGTAATGATTCGCATTCGTAATGGTGGGGGATTCTGTGCATATCTTTTTATGTAAGAGACACATGTGGTGTGGTGGTCATTCCATGATGGAGGATTCTTTTTCAAAAGTGAGGATAAATGAGAGGTGTAGTTATTGACACGTGGAATGAAGTCACGGATATAGTTAACTATTCTAAAAAACTGTTGAATTTGTTTTTTGGAAAAGTTACTATCAGGAAAGTATTGTAGCTCTTGGGCTATGTGTGGACTGGGCTGGTAGGATCCATTTTGGATTTCCATACGAAGGAAAGTGATGTGGTCTGTGGCGATAGTGCTTTTAGTGGCTGAAAGCGTTCAGCATTATCCCATAGTGTTGAACAATCTGGAGAAATTAATTCAGCAAATTATGATGTTGGTCATGGGTTTCGGAGAATAACAACAAGTCATCAATATAGACTAGTGTATGATGGAGAATGGGCTGGAAAATAGTAGTCATGGCGTTTTGGAACAGTGATGGAGCTATTTTAAGCCCAAATGACAAAACAGTCCATTAATAATGGGCATTGGGAATGCAAAAGGCGGTTTTGTGTCTCTCATCAGGATGGACCCCAAGTTGCCAAAAGCCTGATTTTAAATCAAACTTAGAAAAAATCTTGGCATTCGTGAGTTGAGTGAACAAGGCTTGTCTCCTGGGTAGAGGAAATTTAATATCTTGTAAAAAGATATTCAAAGGTTGGTAATCAATGACAAGTCTTTTCTTTCCTCGGACCTTCTCAGAATGTTTTTCAACATAGAAGGCTTGGCAAACCCATTGAGAAGTAGTAGGTTCAATAAGGCCTTGGGCCAAAAGCTGTTGACACTCAAATTGGGCTAAAGTGAGGTCTTCTGGCGTCATGTCAGGATGAGTAGCTTTGGTAGGGTTATGGTCTTCATTAAGCTTGAAGGGCAGTTTAATAAAGAACTGGCTATTTTTCCACAGAGGATGGGGATGTTGGAATTTACTGTGGTCATCAGGACATAATGTGAGAAATTTGGCATTAATGTCAACATAAGAGGATGGTGTTTGGGCCAAAGAGTAAAGTTTCAAGGCACTGGTATATGTTTTGAACATATGTTTGAACCGAATGTCGATTGCAGAAATGTGTAATTGTTTGACCTGGTGTAGGACATCAAAACCTATCAAGAGGTCTTTATTGGCAGATTGAAACCAATAACTTTGGTCTAAATGATATAGTTGGGAAAAAGCTGGATACCAATGGATTTTTTGGTAATGAGCTTTGTGGAGAACAGTTCACCATTTGCAGCCTTAAAGTATTCTTGGTGTTGTTGCCAACACTTAGATGGTAAGATGGCTAGATTCATCATGGATCTTTAGGCTCCAGTGTCAATAAACCCAATAACAGAAATGGGCCTATGATATTTGGAGGAAAGGACTTGGACTTTGATCGAGGGAATAGGGATTGTGAGATCATGAACAGGTTGGGCTTTGTTTATGGATTGGGTCTGAATGGTAGCAATAGTGAGAATGGGTTCTTCAAAATCAGTCAAGGATTCTTCATCAGAAGAATTTTTAAGGGCAAAGACTGTAGACTCATCTGGACTTTCTTGTTCAGAAAACAAGAATTCAAGCTGATCATCGAGAGTGAAGTCTGTATTATTCTGAAGATGTTGTAATAATCTAACTGCTCTAGCTGGTTTGTTAGGATAGTTCTTTGCAAAATGACCTCTCTTATGACAGATAAAACATCTGGATTTCTTTTCTCTGAGAGAGTCGTGAGAGGAGGTTTTCTTACGGAAAAACCGTAGAGGTTTGAATCGTTTCTTGGATCTTTTTCTGTAATGGGGATTAGGTTTGGAGGAGTATTTCTGAAAATGGTGTTTTTTCTTGGAAGTACAGTGACACTGGTTTTTATCTTTACACTTGATTTTCAGATAGGGTTTTTTACAGGCAAATCGGAATGGTTCTTTGTCTTGAAGAAGTTCTTTGAAAAACTTCTTTTGTTCACAAAGTTTATCTAGACATCCCATAGCAAGTTGGAAAATCTTACCAAGGGAAAGATTATCTATAACCAGGTTATGAGTTGTGATCTGTCGCTGTAACTCAGGTTGTAATTCCTCAGGCAAAGATGCCATGAACACATGTCTCAAGGTTGAATCATTGTAACCGTTCAACTTGTAGTACAAGATAGACATGCGCTTGTAATGGAAGTAGAGGTCTTTAGGTTGTAAAGAACAACACTTCATGTTGAGGAATTCTCGTCTAGCAACGTCATAGGTAACAGAGGGTTCCCCTATGAATTGCTCATGAATTAAAGCCAAAGCAATAGAGACTTCAGGAAGTTGAATAAACTGAAGTTGTCTGTAAGCACCCAAGCTATCAAACCAATCTCTAAGTGATCCCGTAAAACGGGTAGAGAATTCTTTTAGCACAGATTAGGTTGTTGCACCAGAGCGGAGCATCTGGAGATCAATCCAAGCAGAGAGTTCTTGGAGACGTTCACGCCATCTATGAGGTGGAAGATCATCAAAAGTGAACCAAGGACCATTGGATGGCTTTGATTCTGAGGAAGACCTTTGAGGCCTAAGCTGGCTAGAGGTCTCTGGGTCAATGTCTCCAACTTCTTCAGGTTCAGTGACTACAGGTTCACTTGGCTGTGGGTCAGCAGTATCAACCATTAACAATCGGGAAATATCAGCATATTCAGCTTCTGAGTCACTGGTTGGAGTATCACAAGTTTGATCATCAGTAGAAGTCTCATCAAAATCAGAAGAACTAGAAGAGTTCGGGTTGTCTGTATCTGTGGGTTGTGGAACATTGGTGGCAGTGGTAATTTCCATCTGTTGAGCAGGAGTTTTGCCAGTAGAGGTAGATGGAGTATCCCGAAGGGAACTAGAGGTTTTGGTGAGGATGTGGTAGCTTTTGGACAGATTTGGGGTTTTGGTTCATCTTTAAAAAGTGTGTGGGTCATGCCAAATAATTTTGTAGGATCATAGGGCCAGGATGGAGCCATAAAGGTGCCAAAAGGATGGTAGGTTTGAGATAAAGTTGGGATAGGTTGGCGTTTACTAAAAAGTGATGGTTGTTGCTTTTCTGAGTCAATTCGTGCCAACTCAACTTTTAGTTGTCTGATCTCAGCCTCCTTTTGATTGAATTCTGGACCCCAATATCGTTGTTGGATCATTTCTCGCAAATTAAGATCTAATTGAACAACTCGATCTTGCATATCCTGATACAGCTTTTGAAGTTGTAAGCTGATGTGATCAACTTGTTTTTCAACATGAACAGTTTGAGAGGAGATGTTATCAACCTTTTGGTGAAGAGAGGTTAAAGATTGATTCTGGACTCTGGCATTTTGTGTTTGCCAATTTAGAACTGCTTCAAAAGACTTGGGTTCCTCCATATGGCCAGTAGGGGTAATAGGGGACTGGATAAATGGCTTAGAAATAACATGTCTAGAAACATCTGTTTGTTTGTCTAAATGAGGAAAATCTGTAGGAGAGAACATCATACAAGATGAGATCAATGGAGAAGGTGGAATAGGCTGTTGAAGGTGAGCCTGCTGGGAGCAAGACAAAAGTTCAGGTTCATGGGTTTGAATCCACTGTAAACCCTTCGATAAAACATGGTGTAGGGTAAATAAGCGACGAGAGGATCGGATCATTAGATAGTGGATCCTTCTTATGAGATTTGCAACCTGGGAAAATAATATTTTTCTTTTTCTTTTTCTTGGGAAGTTCAAGGATTTCAACATCTTCCCAACAAGAACAACCTGGGTCACACATCCCCGATGTAGGAACATCCCACATGAAATGACCATTTATTTTGGCTGGATAAACAAGATAACCATGGGAATCAAAGGACAAAATGGGTAAATCCTCTTGATTAGTCTGGACAGGCTGGATCATAGCAGAATGGGTATAGGACAATCTGTGTGGGGCCTATGAGGGTGGAGGTGTTGATTGAAGGCTGGGTGGAGGAGAGGTGATAATGATATCTAGTAAAGGTGGAGCAGTGGAAATCGTAGGAACCGAAAGTGGTGGTGGCTTAAAAGTCATCTTAACAGTGCCATCTGGCTGTTTTTCAAAAGAACTTTCAAAAGTCGAGACTGGTTCTGTGTTTTGATGGAACTTTTCATAATTAGACAACCACTCAAGGGGCATGAGCTGTAAGAGCTCATGTCTGGGAATTTGTTTGGGAATCTGAATGATAGTAGGAATATCATCAGATTCAGCAAGAATCATCAAGGCATCTGAGGTTTCTTGCGAAGTAGGTAAGTCCAACGCATGATTTTGCAATCGGTACACCAATTTATGGTGTAAAGTAGCCATTTTTGAAGTACCTATCTGATCAACTCCCTGGAGCTGGATTTGCGCTTTTAGAGCAGTGGGGAGGTTTGGATCATCAAGAGAAACGTTAAAGTTTGGGTAAAAGGTTAAAATAACACTACCAGTATGGAGGGTAGTGAGAACAGTGCCAATAATGGCATGTTCATAGTGTTTAAACCGGGTATCAAGCAAAGCAAGTCTAGCTGATACTGGTAAACCTTTCCGACCATGAAGAGTAAGAACAAGACGGATTCCTTCAAGATGAAGGTGAGTATAGCCCTCATGTTTCCAAGAAGTAATCAACTCAGGGGAAATTTCGAGGGTAACATATTGTTCGGATGTGGTGGATTGAAGAGCACAGTGATCAAACCAAGAAGATTGGACATACTCTTTGGGTAAAGGTCTTTTGGTACTGACAAGGGTGCAGATACTTCGAGTAAGAGAGCGGGTTTTCTTATACAATTGGTAAGGATTGACAAGAGGCATGTAGGATTCGTCAATCTGAATGGATTCAGGAACATAAGAGAACTCAAGAAGACTTTCGATCTTTCTGGTGGTTCGTTTAGAACAAGAAGGAGGAAGATGCAAGGAAGAGGTGAGAGAAACAATACTGGAATTTGAAGAAGAAGCCATGTGTGATGAAGATCTTAGTCTTTAGGAAATAAAGATTTAACTTGCAAAATGGAGTTTTAGAAAATACCATAAAACAATATTTTGATGAGCAAACAATTTTGTGGCTCTGATACCACAAGGGCAGAGTACAGTCCCATTTTCTAGTCATCTCCATGGCTTCTTCACTCCCTAAGATAGCCCTCACTAAAAAGTTTACCCTTGGAAACCGTGCTTTCAACACTCCTTTCCATCTTCAGGAATATGCTAAATCTTTTCTCATGCGATATTATATACTTGCATGCTCTGAATACCCTGATTCCCCTACATTCCAGGATTATCATCTGGAATATATGTTTCTTACAGGACTTACTTTAAATCTATCCAGACCTCTTTCCGAGAATGAGTTATGGTATATGTGGGGTCTCTCACTATTGTATGCCACCAGACTAGTTTTCCCGCTATTTGCCACTCTTGACTTTTTAAACAATCCAAAACAAGCCACCTCTCTTACCTGGACACTTTTTGAATGGTTTGCGCCTTTACCTGTTTGGCGCCATAAACTTCAACAGCTCAAAACCACTCATAATCTTGGTGGAATCCCTTACCAAGAAGCCCAGCTGTTTACCTCCGTCTTCATAGTCCACTGTCCATACTTCCAGCACCCTGGACATTTATCTTTCTAGACTCAAGATCAAATGTATGAGTGGATCACAATCCCTCATCTTGCTTTGTTACAGCAAGACTATGCCACCAAGACAAATTTGAAAAATTATCTTTTTCAGATTAACCATGTCACACCCCCATCTACTGACATTAAACACACCTCCATTGGTCCACAACATGATATTTTTATGATCCCTACACCATCCCTGGTCTCTAAACCAAAATCTCATGGTATTATCACTAAGGAAGAACGTCTTGATTATACGGACTTCCTATTCCAAGACTCTCAAGATCCATGAAAAGAATTCCTTCCTCTTGACAGTCAGAATCAACCACAGCCTGGTCAAAGCAGCAACCCTCCTACTACAGCACCTTGGCCTCAACACATCAGGCCCATTACTTTGCTCACTCCTCCATTAGTAGTCCAGCCTTTTATTGAAAATGACACTGTTATGGCGGACTGGCCCGGAAAGGGAAAAACCTGCCCTGCACATCATCCTGACCAAGCTCAAGACTGCACCTGGCCCTTCCGACCTTGTGGGACCAAATCACCCGACGCAACAGAATCCTCCTCAGAGGATACCATCTCCCTGTAAAGTCTATCCACCAGCTGGAAAGCACTTTATTAAAAGTATTTTGTCCGTTTGTAATAATGATGTGAATGGTGTGTTGTCATGATCACTGCTTTCTTTTCCTTTAGTATTTATGTCAATATCGGTGTGCTGTCAAAAATGGTGTGCTAATGTGCTGTCAACATCGGTGTGCTGTCAACTTCGGCGTGCTGTCTACATTAGTGTGCTGTCAAAGTTGGTGTCCTATCATAATCTTTGTAATAGCACCTTTGTAAAAGTTGTTTGTTTTCTTATGCTTTGTAAACGTTACGTTTGTAAAAGCTGATAAGGACTTATCCTTATCCACTCTCTCTCCTTCCCTATAAAAGGAGCAGACTCTTGTAAAAGAAAACAACTAGAAAATGAAATATATGAATATTTCAGAATTCTCTCCCATGTCTAACTAACTTCTCTTTTCTTAGTCTAAAGGAATAATGAATTAACTTAAGGAATTAAGGAGTAATAGAACTGTTCATAAAACATGAGGAAGTATGCTCTACACTTGCCTTCTTCAAAGGATCCTGTGTATCATAAAACTCTTGAGTTTTAAGTTTTCCTGTTTTGGCCATGGGCGCCTGTGTTAAGGAAATAAAAGAAAACCCTAAGTCTCTGGTATATTGGCTGGAAACCCGAGCATGTGGGCTACTGGTCCAAAGGATGATTAAGTTCATCATTGCTCTGGTGTAACAATGCCACGTACTGCGTACTCTGCCCTTGGAAGGTTGATGGGGCATTTTGGAGTTGTAAAGACTTTAGCCGTTTTGCAGGAACACTTCTATTGGCCACATATGAAATGAGATGTTGAGAGACTTTGTGGTAGATGTATCACTTGAAGGCAAGCCAAATCAAAAGTGCAACCCAATGGCTTATACACCCCGTTGCCAATACCTAATTTACCTCGGACTGATGTTTTGATGGATTTTGTACTAGGGTTACCTAGGTCTAAACGAGGGAGAGAATCAATTTTTATGGTTGTGGATAGATTTTCAAACATGGCACATTTTATTCCATGCCACAAAACAGATGATGCTTCTAATGTCAATGACTTGTTCTTTCGGGAGATTGTGAGGTTGCATAGTATGGTTCTGAGTTCTCAACCCAATTTCTGAGTCAATTCTTGCTAACTCAGTTTTTAACTTTCTAATCTCAGCTTCTTTTTTTATCAAATTCAAGACCTCAATATCTCTGTTGGATCATGGTTCTGAGTTCTATGTCAAGTTGTTTGACACGGGTTTGGAGATCTTGATAAATTTGCTGAAGTTGGGTTGAGATATCATCAACTTTCTTTTCAACCTGGGCTGTCTTATGAGATATGTTGTCAACCTTATGATGCAAGGTATTTAATGAATGGTTTTGAACTCTAGCATTTTGGGTTTGCCAGTTAAGAACAGCTTTAAATGATTTGGTTCTTCCATATGACTAGTAGAGGTTACTGGAGACTAGACAAATGGTTTAGAAACCATATGACGTTGGACATCCGTTTGTTTTTCTAATGGTGGAAATTGTTGCAAATACTCCTGAGTTGGTAAAGGAGTAAACATCATACAGGCTTGGGTAGGTGACTGGATTTAAGGTGAAGGGAAATCAATTTGAGCTTGTCTATGACATGTCAATAAGGAGGGTTCATTTTCTCGAATCCATTTAAGATCTTTATCATAAATGAGTAAAGGAGGCAAATTTGGATTAGGAGGGGAATTTGGTTTAGAAGGATGATAATGACAAGGAGAGTGGAGTCTTTTCTTGTTTTTACATCTCCTTCTTGGTTGATCATCTTCCTCAATATCTTCCCAACATGGACAGTCAGAATCAAAATTTCCTGACCCTGAGACATCCCATATAAAATGGCCATTGACTTTTGCTGGATAAACAGGATAGCCTTCTGAATTGAAAGCTGTAATGGGAAGGTTTTCTTGATCTGTCTTTACAGGCATAATCATGGCTGAATGTGTATAAGACAAATGAGGATGAAGGGGTAGATAATAGACTTGGTGTGGGGGAGAAGTTATGACTATTTTAGGAATTGGGGGTGCAGAGGATATGGGTTGAGGTGGTGGTTTAAAAGTCATCATATCTCCGTTAAAATAGACTTTCAGCTATCTCAATTGGTTTGTATTCTGATGAAATTGCTCATAATTGGATAACCATTCCAAAGGTATGAGTTTGAGTAGTTCAAATCTGGGAATTTGTTTGGGTATTTGGATGATGGTGGGTATTCTATGGAGTTGGTAGATCTAGTGCATGATTTTGTAATCGATACACTAATTGGTGATGCAAAGTAGCCATTATTGAGGTGGCTATCTGATCAGCTCCCTGGAGTTGGATCTGGACTTTTAGTGCAATGGACAAATAGGGATCATCAAGAGAAAGGTTGAAATTTAGGTAAAAGGTAAGCAAAACACTGCCAGCATGAAGAGTTGTTAGAACAGTGCCGATGATGACATGTTTATATTGTTTGAAATGGGTATCTAGCAAAGCTAGACGAGCTGTAATAGGTAAACCTTTCCTCCCATGAAGTACACGTACTCCTCTAAGATGGAGATGAGTATAACCTTCTCTTTTCCATGAAGAGATCAATTCTGGTGAAATCTCTAAAGTGACATATTGTTCAGCTGGAGTAGACTAAAGAGCACACTGATCAAATCGAGATGACTGGACATATTCTTTAAGAGTAGGACGCTTTGTAAAAATAAGAGTACGAATACTTCTAGTAATGGAATGTTCTCTTAACAAGGGGCATATAGGATTCATCTATTTTGACAGACTCAGGAACATAAGAAAACTCAACAAGGCTTTCAATCTTATTTGAAGTGCGTTTAGTATAAGCTTTAGGAAGACTCAAAGTGGAAGTGAGAAATAGGAGTAGTTGTAGAGTTGGAAGTTGAAGATGAAGATGTCATAGTTGGATGGTGTCTTAATTCTTGGAAGTCTAGATTTACTTCAAATCAAAAATATTTTGGAAATCATACCACAAAACATTTTGAAAACTCATGGCTCTGATACCAATCTGGGACTAGTACGGTACGTGGCTCGTTTACCAACAGTATGGATCAGACTAGTCCCCATTCGGGATAACCTCTAGAACTTACGTTGTTGGATTCCCGTCGATATACCTCATACCAGAAAACTCAAATAATTTTCTTAATAACATAAATAAAAAAGGCAAAAGGATTTTGTTTTGTTGTTGATAGGTCTTCAAAGATAGCACAGTTCATTCCAAGTCATAAAACAGATGATGCAACAAACATAGCTAATATGAACCCCCGCCAAAGAATTGACATGACCCTAACCAATTTAGTATCTAAGATCAAATCCTAAACCTAGAATTGTATGGAACCACGACCTAACACTCAGTGAAGGCATGAACATTGGTATGTGAGGATGCCAAAATCTGCTATGGATGTGCTAATTGATGAGTCAAGGGTTCAAACTCTACAGAAATACAATAAGTTCAACGTGATAGTTTAAAAGCCAAATAAAATTAACTCTCAAGACAATTGCACCAAAATTAGTCAAGAATTTCCATCCCATAATTGCCCTTGGAGTTTTTGAAAATAAATCTCAAAATCAAATCAGAATTAATTCCCAAAGAAAATGCCTAATCTAAACAAATAAAGAAAGTCTCCTAAATGGCTTAAATGCCTTACATCAATTTTATAAACACATGCTTTTGATACTAGAAAGTAGACAATTAAAAGATCAATAGCTGATTTGTCTTGCCACTTGCCTCCTCAAAAAAAGGGAAGTATCTGAAAAGAAAAGTTGCATATTTTCTCGCCATAATGTGCGGCCAACTTGTTGATTTCGTGGAAGAGACTTTTTAGAAACATCAACAGCCTGAATCACGTATTTGGTGGTTTGAATATCATATGTTATTCCTTAAATGAGCCTCCATGAATTTAATTGAGCCCAAGTTGCACAAGCTCTTGCGACGGGTCAGATGGGAATTTGAATAGGATTTAAATATGTCTCATCCCATGTGCTTGTGAAAAGCCTTGTCCTCAATCTCATCAATAATTGGATTGAGATTGAGGACAAAACTATCATAAACACATGGGATAAGGCATATTCATATCCTATTCAAGTTCCCGTCGAACCTATCACCAGAGCTCGTGTAAAGAAATTCAAAGAAGCACTTTGACCCGCCCCGAATACAGGGCGAGTTTGCCTAATTCTATTTAATCATTCTAACATAATCTAACTAATAAGGATTCTATAGAAAATTCTACAAAGTCTCTTCTAAAATTATCACATAACCAAACCTGCAATTAATAAAAATAAACACTTTCAAAATAATTCCAAATACAACCAACTTCATCCATCAATCTCCTCAATAAAATACCAAATCATTTAAATATTCAATATTAGATCAATTACATAGATTTATCCACAATCACCGAAATGCATCAAATTATACAATCTCAAAATATCTCAACAAAACATCTATGACTTCTAATTCTATCACGTGGCTATAACTCCAAAATAATTATTATTGTTGAGTCGACTGTTGTACCTGTGATTCTCCTATGTGGGGGGGGGGGAATAAAATAAAACGAAATGAGTATAAAACTCAATGAACTCAGTGAGTGGATGGTAGTTTTTGAACATAACTTTACTCTAAAATAATTATATCATATCGAAACACAATTTTATCAAAATATCAAAAAAACTTAAATAACTTATTAAATTCAAATCATGTACTCAAGTAACAATATCACAATAGACTGTATAAAATCAATGAAATCATAATACTTATATCATCAATATTGAATATCGAAAACTATCACCAAACAAGTACCCAGGAGAAATAATCTCATCATATTTGGACCTCGACAGATGGGCTATATCTGGGACAATCACGCCTCGGAGCTACACGAATAGATCGGAAAATATCATCACATATCTCATCATATTTGAACCTCAACGGACGAGTAATAATGTACTATCTAAATACTGTCATGCCCTAAAGCTACACGGATAGATCGGAAAATATCATCTCATATCTCATCATATCTGTGCATGTATAATCTAGTCCCCAAAAGACAAAGTCGCCCGAGTACATAGCCCAAAGCCTCCGTGTGTACTCAGATGGGCCCCAAAAGCCTATATCTCAATATCAGTATCTCTGTATTCATAATACTACATGCATATGTCATCTCATTTGTATCACTGTATTTGGAAGGGAAGGGTACTGTCTAATCATTTGCAAACAACCATTTATATACATATACATAAACATATAATCTCATTTGATATCTCATCCGAAATCTCATTTCCTTTTTTGTTTGACATGCCTTAATTATGCTTTTCTTTTCTTTAAAAATATTATCATGCATATTCAAAATCATTAAGCTTTAAAAAAACACATTTTTTGTAATAAATATCGAAACACGGATAAAATCCATTTTTACGAAATCATTTAAATTGGAGCCTTTAAAACTCATCTCGTAAATATGATTTACCATCTTTTAAAATCATAATAAACTACAATAAAAATAGATTTTGTATATTCCACTCATAGTAACGGTGTCTGAACTCGGTATCAACAATGTCTGCAGGTTGATTCTCATTTGCAGATCCTCCTAATTTAAGAAAATAACATAATTACTATCTGTAATGTGAATCATAACTAATAAACTAAAAAATGACATTTATCCACAATAAAATATTCTCAAATTCATAAACTTACCAAAATGCCCTCGACATCAAAATTGTGGCATCCTCACATATCAAGGTTTGTATCACCATTACATTCAATTTCAAGTGCAGATTTGATCTTGGAGACTAAATTGATTAGAATCACGTTAGTTCTTGGCAGGGTTCGTATCAATTTAATTTTCAAAGAGATAGTAAGATTGCATGGAGTGCCAAGGAGCATAGTTTTATATCAAGATGCAAAGTTCTTGAGCCACTTTTGGAAAACTTTGTGTGGTAAGTTTGGTACTAAAACTCTTGTCTTCTACTACTTGTCATCCACAAATTGAACTTTGTTTACTTTACAGCATGCCATTATTCAAAAGAACTTGAAAACTTAGAAAGAATGTTTGGCACATGTTGAACTTGATAAATTTCCACCATTTGAGATTGTATATGGTTTCAATCCATGAACTCCTTTGGATTTATTACCTTTATCTATTGATGAGCATACTAGCTTGGATCGTAAAAGATAGCTGAATTTGTTAAGCAATTGCATGAGAAATCGTGACAACACATAGAAAAGAAGCCTGAACAATATGCTACTCAAGCCAACAAAGGACTTGTAAGCGAGTGGCTTTTCAAGGTTCCCACTATAAAGGCATTACAAGTTGCTGCCAAGGGGAGTTGGTCCTTTTCAAGTGGTTGCATGGATCAATTAAAATGCCTACGACTATAATGTGAGTGTTACTTTTAATGTTTCTGATCTTTGTCTTTTTGATATAGGTAAGATTCGAGGATGAATCCTTTTGAGGAGAGGGGGAATGATGAGCACCATCAAGGGAATACCATTAAAGCTTGAACTAATCCTTTGCATATTCATGGAGTCCTAATTACAAGAGCTACAGCCAAAATTATGCAAGCTACTTTAGATGGATTAATTGAGAAAATGTGGTCTGAAAATGCAATTCAAGATGTAAAACATGATGAATCGAGCTTGGAAAGAAGACAAGACATTGTGGGCATTATTCAAGCTATTGGATAATCAAATACACAATTTGGGTTAAATGCAGAAAAGGCAAATTTGGAGCAAAACAGAGCTAGATTTGGAGTTCTCTTGAAGACATAATTACCAATTTATTATAGCTTGTTCGGGCATGGGAGTTCCAACCATCTCTTTGTTTATTCAACTTCATTTATTTATTGTGTTTCAAGGTTGTCAATGTGTTAGGTAAATCTATCATTAATGATGGTGGGCATTAATTATGGTACACTAGCATTAAGTTTGTCAATGACTAGCATTAATAATGGTGGGATCGTGAAGGTTGTCCCAATGATTCCAAGTGCATGGCTAGGATCTTAGGTTTCTATTACCTATTTAACCTTAGCAACCTTTCTATGTGAAAGAGAAGTTTTTGGAGATGATTGTTATTTGAATTTAAAAGTTCATTGTTGCCTTGGTTCTTTTGAGAACTCGTGAACTTATCAAGAATTTTCATTCTAGTGGCAATTCAAACTAGATTTATCGCTCACCTTCTCATCTACATCTTAAGTGTGGCATCAATATTATTCTCTATATCTTTGGTTCATGTTTTCTTAAACATGAATTAAGTGTGGGCCTTGAAGTTTTACTATGGGTTTCGCATCATAAAATGAAACAAGCATTAGAATAATTAATTGAGCACACTTCAAATTCAGTTTTCAGATAGTCAATGCTTTTTCAATATTATTCAAGTTTCTAAATTTGATTGGGAGTGACTTGCATGAAAAACAAACATGGCCTTATCAAATCAGGAAGAAAAATCAGGCAAAATCTTTGTTTTCTAATATGTTTTAAAAACAAAATCTTTTGTTTCCATTTTACTTTAGGTTACATTTAGCAATAAGGAAAACCTTATTTCCTTAGTAAAATTTGACTGAATGAACCATGTAACTTTATTGGAAATTTCAGATCGAAGTTCATAATAATAGTGAGAGCTTTTTTATTTGGTTCTTCAAAGAACATTCAGAACTTATCAATATTTCATCTTGTGGCATTCTTTCTTAACTTATCACTCATAATCCTCTCTTCTTTCTTGAGTTGGCGTCAATCGAAATTTCTTGAATAGTTGGGCGTTATATTTATAGATAAAGGCCAATGTCTTTATTTTATGGTTTTTTGAATCTGAATTAGAACAATCTTTGACAAAAGAACCTCACTAAGTGCAAGGTCTCACTTATCTTGATGACATTCACTTCACTCTACCCCTTAAGGTAGCCTTTTCTTTCATGGTAGATTGTCCTCTGCATACTAGTGGTACATAGGCCTAAATTACTCAAAGATAGCTTCACACTTAAGAGTTATAGGTAGCTAATTCTTATTATGATGCCCATCTAAACTAATTAATATAAAAAGGATGAGAATCTAGGTAAATAGTCATTTACTCAACATCAATTCTCAACTTAGGTGGCATCAATCTCAAATCTCAAGTTAAAATAACGAAAGAATTGACATTTGTACTTAAGCTAAAGAATCATAATGAAGATGAAATCAACAAAAGAATCAAGCATAAATAAAGATAACATTGATCCCTCTCTAAAAGCTATATTCATTGTCAATCAAGTTCTTATCATGGTATTTCTGTTTCTATGGTTCTTTTTAGATTTGTGAACAAACAACAAATAATAAACTAATTATGAACAAAACAAAACAAAACATAAAAAAGAAGCCTTCCCCCACACTTAATCCTAACATTGTCCTTAATGTAAAACCAACTCATCTAGTGAGAGGATTAAAGATAGAGGAAGACGACGAAACACTGAAACTACAAACACTGAACAAACAGAAAAGTAAATGACTAAAAATAAAAGAAAGTATGAAGAAAAAGAATGCAAATCTGATTATTATGCTTTTCCATTGGATTGCCTCCAAAAATAGTGCTTGGTTTATGTCATCAGCTTGACTTTTGCTCTCTTATTAATCACGATGCACTAATGCATCAAAAGATGTGGCCTCCACATTATGCTACACAAAAGATTCATTATAAGGCTTTAATCTATATCCATTAACTTTGAACTCCTTGCTTGTCTTCAAACTTTTAATTACTAATGCACTATGAGGAAAAATATTAATAATAACAAAAGGACCAACCCAACTAGAACAGAAGAACAAAAGAACATAAGGTGTGAATAGAACAGAAGAACATTCTACCCATCAACAAAATTCTTCCTTGTAAACTTGTGAGCTTTCATAAGCATCATTCTTAATTTCTTCAAGCTTATTCAATTGTACTTTCCTTGTCATCCATGTCCTTCTTATATTGCTTGATTTCCCAATATGCCTTGTTTCAAGCTCAAATGAAAAATGACATGGCTTACCATACACAAGGCGAAAAATGTGAAATCGAAGTTGGTGTTTTAAATGCTGTTCTACACGTCCAAATTGTGTCACCAAGTCACAAACTCCAATAAGGATTCACTATTTTCTCTAAAATGGACTTGACTTCTTGATTTGAAACTTCAACTTGCCCATTAATTTGTGGATGGCATGTTGTGGATAGCTTATGTGTGATATTGTATTTTTTCAGCAAAGCTTCAAATGTATGGTTGCAAAATAGGTTCCTCTAACACTGATTATAGCTGTTGGTGTTTCAAACCTTGAAAATATGTTAGTCTTTACAAAATTTAGATTCAACAGTTTTGGTAGCTTTTGTTTCCACCCATTTAGAAACATAATCAACAGTAAGAGTATGCAAAGATTACCATCTGAAGTAGGAAAAGGTCCCAGAAATCAATACCCCAAATATCAAAGATTTCACTAATACGTATGGGTGTTTGATGCACCTAAGTTACCTACTCTTTGGCGACAATCACACTATTTACAGAAAATAAAAGCATCTTTGAATAAAGTAGGCAAATAGAATTGATGGAAACCCCTCTAGATCTAGCTAGAAAAACCCATAACTAGATTGATAAGAACTAAGACAGCCAATATGACCAGAATTCGGATAAAAGATCCAAACCCTTGAGAAGCTAAGTCCAAGAACCCAGATTGCCAAAGTAAGACGCCACAAAGGTTAGCAATGCCTTTGATAAGTCAAAAGTTCTTTTGAGAACAAGTTGAGAAAATCCCCCACAATGATATCAAACTCAAAAATCATCAAAAGGTTTGTTCAAAGAACATAAAAGAGAGTTTATATAAGGTGGCTAACCTTAATTTAAGATAAGAACAAGAAAAACCAAAATTAAAACTATAGAGCCACTAATCTTAAACGGACCATAACTTGGGCATACAACGTTGGATTTATGCCCCCAATACACTGTTTCAAAGTTCTCGACATAAGGAATGTAGCTACAACTTTAGAATTATTTTTCCAGCCCTTCTTCAACTTCAAAACTCATCCTCTCTGATGCTCACCACCTAGTTAGCTCAAATCAAATATACCAAGGTTGGTTCCTCCTCTTTCAAGCCCATCTTGGATATTGGTCTCTTGCAAGTTGAAGTTTAATTGAATTCATTCAAAGTAGCTTGAACAAATCCTTGCATTGCTTCATTGATCCTCTTTGGTCGTGCTCTCATAATTGGCTATTCTGGAACAAGTAACAGATCTTTAATGCTTTGGATCACATCATTTTCCCTCTCCTCAAAAGGATTCATTCTCAAATCTGAACTTGCATCAAAGGGAGAAAGGTCAAAAACATTAAATGTAGCAGACACATTATACTCACTATAAGTGTTATCATTGATATGCTTAAATGAACAATCGTCTTGAGGGTGCAACTTAGATTTCCTCTAGGCTAGAAACCTCTCTGGAAGCATGTGAACCTAAACCCAATCATCGGGTGAAAAAATCAAACATTTCCTACCCTTATTAACTCAAGTAGCATACTACTCATTCTTCTTCTCAATGTGACGTTGCACTTTCTTATGAATGGACTTTACCAACCCCGCTTTCTTTGACCATCCAAGCTAGATCTCACATCAGTGGGTAAAGGAATCAAATCCACTAGAGTTAATGGATTAAAACCATAAGCAATCTCAAATGGAGAATAAGAAGTAGAAGAATGAATGCCCCTATTATATGCAAACTATAAATGGAAAATAGTCTTCCTAATACTTTAAATTCTTATTAATGATAGTGCACAAAAGCTGAGATAAAGTTCTATTGACCACTTCAATTTGGCCATCAATCCAAGGGTGACAAGTAGTAGAAAGTAGAAGTTTAGTACCTAATAAACCCCATAATACCTTCCAAAAGTGACTAAGGCACATAGCATCTCTATTCAAAATAATACTCTTAGAAACACCATGGAGTCGCACTACCTCCCTGAAGAACAAATCATCTAGAAGGGTGGCATCATCTGACTTATGACATGGAATGAAATGTGCCATCTTACTAATCTATTTACGATCACCAAAATGGAATCTCTTCCCTCTCGAGTCCTACATAGCCCCAAAATGAAATCTATAGAAATATCTACCGAAAGGCTCATTAGGAACTGGTAAAGGTGTATACCAACCATTCGGTAAGACCTTAGACTTGGCCTTTTCTACATGCAATGCATCTATTACATATGCAAACTAGGTCCACTTTTGCATAATAAAAATGCTCATGCAATGTCTCTAAGGTTTTTCTTAAGCCCAAAGTGACCCATCAAGCCACCATTATGTGCCTCTCTCACTAGCAACATGTGCATAGAACTATTACGCATTCAAAGCTTGTTTTCCCTATTTACCAAATCATCCTTTATCACATGTAGCAAACACATTGACGAAATCAGAACCACTGGCATATAACACCTTAACATACTTAAATCCAAGCATTTTGGCACTCAAAGAATTAAGAAGCACATACCTTAAAGATAATGGATCAGCAATTATGTTCTCTTTAACTTATTTATACCGAATGATATAGGAAATGTCTTAATGTACTCCATTCAAGCAGCATGCATTTGATTCAACTTACTTTGGCTCTTGAGACCATTTCAACCTATGGCTTCCACATCTGAAATTTCTCCCTCTCAGTTAAAGGAGGAAGTTTGGCTTGAATAAAGAATTATCAATTTCCAAAAACCCATCATGAGTTTCTAAATCTCCTTTCTATTCACCTATTAGGGTTTCAAGATTCTTATAGAAAGTTCATCTTTAATCTATCAATGAGCCTTTTATAAGGAACCTGTGCATTAGAAAATTGCTTGATCCTGAGTCTTCTAAGGTTTCCCCATCTTGCAACAGCACTCAAAGTTCAAGTTCAAATCCAAGGAGCTGAACAAGTTGAACAGTATTTTAAGGGTTTTTTTTTGTCAATTCAGCAAATTTTACCTATTCCTTTCCCTAAATTCATTCTAATTTCAGTTATTTAGGGTTTACAAATAATAATAATAATAATAATAATCACATTTAGAGATCTCCTTTGTTATTTGTTTTGTTATTCTTGTTTCCTGTTTTCTTGTTCTTTGGTTACTTATTTTTCCTTTTTATTCTTGTTTCTTGGACTGTGATTGTTAAAGGGATTTTAATTTGGTGCTTTTCCTTAATTGAGTCATTAGTTCCTAAAGAACTTGATAGAGAAAATATGAGAGTGGTAAAAGGCAAGAGTGTGTGAGCACAACTTCTCGTAAAAGCCTATTTGAGTGTAAACACAAGTGGAGTGACATCTCGAGTGTAAACCTATGAGGCTTGTGAGGTTTATTATTATTATTTACTAACATCTCTTTGTAGTTTACTTCAAATAACTAATATGGATGATAAAACTACTACCACCTTCCATAGTAGAAATTACTTTAACTCTAAAAGCAATGTACCAGGCATTTGAGAAGATGAATATGAGGTTCGAGAAATAGGCAGCTAGTTGAGGCAACATGGGGCTATCATTGAGAGTATTCAAAAAAAGCAAACTAGTAGGGCGCCTGATGGGGCTAGACATGATGAAACAAGATATAACGAGGAAGATAATGTGTGGATATAAGCCTATTGATGAGTTTTGGGAAGATAATGGTGATGGTTGAGCATCCAAAGTAGATAAGGATAGAGTGAGATATAGAAAAGCCAAGCAAGAGGTATAGGAGAGATGATGGTGATAGGTATTTAGGCAAAATCAAAGTGACCGTTCCTTTATTTCAAGGAAAGAGTGACCCTATGGCTTACATGGAATGGGAAAAGAAGGTTGAGGTGATCTTTGGTTGTCATAATTATTATGAGGAGAAAAAGGTAAAGCTAGCAGTTATTGAATTCACTGACTATGCTATTATTTGGTAGGATTATATGGTGAATAATAGATGAAGAAATCGTGAGAGCCCTATAGCTAGATTGGGAGAGTTGAGAGAATTTATGAGGAAGCAATTCGTTCCCAGCCATTACCATAGGAATCCTTATCTTAAGCTATAGAACTTTACCTAAGGGTCAAAGAGTGTAGAAGATTACCGTAAGGAGATGGAGGTTGCTATGATTAGGGCTATTGTAGAGGAAGATAAGGAAGCTATAATGGCACGATTTTTTATCATGTTGAATAAAGATACTGCAAATGTAGTGGAGTTGCAATATTATGTGGAGTTGGAGGATATGATCCACATGGCTATGAAGGTGGAGGTGCAATTAAAGAGGAATGGTACAACTAGATATACTTTGGTGTCTTCAAACCTATTGAGACTGAAGTGGAGTAATGATGAGAGATGAAATGAAGCTATCAAGACTGAAACACCTAAGGCAAGAGAAGATTTTGATAGCAAAAACAAGTCTACGGCTGAATCTCAACCACAGAAGAATTGGGGCATCTAGTGTTTCAAGCAAACACATTGCTTCTCAGTGCCTTATTTTTAATTTTTTTTTATAGATGCTAGCTATGTCTTACAACCTAGAATGAAACAAAAATGAAGAGGATCAATCTGCAACTACTTGGAATTTGCAAAATCAAGCATTGATGGAAGAGATAAGAAGGATGATGAGGGCTAAATTAGGGCACATACATAAGCGTTTGGATCAAGTAGAGAGCACATGTGCGGGGCAACCACAATTGATTCTCTAAGCACGGAAGAGAGAGAGAGCTCCAAGTATGATGAAGGGGAGGACTCAGTGGGTAGCTATAGGAGAGATGGACAACGTAGGAGAGCTAGAAATAGGGATGATGGTTTGATTGGCATAAAGATAAAGATCTTATCTTTTCAAGGTAAATCCGATCCGGAAGCATATCTTGAACAGGTGAAGAAAATAAAGCTCATGTTTGACTACCATAACTATTTAGAGGTAAAAAGGGTAAAATTGGCTGTGATTGAGTTTTTTGACTCGTATATAAGGCAAAATAGGGAATATCTAGTTGAGACATGGGATAAAATGAAAACATTGATGAGATATCTAGTTGTACCTAACCACTACTATCGAGATGTGTACAAAAAATTAAAAAGTCTTACAAAGGGTAGCCGAAGCGTGGAGGATTATTACAAAGAAATGGAGATTGCAAATATAGTTGAGTTGCAACATTATGTGGAGATTACGGAGATGGTCCACAAAGCCATCAAGATTGAGCTGCAGCAACTCAAGATGAGGGGTAACACCTGTTCAGACCAAAGCTCAAGTTCCACTACGTGGAAGTTGAGCTATGTGAGAAGTTAGTTAAACATAGAAGAGAATTCTTAGTCTAAAGGAATAATGAAATGGAATAATGGAACTCTTAGTTAGACTGAGAGTTTTCTTAGTCTAAAGGAATAATGAATTAAATTAAAGAATTAAGGAGTAATGGAACTGTTCATAAAACTTGAGGAAGTATGCTCTACACTTGCCTTCTTTGAAGGATCCTATGTATCAGAAAACTCTTGAGTTTGAAGTTTTCCTGTTTTGGCCATGAGCGCCTGTGTTAAGGAAATAAAAGAAAACTCTGAGTCTCTGGTATATCGGCTGGAAACCCAAGCATGCAGGCTACTGGTCCAAAGGATGATTAAGTTCATCATTGCTCTAGTGTAACAATGCCATGTACTGCGTACTCTGCCCTTGTGGTATCAGAGCCACAAAATTGTTTGCTCATAAAAATATTGTTTTATGGTATTTTCTAAAACTCCTTCATTTTGCAAGTTAATTCATTATTTCCTAAAGACTAAGATCTTCATCACACATGGATTCTTCTTCAAATTCCCATACTGTTTCTCTAACCTCTTCCTTGCATCTTCCTCCTTCTTGTTCTAAACGAACCACCAAAAAGATCAAAAGTCTTGTTGAGTTCTCTTATGTTCCTGAATTGGTTTAGATTGACGAATCCTACATGCCTCTTGTCAATCCTTACCAATTGTACAAGAAAACCCGCTCTCTTACTCGAAGTATCCGCACCCTTGTCAGTACCAAAAGACCTTTACCCAAAGAGTATGTCCAATCTTCTCGGTTTGATCGTTGTGCTCTTCAATCCACCACATCATAACAATATGTTACCCTCGAAATTTCCCCTGAGTTGATTACTTCCTGGAAACATGAGGGCTATACTCACCTTCATCTTGGAGGAATTCATCTTGTTCTTACTCTTCATGGTCGGAAAGGTTTACCAGTATCAGCTAGACTTGCTTTGCTTGATACTTTAAACACTATGAACATGCCATCATTGGCACTGTTCTCACTACCCTACATGCTGGTAGTGTTCTTTTAACCTTTTACCCAAACTTTAACCTTTCTCTTGATGATCCAAACCTCCCTATTGCTCTGAAAGTCCAGATCCAGCTCTAGGGAGCTGATCAGATAGCTACTTAAAAAATGGCTACTTTACACCATCAATTGGTGTACCGATTGCAAAATCATGCTTTGGACTTACCCACTTCGTATGAGACCTCAGATGCCTTGATGATTCTTGCTGAATCTGAAGATATTCCTACTATCATTCAGATTCCCAGACAAATTCCGAGACACGAGCTCTTACAGCTCATGCCCCTTGAGTGGTTGTCTAATTATGAAAAGTTCCATCAAAACACAGAGCCCATCTCAACTTCTGAAAGTTCTTTTGAAAAACGGCCAGATGGCACTGTTAAGATGACTTTTAAGCCACCACTACTTCCGGTTCCTCCGATTTCCTCTGCTCCACTTTTACCAGATATCCTTATCACCTCTCCTACACCCAGCCTTCAATCAACACCTCCACCATCAGAGGCCCCACACAGATTGTCCTATACCCATTCTGCCATGATCCAGCCTGTCCAGACTAATCAAAAGAATTTACCCATTTTGTCCTTTGATTCCAATGGTTATCCCGTTTATCCAGCCAAAATCAATGGTCATTTCATGTGGGATGTTCCCGCATCGGGTATGTGTGACCCAGGTTGTTCTTGTTGGGAAGATGTTGAAATCCTTGAACTTCCCAAGAAAAAGAAAAAGAAAAATATTATTTTCCCAGGTTGCAAATATCATAAGAAGGTTCCACCATCTGATGATCCAGATCCCTCTGTCAGTTATTTACCCTTACCTATTTATCAGAAGGGTTTACAGTAGATTCAAACCCATGAACCTGAACTTTTGTCTTGTTCCCAACAAGCTTACCTCCAACAGCCTATTCCACCTTCTCCATTGATCTCATCTTGTATGATGTTCTCTCCTACAGATTTTCCTCCTTTAGACAAACAAACAGATGTCTCTAGACATGTTATTTCTAAGCCATTTGTCCAATCCCATATTACTCCTATTGGCCATATGGAGGAACCCAAATCTTTTGAAGCAGTTCTAAACTGGCAAACACAAAATGCCAGAGTCCATAATCAATCTTTGACTTCTCTTCACCAAAAGGTCGATAACATCTCCTCTCGAACTGTCCATGTTGAGAAACAAGTTGATCACATCAACTTACAACTTCAAAAGATGTATCAGGACATGCAAGATCGAGTTGTTCAATTAGATCTTGACTTGTGAGAAATGATCCAGAAACGGTATTGGGGTCCAAAATTCAATCAAAAGGAGGCTGAGATCAGACAACTAAAAGCTGAGTTGGCACGAATTGACTCAGAAAAGCAACAACCCTTACTTTTTAGTAAACGCCAACCTATCCCAACTTTATCTCAAACCTACCATCCTTTTGGCACCTTTATGGCTCCATCTCGGCCATATGATCCTACAAAATTATTTAGCATGACCCACACACTTTTTAAAGATGAACTAAAACCCCAAATCTGTCCAAAAGCTACTACATCCTGACCAAAACCTCCAGTATCCCTTCGGGATACTCTATCTACCTCTATTGGCAAAACTCCTGCTTAGCAGACGGAAATTACCACTGCCACCAATGTTCCACAACCCACAGATACAGACGACTCAAACTCTTCTAGTTCTTCTGATTTTGATGAAACTTCCACTGATGATCAAACTTGTGATACTCCAACCAGTGACTCAGAAGCTGAATATGCGGATATTTCCAGATTATTAATGGCTGATATTGCTGATCCACAGCCAAGTGAACCTGTAGTCACTGAACCTGAAGAAGTTGGAGACAATGAACCAGAGTCCAATGAACCAAAGAACTCTAGTCAGCCTAGGCCTCAAAGGTCTTCATCAGAATCAAAGCCATCCAATGGTCCTTGGTTCACTTTTGATGATCTTCCCTCTCATAGATGGCGTGAACGTCTCTAAGAACTATCTGCTTGGATTGATCCCCAGATGCTTCGCTCTGGCGCAACAACCCAATCTGTGCTAAAAGAATTCTCTACCCGTTTTACGGGATCACTTAGAGATTAGTTTGATAGCTTGGGTACTTACAGACAACTCCAATTCATTCAACTTCCTGAAGTCTCTACTGCTTTGGCTTTAATTCATGAGCAATTCATAGGGGAACCCTCTGTTACCTATGACGTTGCTAGATGAGAATTCCTCAACATGAAGTGTTGTTCTTTACAACCTAAAGACCTCCACTTCCATTACAAGCGCATGTTTATCTTGTACTACAAGTTGAACGGTTACAATGACTCAACCCTGAGACATGTGTTCATGGCATCTTTGCCTAAAGAATTACAACCTGAGTTACAGCGACAGATCACAGCTTATAACCTGGTTATAGACAATCTTTCCCTTGGCAAGATTTTCCAACTTGCTATGGGATGTCTAGATAAACTTTGTGAACAAAAGAAGTTCTTCAAAGAACTTCTCCGAGACAAAGAACCATTCAGATCTGCCTGTAAAAAACCCTATCTAAAAATCAAGTGTAAAGATAAAAACCAGTGTCACTGTCCTTCCAAGAAAAAACATCATTTTCAGAAATACTCCTCCAACCCTAATCACCATTCCAGAAAAAGATCCAAGAAACGATTCAAACCTCTACGATTTTTCCGTAAGAAAACCTCCTCTCACGACTCTCTCAGAGAAAAGAAATCCAAATGTTTTATCTGTCATAAGAGAGGTCATTTTGCAAAGAATTGCCCTAACAAACCAGCTAGAGTAGTTAGATTAATACAACATCTTCAGAATAATACAGACTTCACGCTTGATGATCAGATTGAATTCTTGTTTTCTGAACAAGAAAGTCCAGATGAGTCTATAGTCTTTGCCCTTGAAAATTCTTCTGATGAAGAATCCTTGACTGATTCTGAAGAACCCAATCCATAAACAAAGCCCAACCTGTTCATGATCTTACCATCCCTATTCCCTCAACCAAAGTCCAAGTCCTTCCCTCCAAATATCATAGGCCCATTTCTGTTATTGGGTTTATTGACACAGGAGCCCAAAGATCCATGATGAACCCAACCATTTTACCATCTGAGTGTTGACAACAACACCAAGAATACTTTAAGGCTGCAAATGGTGAACTGTTCTCCACAAAGCTCATTACCAAAAAACCCATTGGTATCCAGCTTTTTCCTAACTATATCATTTGGACCAAAGTCATTGGTTCCAATCTGCTCAATAAAGACCTCTTGATAGGTTTTGATGTCCTACACCAGGCCAAACAATTGCACATTTCTGCAATCAGCATTCGGTTCAAACAAATGTTCAAAAAATATACCAGTGCCTTGAAACTTTACTCTTTGGCCCAAACACCATCCTCTTATGCTGACATCAATGCCAAATTTCTCACATTATGTCCTAATGACCACAGTAAATTCCAACATCCCCATCCTCTGTGGAAAAATAGCCAGTTCTTTATTAAGCTACCCTTCAAGCTTAATGAAGACCATAACCCTACCAAAGCTACTCACCCTGGCATGACGCTAGAAGACCTCACCTTAGCTCAATTTGAATGCCAGCAACTGTTGGCCCAAGGTCTCATTGAACCCACTTCTTCTCAATGGGCTTGCCAAGCCTTTTATATTGAAAAACATTTTGATAAGGTCCAAGGAAAAAAAAGGCTCGTCATTGATTACCAACCTTTGAATATCTTTTTACAAGATATTAAATTTCCTTTACCCAAAAGACAAGCCTTGTTTACCTAACTAAAAAATGCCAAGATTTTTTCAAAGTTTGATTTAAAATCAGGCTTTTGGCAACTTGGGGTCCATCCTGATGATAGACCCAAAACCGCCTTTTGCATTCCCAATGCCCATTATCAATGGACTGTTTTTCCATTTGGTCTTAAGACAGCTCCATCACTGTTCTAAAAGGCCATGACTACTATTTTCCAGCCCATTCTCCATCATACACTGGTCTACATTGATGACTTATTATTATTCTCAAAAACCCATGACCAACATCATAATTTGCTGCATCAATTTCTCCAGATTGTTCAACACCATGGCATAATGCTTTCAGCCACTAAAAGCACTATCGCCATAGACCACATCACTTTCTTTGGTATAGAAATCCAAAATGGATCCTACCAGCCCAGTCCACACATAGCCCAAGAGTTACAATACTTTCCTGATAGTAACTTTTCCAGAAAACAAATTCAACAGTTTTTGGGAATAGTTAACTATATCCGTGACTTCATTCCACGTGTCAATAACTACACCTCTCCTTTATCCTCACTTTTGAAAAAGAATCCTCCATCATGGAATGACCGCCACACCACACGTGTCTCCTACCTAAAGAGATATGCACAGAATCCCCTACCATTGCGAATCATTACTAGTGGACAACGCATCCTGCAGACTAATGCCTCTTACGAGGCGTGGGGAGCCATTTTGATTGAACAATTGATGACAACGAACATTATGTCGCGCATGTTAGCGGACAGTTCTCTCCAGCTCAAAAGCATTACCACACTGTCTACAAAGAACTCTTAGCGGTCAAAAATGGCATTAAAAAGTTTGAATTCCCCCTCATCAGATTCCAATTCCTTGTCATAATGGATAATTCAGCTTTTCCAAATATGCTGAATTTCAAAAATCATTCAATTCCGGAAAAGACGTTACTTCGCCTAAAAGATTGGTTTTCCCGATATGACTTCAAAGTTTCACATATAAAAGGGGAACACAATGTCATTCCAGATTACCTCTCCAGAAAACCTTCTCCCAAAATCTCAAAGCAGATACAGTCCCATTTTCCCATAATCTCCATGGCTTCTTCACTCCTTAAGACAGCCCTCACTAAAAAGTTTACCCCTGGAAACCGTGCTTTCAGCACTCCTTTCCATCTTCAGGAATATGCTAAATCTTTTCTCATGCGGTATTATATACTTGCATGCTCTGAATACCCTGATTCCCCTACATTCCAGGATTATCATCCGGAATATATGTTTCTTATAGGTCTTACTTTAGATCTGTCCAGACCACTTTCTGAGAATGAGTTATGGTATATGTGGCGTCTCTCACTACTATATGCCACCAGACTGGTTTTCCCATTATTTGCCACTCTTGACCTTTTAAACAATCCAGAACAAGCCACCTCTTTTACCTAGACACTTTTTGAATGGTTTGCACCCTTACCTGTTTGGCGCCATAAACTTCAACAGCTCAAAACCACTCATAATCTTGGTGGAATCCCTTACCAAGAAGCCCAGCTGTTTACCTCCATCTTCATAGTCCACCGTCCATACTTCCAGCACCCTGGACATTTATCTTTCTGGACTCAAGATCAAATGTATGAGTGGATCACAATCCCTCATCCTGCTTTGTTACAGCAAGACTATGCCACCAAGACAAATCTGAAAAATTATCTTTTTCAGATTAACCATGTCACACCCCCATCTACTGACATTAAACACACCTCCATTGGTCCACAACATGATATTTTTATGATCCCTACACCATCCCTGGTCTCTAAACCAAAATCTCGTGGTATTATCATTAAGGAAGAACGTCCTGATTATACGGATTTCCTATTCCAAGACTCTCAAGATCCATGGGAAGAATTCCTTCCTTTTGACAGTCAGAATCAACCACAGCCTAGTCAAAGCAGCAACCCTCCTACTACAGCACCTTGGCCTCCACACATCAGGCCCATTACTTTGCTCACTCCTCCACCAGTAGTCCAGCCTTTTATTGAAAATGACTATGTTATGGCTGACTGGCCTAGAAAAGGAAAAACCTGCCCTACACATCATCCTGACCAAGCTTAAGACTGCACCTGGCCCTTCCGACCTTATGGGACCAAATCACCCGACGCAACAGAATCCTCCTCAGAGGATATCATCTCCCTGTAAAGTCTATCTGCCAGCTGGAAAGCACTTTATTAAAAGTATTTTGTCCGTTTGTAATAATGATCATGAATGGTGTGTTGTCATGATCACTGCTTTCTTTTTCTTTATTATTTATGTCAATATCGGTGTGCTATCAAAAATGGTGTGCTAATGTGCTGTCAACCTTGGCATGCTGTTAACCTTGGCGTGCTGTCAACCTTGACGTGCTGTCAACTTTGGCGTGCTGTCAACATCGGTGTGCTGTCTACATTAGTGTGCTGCCAAAGTTGGTGTCCTCTCATAATCTTTATAACAGCACCTTTGTAAAAGTTGTTTGTTTTCTTACACTTTGTACACGTTACGTTTGTACAAGCTAATAAGGACTTATCCTTATCCACTCTCTCTCCTTCCCTATAAAAGGAGCAGACTCTTGTAAAAGAAAACAACTAGAAAATGAAATATATGAATATTTCAGAATTCTCTCCCATGTCTAACTAACTTCTCTTTTCTTAGTCTAAAGGAATAATGAATTAAATTAAGGAATTAAGGAGTAATGGAACTGTTCATAAAACTTGAGGAATTATGCTCTACACTTACCTTCTTTGAAGGATCCTGTGTATCAGAAAACTCTTGAGTTTCAAGTTTTCCTATTTTGGCCATGGGCGCCTGTGTTAAGGAAATAAAAGAAAACCCTGAGTCTCTGGTCATTGATGACTTGTTATTATTCTCCAAACACCATATTACCAAAGTTCATTTTTTGAAAGAGAACGAGAGAGGTCAAGTGTAAGACCAATGAGGAACATACACTCAGGATGGTAATCTTGAAATGTAGGTGAGTTAGGGAACTCTGAGTAGGCTGCAATGAAAAACCACATCAGGAAATTTTTGGCATATTCCTGAATATGATATGGAGTTCTGAAAGGTCGATTTTCTGGAGTGAATCTCTTTGTGAGGGCATGTTTTGGTAACGATGAAGCCATTGAAATGGTAGGAAAGCTGAAGTGTTTATGAGTTTTGATATAAGGAGGTTTTCTAGATAAGTAATCAGGGATAATGTTATGATCTCCTTTTATATGCTTTACCTCAAAGTCATATCTTGAAAACCAATCTTTTAATCTGAGAAGTGTTTTCTCCAGAACTGACTGGTTCTTGAAATTCAGCATATTTGGAAAAGTTAAATTATCCATTTTGACAAGAAAGTGATATCCTATCAGATGAAATTCAAACTTTTTAATGCCATGCTTGATAGCAAGAATCTCTTTATAAACAGTGTGATAATGCTTTTAAACTGGAGAGAACTATCCACTAGCATGCGCAACATAATGCTCTGTCTGATCAATCTTTTCAATCAAAATTGTTCCCCATGCTTCGTCAGAAGCATCTGTCTGTAGTATGCGCTGGTCATCAGTAATTATCCTCAGTGGTGGAGGATTCTGTGCATACTTTTTCAAGTGGGAGACATATTCAGTGTGATGACTATTCCAAGAAGGTGCATTCTTTTTCAATAATGCAGATAAAGGAGAGGTGTAATGGTTGACACGTGGAATGAAATCCTTGATATAATTGATAATTCCCAAAAATTGTTGAATCTCTTTTCTTGAAAAATCTTTGTCTGGGAAATACATCAATTCTTGGGCTATGTGTGGACTGGGCTGGTAAGATCCATTTTGAAGGACCATACCAAGAAAAGTGATCTGGTTTGTGGCAATAGTGGTTTTGGTTGCTAAGAGCATGATTCCATGCGTTTGAATAATTTGAAGAAACTATTCCAGTAATTTTTTTATGTTGGTCATGGGTTTAAGAGAAAAGTAACAAATCATCAATATAAACAAGTGTATGGTGGAGAATCAGTTGAAAAATCAAAGTCATAGCCTTTTGAAAAAGTGAAGGGGCTGTCTTAAGACCAAAAGGTAAAACAGTCCATTGGTAATGTGCATTAGCAATGCAAAATACAATTTTGTGTCTATCAGATGGATGGAGACCAATTTGCCAAAATCTGAATTTTAAATCAAATTTGGAAAAGATTTTAGCATTTTTGGGTTGAATAAACAAAGACTGTCGTCTTGGAAGAGGAAATTTAATATCTTGTAAAACGATTTCAAAGGTTGATAGTCAATGACTAATCATTTTTTTCCTCTGACTTTTTCTGAATGTTTGTCAACATAAAAACCCTGACAAGCCCACTGAGAAGAAGTGGGTTTAATAAGGCCTTGGGCCAAAAGTTGTTGACATTCAAATTGGTCCAATTTAAGATCTTCTGGTGTCATACCAGGATGGGTAGCCTTAGTTGGATTGTGATCCTCATTAAGCTTGAAAGGTAACTTTATGAAGAATTTTTCATTTTTCCAAAGAGGATGAGGATGGATAAATTGACTATGGCTTTCAGGACAAAATTAAGGAATTTGGAGTTTATCTCTGAGTAAGATGATGGGGTTTGAGCCAAAGAATATAATTTCAAGGCACTGGTATATGTTTTGAACATATTTTAAAAAGGATTACCCATTTCAGCCCAATTAGCGTTACTTGATTTTCGCTTCAAACACTATGAACATGCTATTATTGGCACTGTTCTGACCACCCTTCATTCTGGAAGTGTTTGCCAGTTTAGGACTGCTTCAAAGGATTTTAGTTCCGCCAGTTGTCCGGTAGGAGTTATGGGTGACTGAACAAAGGGTTTAGAGATCAGCTTGTTTCTTAAGGGGAGGAAAGTCTGTAGGGGTAAACATCATACAAGATGAGACCATTGGAGTGGAGGTGTTGGGAATAGCCTTTTGGGCTTGGGAATGACAAGATAACAGGTTTGGTTCATTATTCTTGATCCATTTCAAACCTTTACGGTAAGCTGGTAAAGGTAAGAAACTAACTGAAGGATCAGGATCATCCGGTGGATTTGGCTTATGGTAAGAACAAGGAGTTTTAGGATGGTTTTTACCTTTCTTTCTCTTGGGTTCATCAATAAACTCAATATCTTCCCAACAAGAACAGTTGGGATCACATTGACTAGATCCTGGTACATCCCATAAGAAATGACCATTATGTTTGGCAGGATAAATGGGATAACCGTTAGAATTAAAGGACAAAATGGGCAAATCCTCTTGGTTGGTCTGAATGGGTTGAATCATTGCAGAGTGGGTGTAGGACAATCTGTGTGGGGCCTCCGAAAGAGGTGGTGTTGATTGGAGACTTGGAGTTGGTGAGGTAATGATAATTTCTGATAAAGGTAGAGCAAATGAGGTTGGTAATTTTGAGACTAGCGGTGGTTTAAAGGTCATTTTGACAGTACCATCGGGTCGTCTATCAAAAGAACTTTCAGAAGTTTGGATGGGTTCAGTGTTTTGGTGAAACAGTTCATAATTGGTAAGCCATTCAAGGGGCATAAGTTAGAGAAGATCATTCCTAGGGATTTGTCTAGGAATTTGGATGATGGTAGGTATGTCTTCTGATTATGTTAGGATCATTGGAGCATCAAAAGTTTCTTGGGAAGTGGGTAAATCCAAGGCATGGTTTTGTAATCTATACATCAATTGATGATGTAGTGTGGCCATTCGAGCTCCAGCAAGTTGATCAGCTCCTTGGAGCTGAATCTGAACTTTTAAGGCAGTGGGGATATATGGATGATCCAACGAAAGATTAAAGTTGGGATAAAAGGTGAGTAAAACACTTCCAGAATGAAGGGTGGTCAGAACAATGCCAATAATAGCATGTTCATAGTGTTTGAAGCGAGAATCAAATAACGCTAATCAGCCTGAAACGGGTAATCTTTTCCGGCCATGTAAAGTAAGTACAAGGCGGATACCTCCTATTTCCAGGAAGAGATGAGATTTGGGGAAATTTCCAAAGTGACATATTGCTCAGCATAAGTAGATTGGAGTGAACAGCGATCAAATCGAGAAGACTGGACATATTCTTTGGGTAAAGGGTGTTTGGTACTGATCAAGGTTTTAATACTTCGAATCAGAGAACGGGTTTTCTTATGCAACTGGTAGGGATTGACCAGGGGCATATAAGACTCATCAATCTGGGCAGATTCAGGGATATAGGAAAATTCAACAAGACTTTTAATCTTTTTGGTGGTTCTTTTGGAACAAGTAGCAGGAACATTAAGGGAAGAAGTAAGGGAAACAGAGCTTGAGGAGGAGGATGATGCCTGTTTGAGAAATTCTCTTAGTTGTTCAGAAGAATGAATTAACTTTAAAGCAGGAATAAGGGGTCAAAATTATACCATAAAACATTTTTAAGAACAAGGGCTGAGTGGCTCTGATACCACAGGGGCAGAGTACGCAGTACGTGGTGTTGTTACACCAGAGCAATGAAGAACTTAATCTTCCTTTGGACCAGTAGCTCGCATGCTCGGATTTCCAGCCGATATACCAAGTACCTAAAACTCAAATTCTTTTCTTTAATTCTTTAAGACATGCAACTCTTTACCAAAACAGGAAACTAGAAAATACAATAAGTTTTCTAGTACACAGGATCCTTCATGGAAGGCAAGTGCAGAGCATACTTCCTCAAGGTTTTATGAACAAATTTCTTATCCCTTAACCCTTTTCTATTTTTAATTCATCTCCCTTAAACTAAGAGAAAGAGAATTGTTTAGTTAGGCATGGTTGAGAGAGTATTCTCTGAATTTGAAATATTATTCAACCTTGTTTTTATTTTAGAAAGGCTTCTCCTTATATAGGTGAGGAGAAGAAACTTAGTGAGGACAGGCCCCCACATGCTTTACACGTAGAAAATAATTCATGCATCCACTTTATTAGTAGTGGGGTCATGACTTTTACAAAAGGTGAAATGATTACAAACAAACAACAAACTTTAATAAAGTAAGCAGTGATCATGACAACACATTATTCATGACCATTATTACAAACTGACAAAATACTTTAATAAAGTAACTTTCCAGCCGTGGACAGACATCACAGGGAAAAAGTTGTGGCTTCGGATGAGGATGATTCCGTGTCATCCTTTGACTTAATCTTTTTCCCACATGGGGGAAAAGGCCAAGTACAGTTTTTGTTAGGCTTGTTGAAAAAGTCAATAGTGTCGAGCTCTTTTCCAGGAGGAATGAAGGCAGGATGGTAAGGACAATGGTTGACAGGGTCAGGGAGAGAAAAGTGAATAGTAGCATCCTGTTGTGGTGGTGGTAGGTTGCTACTTTGTCCTGGTTGGGGTTGGTTTTGATTGTCAAGAGGAAGAAATTCTTCCCATGGGTCTTAAGAGTCCTGAAAAAGGAAGTCCGTATAGTCAGGCCATTCTTCCTTAATGATAATACCATGGGATTTTGGTTTAGAAACCAAGGATGGCGTGGGAATCATGAAAATATCATGTTGTGGTCCAATAGAGGTGTGTTTAATGTCTAGTGAATGAGGGGTAACATGGTTTATTTGGAAGAGATAGTTTTTGAGATTTGTCTTGGTGGCATAATCTTGTTGTAGCAAAGTAGGATGAGGGAGTGTGATCCACTCATACATTTGATCTTGTGTCCAAAAAGACAAATGACCAGGATGTTGGAAATATGGACGGTGGATGATGAATACAGAAGTGAACATTTGGGCTTCTTGGTTGGGATTTTACCAAGATTATGGGTTAATTTGAGCTGAGTGAGTTTGTGACGCCATTCTGGTAATGGCGCAAACTATTCAAAGAGTGTCCAGGTAAGAGAAGTGGCTTGTTCTGGATTGTTAAGGAGATCCAGGGTAGCAAAGAGAGGGAAAACTAATCTGGTAGCATATAGTAATGAGAGACACCATATGTACCATAACTCATTTTCAGAGAGTGGTTTGGATAGATCAAGAGTGAGACCTGTAAGAAACATATATTCCGGATGATAATCCTGGAATGTGGGTGAATCAAGGTATTCTGAACATGCAAGTATGTAATAACGCATGAGAAAGGACTTAGCATATTCCTGGAGATGGAAAGGAGTGCTAAAAGCACGGTTTCCTGGAGTGAACTTTTTTGTGAGGGCTATCTTTGGTAGAGAAGATGCCATGGAAATGATAGAGAACTTAAACTGGGATGAGGATTTAGGAGGAGGTTTCCGAGAGAGATAATCTGGAATTACATTATGTTCCCCTTGTATATGTGAAACTTTGAAATCATATCGGGAAAACCAATCCTTGAGTCTGAGTAATGTCTTTTCCGGAACTGAATGGTTTTTGAAATTTAGCATATTGGGGAAAGCTGAATTGTCCATTCTGACAAGAAAGTGGAATCCAATGAGGTGGAACTCAAATTTTTTTATCCCATTTTTTACTGCTAGTATCTCCTTGTAGACAGTATGATAATGCTTTTGAGCTGGTGAAAACTATCCACTAGCATGCGCGACATAATGTTCTTTGTCATGAATCTTTTCAATGAGAATGGCTCCCCATGCCTCGCCAGAGGCATCAATTTGTAGGATGCGCTGTCCATTAGTAATAAGTCTTAATGGTGGGAGACTCTGTGCGTATCTTTTCAGGTAAGAGACACATGTGGTGTGCTGGTCATTCCATGATGGAGGGTTCTTTTTCAAAAGTGAGGATAAAGGAGAGGTGTAATTGTTGACACGTGGAATGAAGTCACGGATATAGTTAACTATTCCAAGAAACTGTTGCAATTGTTTTTTGAAAAGTTACTATCAGGAAAGTACTGTAACTCTTAGGCTATGTGTGGACTAGGCTGGTAAGATCCATTTTGGATTACCATTCCAAGGAAGGTGATGTGGTCTGCGGCAATAGTACTTTTGGTGGAAGAAAGCATAATGCCATAGGTTTGAACAATCTAGAGAAATTGTTTTAACAAATCTTGGTGTTGAGCATGTGTTTCAGAAAACAGTAACAAATCATCAATGTAGACCAGAGTGTGATGGAGAATGGGCTGAAAAATGGAAGTCATGGCCTTTTAGAATAGTGATGGAGCTGTCTTAAGCCCAAATGGAAGAACAGTCCATTAACAATGGGCATTGGGAATACAAAAGGCTGTTTTGGGTCGATCATCGGGATAGACCCCAAGTTGCCAAAACCCAGATTTTAAATTGAACTTGGAAAAAATCTTAGCATTTTTAAGCTGGGTAAATAAGGCTTGGCGTTTGGGTAAAGGAAATTTAATATCTTGTAAAAAGATATTCAAAGGTTAGTAATCAATTACTAGCCTTTTCTTTCCTCGAACCTTTTCAGAATGTTTTTCAACATAGAAGGCTTGGCAAGCACATTGAGAAGAGGTAGGTTCAATGAGGCCTTAGGCCAAAAGCTGTTGCCACTCAAATTGGGCCAAAGTGAGGTCTTCTGGCTTCATACCAGGATGGGTTGCTTTGGTAGGGTTATGGTCTTCATTAAGCTTGAAGGGTAGCTTAATAAAGAATTGGCTATTTTTCCACAGAGGACAAGAGTGGTGAAAGTTATTGTGATCATCAGGACATAATTCAAGGAATTTAGTGTTGATCTCAGCATAGGATGATGGTGTTTGGTCTAAAGAATAAAGTTTCAGGGCACTGGTATATGTCTTAAACATATTTTTTAACCGAATGCCTGTTGCAGAGATGTGCAATTGTTTGGCTTGATGTAGGAGATCAAAACCTATTAATAGGTCTTTGTAAGGCAAGTTGGATCCTATCATCTTGGTCCAAATGATGTAGTTTGGGAAAAGCTAGATACCAATGGGATGTTTGGTAATTAGCTTTGTGGAGAAATCTCACCATTTGCTGCTTTAAAGTACTCATGGTGTTGTTTCCAACACTGAGATGGTAAAATGGAAGGATTTATCATGCTTTTTTAGGCTCCTGTATCAATAAACCCAATAACTAGAATGGGCCTATGATATTTGGATGGAAGTACTTGGACTTTTATTGAAGGAATTGGTATGGTCAAGTCATGGACAGGTTGGGGTTTTTGTATAGCTTGGGCCATGGTTTGGACTGAAGATATAGTGAGAAGAGTGTCTTCAGAATCAGTCAATGAATCCTCATCAGAAGAATTTTCAAGAGCAAAGACTATAGACTCATCAGGGCTTTCTTGTTGAAAGAACAAGAATTCAATCTGATCATCAGGATTAAAGTCTAGATTATTCTGAAGATGTTGCATCAATCTGACTGCTCTAGCAGACTTGTTAGGACAGTTCTTTGCAAAATGTCCACGTTTGTGGCAGATAAAACATCTGGATTTCTTTTCTCATGTTGAGTCTCTGGAAGAGGTTTTTCTACGGAAGAACCATAGAGGTTTAAACCTTCTTTTAGATCTTTTTCTGAATTGTGGTTCAGGGTTGGAAGAATGTTTCTGAAAATGGTGTTTTTTCTTGGAAGGACAGTGACATTGGGACTTTTTTTACAGGCAGATCTAAAAGGTTCTTTGTCACGAATAAGTTCTTTGAAGAACTTCTTTTGCTCACAGAGTTTGTCTAGACATCCTATAGCAAGTTGGAAAATCTTACCAAGGGAGAGATTGTCTATGACCAGGCTTTGATCTATCTCTGTAACTTTGCATTATTGTAACCATTCAACTTGTAATACAGGATAGACATTCTTTTGTAATGGAAGTGGAGATCTTTAGGGTTCAAAGAAGAACACTTCATGTTAAGAAAATCTTTTCTGGCAACCTCATAAGTAACTGCTGGTTCACCTATGAACTATTCATGGATCAATGCTAAGGCAGTAGACACTTCTAGCAATTGAATAATTTACAGCTGTCTATAGGTACCTAGGCTGTCAAACCAATCACGAAGGGATCCTATAAAACGGGTTGAAAACTCTTTTGGAACAAATTGGGTTGTTGCTCCAGGGCAAAGCATTTGGAGATCAATCCATGCAGATAATTCTTGAAGCCTTTCTCGCCATTGATGGGGTGGTAAGTCATCAAATGTAAACCATGGGCCATTGGATGGTTTTGACTCTGAAGACCTTGGTTGAGGTCTAGATTGGCCAGTGGTTTTATTGTCATTGTCATCAACTTCCTCAATGACAACAGGTTCACTTGGCTGAGGGTCAGCCGTATCAGCCATCAGAAGTTTGGAAATATCAGCATATTCAGCTTCTGAGTCACTGGTTGGATTTGAAGATTCCTCAAGATCAGAGGAAACGGAAGAGGTATCAGGTAAAGAATCAGAGGAGTGAGAGGTATCATCTAGTAAAGATTCCTTTTGAATTGTTGAAATTTCAAAAGGATTCATTGGGGCTTTTCTTGTAGAAGTGGAAGGCTTTTCAAGTGGAAGGACTGGTGATGGTGGAGTAACAGAGGTCTTTTGAATGGGTTTTTATTTTTGCGGTGGAGGAGGATTATCTTTGAAAAGTGTATGGGTCATGCCAAAGAGTTTAGTCGAATCATATGGTCTTGATGGTGCCATAAAGGATGGTAAGTTTGGGATAGGGTTGGAATAGGTTGGCTTTTACTGAAAAGTGATGGTTGTTGCTTGTCAGCATCAATTCTGGCAAGCTCAGCTTTTAGTGCTCTGATTTCAGCTTCTTTTTGATTGAATTTTGGACCCTAGTACCTTTTGGCTATCATGTCTCGAAGATCAATGTCAAGTTGGACAATTCGATCTTTAAGATCTTGATAGATTTTCTGGAGTTGCAAAGAGATTGCATAAACCTTTTCTTCAACATGTACAGTCCAGGTAGAGATATGATCTACCTTTTGGTGTAATGAATTCAAAGACTGGTTTTGGACCCTGGCGTTTTGTGTTTGCCAGTTTAGGACTACTTCAAAGGATTTTGGTTCCTCCTTTCGTTGGCTTGGTGTAACAGATCAAAACCTAGAAGTAGGTCTTTATCTGGAAGATCTGAACCAATCATCTTTGTCCAAATGACACAGTTGGGAAATAACTGGATACCAATAGGGTGTCTAGTAACAGTTTGGTGGTAAAAAGCTGTCCATTGGCTGCGTTAAAATATTCTTCCTGTGGTTTCCAACATTCAGAAAGCAGAATGCAAGGATTAAGCATTCTTCTTTGAGCTCTTGTATCTATAAACCCAATAACAGAAATGGGCCTAGATACTTGGAAGGAAGTATCTGGACTTTTACTAAAGGAACATGAATCGTAAGATTCTGAACAGGCTGGGCTTTATGAATAAATTGGGCTTTTTCTTGGATGGTGTTTATGGTGAAGATAGTTTCATCTAGATCAGTTAAGGATTCATATTCTGAGGTGTTTTCTAGAGCAAAAACAGTGTTTTCATCAGGATTTTCTTGTTAAGAGAACAAGAATTCAACTTGATCGTCAGGAGTAAAGTCTGTATTGGTTTGAAGATGCTGTAACAATCTAACTGCTCTAGCTGGCTTGTTTGGACAATTCTGAGCAAAATGTCCTCTTTTATGACAAATGAAGCATCTAGACTTTTTCTCCCTGGTTTGGTCTCTAGAAGCTTTACATCTGAAAAAACGTAAAGGTCTGAATCTTCTTCAGGATTTCTTTTTGTAGAATTGGTCAAGATTGGAAGGATGGGTTTTGAAATGGTGTTTCTTTTTGGTGGGCCAATGACATTGAAATTTGTCTTTGCACTTGATTTTGAGGTAAGGTTTTTTGCAAGCAGATTGGAATGGCTCATTATCTTTGATAAGTTCTTTGTTCAAGACATCCCATAGCCAATTGGAACTTCTTTGATGCCATGGTTTGGCATAAGTTTAAATTCTTCCACTACATTGTAATAATTGTGTGAGAGGATTGAAATCTTAATGATTGTAAAGAGATTATTGTTTTAGAAGATTGAATTCTTCTTGATTTTATAGAGATATTTAAATGTATATGCAAGTTCTAATTAGATTCGCCCTCAGAGTTTAGTGCGCGTCGTTACATTAATAGCTTTTAGATTCTCAAATGATTAAATGGATGTCTTTTTTTGGATTTTAGAGGATTGAAAAACTGTAGGATAGATGATAATTGAGGTTAAATCCGAGATATAATTAACGATATGTTTACATTAAAAATTAGAACTTCGTATAGTGCAATGTATAGTAATGTAGTGCATATATGTTGAGGCATATTCAGATGCTCTTAAAGTTCCCGTTAGACCCGTCACTAGATCTCGTGCAAAGAAATTCAAATAAGCACTTAATAGGCTTATTCAAGCAACTTGGGCTCAATCAAATTCATGAAAGCCAGTTGAAGGATATTCAGACCACTAAATATGTGATTCAGGCTCTTGAAATTTCCAAATAATCACTTCCATGAAATCGGCAAGTTGGCTTGCACAATATGCTAGGAAAATATATTATTTCCCTTTTTTCAGATACTTTCCCATTTCTTGAGGAGGCAAGTAGTGAAACAAATCAATTATTTCTCTTTTAATTGCCTACTTTCCATTTGTATTCTTTCCTTATTTGCTTTAGATTAGGATTTTGATTTGATTTGGTTTAGGATTTATTTCCTAAAATTCTTGTGAACCAACCTTATATAATGTACTCATTTCCAATAAACAGAGATAGATTGGTTTTGATGCAACTGGTGAGAGAGTTGATTCTCTTTGGTTCTTAAACTAACTTTTTGAACTCTTGACTTATCAATCAGATTATTCATAGTTAATTATGGTGTCCTTACATACCAAGGTTCCAACTTACATTCAATATTGAGTCACGGTTACATTCAATTCTAGGTTTAGATTGAATCTTGGAGACTAAATTTATTACGGTCACATTAGTTCTAGGCAGGGTTCGTATCATTTGGTATTAGAGCAAGGTTCTAGCCAATTTTTGCTTATCCTTTTCTTTAGTTGTCAATTCCTATTAATCGTAAGTCTTAATTTCCATTCTTCTAAATTTGGTTCCAAAAATCCCAGAAAAGTCTTTTTGTTTTAATTTTTGAGTTTCGTTAGACTTTTATACCAATTTGTACTAAAAAAAAAATAGATTCAAAGAAAAAGAGAAACAAAGAAACAAGAGAAGAAGGAATAGGATAGTGAGAGTTAAAAAAAAAAAAGTCCCCGACCTCCACTTAAAATCTTTTTTTTATCTTCCATTATTAGTGTCTTGTAGAGTCCAAAATTGGTTTTAACCCATAGGTGAAAAATTTGCCTAAGAATTTTGGTAATTTATGCTTTCGAAACCCAATTATACGTTTGTCTCTTCAGTGTAATCTTTGTGAATTGCTGTTAGAATCTTTATATTGGTTTGATTAGTTTGATAAGAACCAAGTGAGAATTACTACAAGTAGGAAATGATAAGAGAGTGTGAGCTTATTAGAGCGTAAAACCCAATAAATTTGAGTGAAACATAAGTGGAATTAAGTGAACCATTTTTTTTAGTGAAACACATAAAGGTGAGTGGTGAAGTCCTTTCCACATTATTTTCAACCAAGACCAAAACACAAATAAAGAGGATCAACAACCAACTGCTCAGAATTTGCAAATTCAAGCATTGACGGGAGAGATGAGAAGGATGATGAGGGCTGAATTAGAGCACATACATGAGAGTTTGGATAAAGTAGAGAAATCACATGTGGGACAGTCACAACCCATTTCCCAAGCACATAAGAGGGAGAGAGCTCCGGTTAGAGGAGAGATTGATGACTATTATAAGGATGAGTATGATGAAAGAGAGGACTCTATGAGCAGTTATAGGAGAGATGAATAGGGTAAGAGAGCTAGTAACTGGGATATTGGTTTAAGTTGCATAAAGATAAAGATCCCATCTTTTCAAGGTAAATATGATTCAAAAGCATACCTTGAATAGGAGAAGAAAATGAAGTTCATGTTTGATTGCCACAACTATTTAGAGGCAAAAAAGGTAAAATTGGCTGTGATTGAGTTTTTTTTACTATGCTATTACTTGGTGGGATCGGCTTGTTATCAACAAGAAATGGAATAGGGAACACCCATTTGAGATGTGGGAAGAGATAAAAAAACATTGATGAGAAGGCATTTTGTACCTAACCACTACTGCCAAGACTTGTACCCAAAATTACAAAGTCTCACATGAGGTAACTAAAGCGTGGAGGATTATTACAAAAAAAATATAGATTGCCTTGAATAGAGAAACTACCATGGCATGATTCTTGAATGGCCTTATTTGGGAGATTGAGGGGATGGTTCACAAAGCCATCAAGATTGAGTAGCAACTCAAGAGGAGGGGTAACACCCATGAAGCCCCAAGCTTGAATTCGACACCTTAGAATTTGAGTTATGTGAAGCAAGAAAAGAGGCCACAAGCATCTATTACACTTAAGCCGAGATTTGAGTGAAAAAAAATGCGGCCATTAAGAGAAAACTAGAAGGAAGACAAAAGAATTTCCATGCAAGAACGAGTAAGATAAAAAGAGCATTGTTGCACATCAGCTAATAATTGTACTTTTGTATAAAGAGGCATTTTTAAACACTAATGAACTTGATTCTATGTTGCTTATTTCTATTATTTTCTCTCTTCTAGGAATATAAGGATGTCTTTCATGAGGAAAAAAAACATGCATTACCTTTGATCCAAGTGATTGAGCATTAGATTCATTTCGTGCCCGGTGTAACCATTCCAAATCGACCAACGTATAGGAGTAACTCAGGGGGGACAAAGGAACTCTAAAGGTAGGTTAATGAATTAATGGAAAGGGTACGTGAAAGAAAGAATGAGTCCATATATGCAGTTCCAGTGTTGTTAGTTCCTAAGAAGGATGGAACCTGGAAGATGTGTGTTGACTGCCGAGCCATCAACAAGACAATGATAAAGTATCAACATCCCATTCCTAGGCTAGATGATATGGTTGATGAATTGCATGTGTTTTCTGTATTTTCTAAAATTAATATAAAAAATGGATATCATCAAATTAGAATAAAAGAAGGAGATGAATGGAAAACTGCCTTTAAAATAAAATATGGTTTGTATGAATGGTTAGTCATGCCTTTTGGTCTGACTAATGCAAGTACTTTTATGAGACTTATGAATCATGCTCTATGAGCTTTTATTGGCATGTTTGTTGTTGTTTATTTTGAGCATATCTTCATATATAGTAAAAACTTGGACGAACATGTAGGGTGTGTTTGGGATTGTGGTTGGGCAGTTGTAGCTTAAAAGCTAAATAATAGCTATTGTAGCTTAGAAACTATCTTGATATGATTTTTCACTTGTGTTAAAAAAAATCTATTATATCTTTAATAATTTTGTCAAAATTATTATTGATAATTGATATTTACTACATATTATTAGCTTTTGTTTCATAGTTACAACTTTTTTTCCACAACAAAAAACTACAGAGTCGTAGTACATTTGAAATCTGTTAGAAGATGATTTGTTGTGAGTGCATAGGGAATACAGGTTGATGAGGAGAAAGTACATGCAATCCAAGAGTGGTCAAGTCCCACAAGCATAAGTAATGTGAGAAGCTTTCACAGGCTCACTAGCTTCTATCAGTGGTTTGTTAAAGACATTAGCTCATTGGCTGCATCACTTACCAAAGTAATAAAAAAAATGTTGGGTACAACTGAGCAGAAGAACAAGAGAGTGCATTTTAAATGATCAAGCAAAAGTTAACAAATGCTCCCTTATTGTCCTTGCCTAAATTGAATGTGACACCTCAAGTATTGGTATGGGCATAATCCTAATGCAAGAAAGACAACCAGTTGCTTACTTTAGTGAGAAATTAAGTGGATCAACCTTAAACTACCCTACTTACGATAAGGAGTTGTATGTGTTGGTTTGGGCATTGGAAATGCAATAGCACTATCTATGGCCTAAGGAGTTCATGATTCACACCGATCATGAGTCCTTGAAACACCTTAAAGGCCAACATAAGCTAAATAAGAGGTATGCTTAATGGTTGGAACAAGGTGAAGAAAATATTGTTGCAGATGCACTTTACCACATGTATATCCTAATCTCGACACTTAACTCTAAACTACTTCATTTTGAACATATTTTAGTGTTGAATACCAAGCTTGTGAAAAGACCACAGTTGGTAAGTAATTTAGGCATGATGGCTACTTATTTTGGGAGAATAAATTATGTGTGCTTAGTTTTTTTAGAGATTTGTTAGGGAGAGAATCCCATGGAGGACGGTTGATGGGGCATTTTGGAGTTGTAAAGACTTTAGTAATTTTGCAGGAAGACCTCTATTGGCCATATATGAAATAAGATGTTGAGAGACTTTGTGGTAAATGTGTCACCTGTTGGCAAGCCAAATCAAAAGTGTAGCTCTATGGCTTATCCACCCCATTGCCAATACCTAGGGTGCGTTGGACTAATGTTCAATGGATTTTGTTTTAGGTTTACCTAGGTGTAAATGAGGGAAAGACTCAATTTTTGTGGTTGCTCATAGATTTTTTATGATGACACATTTTATTCCATGCCACAAAAGATAGATGATCCTTTCGATGTCAATGATCTATTCTTCAAGGAGATGATGTTGCATAGGGATGCAAAGTTTTTAGGTTACTTTTGGAATACATTGTGGGCTAAGTTAGAACTAAGTTGTTGTTTTCAACTACTTGTCACCCTTAAACTAATGGACAAACAAAAGTTATGAATAGAACTTTAACTACTCTATTGTGGGCTATCATTGAAAAGATCATCAAAACTTGGGAAGATTGTGTGCCACATGTTGAGTTTGCTTCTGTTCATTCTACTACTAAGTATGTACCATTTGAAATTGTTTGTGGTTTTAATCCTTTAACCCCCATTGGATTTAACTCCACCTATTTCTTAGTGTGTTAACCTAGATGGCAAGAAAAAGGCTAAAATTATTAAGCAAATACCCACTGGTGATTGGGTATGGTTACACATGCACAAGGAATGATTTCCAGAACAAAGAAAATCCAAGTTATTACCTCAAAGTCTTGGAATGGATCAATGACAATGCCTACAAGTTTGATTTGCTTGATGAGTACAACGTAAGGGCTACTTCTAATATTTTTTATTTGAGTCCTTTTGATGTAGGTCAAGATTTGAGGACAAATCCTCATCAAGATGAGGGGAATGATGAGATTGAGAGGAAAACTATCACAAGCACAGGGGATGAGGCATATTCAAATCCTATTCAAGTTCTCGTTAGACTCATCACAAGAGCTCATGAACAGAAATTCAAAGAAGCGGTTAATGGGCTGATTCAAGCAACTTGAGCTCAATCAAATTTGTGGAAGCCCATTGAAGGAATCATACATAATATTTAGACCGCCAAATGCGTGATGTAGGCTCTTGAAATTTCCAAATAATCACTTCCATGAAATTGGCAAGTTGGCTTGCACATTATAGTGGGAAAATATATTATTTTCCTTTTCAAATACTTTCCCATTTCTTGAGGAGGCAAGTGGCAAAAACAAATAAGTAATTTCTCTTTTAATTGCCTAATTTTCATTTTTAATTGATGTAAGGCATTTAAGCCCATTAGGATTCTGATTTGATTTAGATTCTTTCCTTATTTGCTTTAGATTAGGATTATGATTTGATTTAGGTTATTTCCTTATGTGCTTTAAATTAGGATTCTGATTTGATTTATATTCTTTGATTTTGATTTGATTTGGTTTGGGATTTATTTCTTAAAATTCTTGTAAACCAACTCTATATAATGCATCTTCTTGTTGCTCATTTAATTTATATTTATTAATTTCTGTCACCATTTTATAAACTTGAATTAGGGGAAGTTGGTTGATGCTATTAACATATGTAATATTGGAAGTGCTTTTGTTGAGATGAAGTCATTGGGAATTATTATATTGATATTACTAGGAGTGCTTGGATGATTTTCTGCTTTAATTGATTCATTGATTAAAGTGTTGAATTTGTTGTGTCCTTATTTCACATAATTTTTAGAGAGAATTTCTTTGGGAAATTTCATGTAGTTATTTTCTTAATCTATTAAATAAAATATTTAATTTAAATTAAAAGATATTTAACAACAAAAGTGACACATCACTTGTGCATGTTATTGACCCCACCAAGTAAAACAATACAAGGCTTCTATTCAAAAGCACATTATATGGATCCTCCTATGAAATAATATATTTAGGCTTTTGACACAAATATCTAATTATCTTACATATCAATCTAGTAATGGTACAGAAAATTAAATTAGTTAACTCAGGGATCATTTTGGTACATACAATAATGGCTTAAAAAAATTAGGCCCATAATTATCGAGCCCAACTACTTAATTATAGATCTACTATCGAGCCCAATTACTTAATTATAGATCTACTCCACTATTAGATTGTAATTAACCTACACAATTGTATGTTATCCAAGGTCATGTTCTTGAAAATAATTCAAACAATGCAACATTGATTTCTTTGCTAAATAATCCTTTGTACCACTTCATTATTTAAATTGATATCTCAACTATCCAATGAATTTAAGTACGTCTTGTTCTTTAACTCTTCAGTTGCATTTGTTTCCTTGTTTAAAATCTAAATAAGTTTGAATTTAGTTGAAGTCTGAATACGTCTAAAAGCAAATGTATGAATGACATGCTTGATGATGTAGTTAAAAGGTATATCACTTAAAACCTTGCCTTAAATGTTATGGTTATTGAGTATAATAGCAAGCAAAGGTCATTTCCTTTAGAATACTTTTCCTATTGAATAAGTTATTAATACAAAATAGACAAAATTGACCAGGACTGAAAATTGACTTAAAAATCGTATCTAGACTTAATGATATTAATTCAAACCTTTAAGATCTACTAAGTATAGACTCAGCTAAATTTGGGGAATTCTGAGGTTGATTTGCTATGTAAATTAAACTAAGGAATTTAAAAAAAAATCTAAAATGGTTAAGGAATCATTCTCTAACCCTAAACATTGGAGTTTAGGTCAATTATCATAGTCATCATTCACTTTCTTTTGAAAACAACAACCTTAAGATAATTACAAGCTTAGTTGTCTTGATCTTTCCTTACTAGAATTCTTTCCCTAAAACAATCTAAAATAAGCTCCCATACTCAATTTAATGAAGGCATTGAAATCAACAAAGAAATAGGTTGAATCAATGATACAAGCTCAGTTTATGTATATTGAATTATATTCCATATGCAGTTGAACAAAAATATCTCATAGTCATTAACTGATAGTAATCATTAATAACAATCTGCCACTTATGTTTAGCTCTTTAACAATTGTGGATTATAAAACCTAAATTAGCAATCAAAATCACCGTCAAATTCATCTAGTCAGCCACCTAAACAAACAAGGCAATAATTCTTTTATATTAACCACGCAACCTAATGCTCAGTGAAGGCATAAGCCTTGGTATGTGAGGATGCCACAATTAGCTATGGGTGGGCTGATTGATAAGTTAAGGGTTTGAACGCTGCAGAAGTCTGATAAGTTCAAAGAGTTAGTTTAAGAACCAAAAAGAATTAACTTACGAGTACATTATACAAGGCTGGTTACAAGAATTTCCATCCCATAATTGCCCTTAGAATTTTCAAAAACAAATCTGAAATCAAATCAGAATTAATTCTGAAAGAAAATGCCTAATGTAAGCAAATAAGGAAAGTCTCCTAAATGTCTTAAATGCCTTACATCAATTCTAAAAGCACATGCTTTTAGTTATGGAAACTAGACAATTAATAGATCAATAGAAAATTTCTTGTCAGTTGTCTCCTCAAAAAAGGGAAAAGTATCCCAAAAGGAAAGTAGCATATTTTCTAGGCATAATGTGCGGCCATCTTGCTAATTTAATTGAGCGTAAGTTGCTTGAATCAGTCCATTAAGTGCTTCTTTAAATTTCTTTGCATGAGCTCTTGTGATGTATCCAATGGGAACTTGAATAGGATATTAATATGCCTCATTTGACATGCTTGGCAAAGCCTTGTCCTTTAATCTCATCATTCCCCTCTTGAAGAGGATTTGTCCTCAAATCATCACCTGCATCAAAAGAACTCAAATAAGAAACATTAAATGTATCACCAAGCAAATTTAGTTTGTATGCATTGTCATTGATTTGTTCTAAGAATTGGAAAGGATCGTCCCCTCGAGGTAATAACTTGGATTTCCTTTGTTTTGAAAATCATTCTTTGCACATGTGTAACCACACCTAATCGCCAGGCTCAAAGACTTGCTTGTGTTGCCCTTTGTTAGCTTATTCAACATATTACTCAGTTCACCGCTCAATATTAAACTTTGCAATCTCATGTATCTGCTTAACAATTTCAACCTTTTTCTTGCCATCTAGGTTAACACATTTAGAGATAAGTAATGGAGTTAAAACTAGTGGAGTTAAAGGATTAAACCCATAAATAATTTCAAATAGTGAATATTTACTAGCAGAATGGATAGAACAATTATAAGCAAACTGAACATGTGGTAAATTTTAAAGCTTTATTTAATGATAGGGCACAATAGAGTGGATAAAGTTCTATTCACGACTTCTATTTGACCATCAATTTAAAGGTGATAATGGTTGAAAACAACTGCTTAGTCCTTAACTTAGCTCACAATGTCTTGCAGAAGTAACTCAAAAACTTAGCATCCTATCATAAACAATTTTCCTTACACGACCCCAATCAATTTAGCCTTCATCACTGTCCTGCAACACCATAACTCTCTTATTCACACATTCATTTGCTATGTGTCCTCTACCCTGACACTTAAAACACTTAATATCACAATTCCTAGTAGTGGGACTCGAATCTTTGCTTAAGTGTAGTAGATGTTTATGGCCTCTTGAGTTGCTGCTCAATCTTGATAGCTTTAACCTCTTGACTAAGGCCATTCAAGAATCGTTCTAGGGTAGCTTCTCGATCCTCCTTCACATTTTCCCTAATAATGGCAATCTCTTTTCTTCTTGTAATAATCCTCCACACTTTGGCCCCTATGTAAGACTTTGTAATTTTTGGTACAAGTCATGGTAGTAGTGGTTAGGTACAAAACAACTTCTTATCAATGTTTTCATTCCATCCCATGTCTCAACATGACATTTCCTATTCTGCCTCGTGTTTATAACTAGTTGATCCCACCAAGTAATAGCATAGTCAAAAAACTCAATCATAGTCAATTTTACTTTTTTTTGTCCCAGAATAGTTATGCAATCAAATTGAACTCCATCTTCTTCTCCCACTGAAGGTATACTTCCGAGTCAGATTTACCTTGAAAAGATGGGATATTAATCTTTATGCAACTCAAACCATCATCCTATTTACTAGCTCTCCTACCCCATTCATCTCTCTTTATGAACTCCATCTTCTTCTCCCACTCATAGAATCTTCCCTTTCATCATACTCATCCCTATAATAGTCATCAATCTCTTCTCTAGCTGGAACTCTCTCCTTCCTACGTGTTTGGGGAATGGTTTGTGGCTACCTTGCACGTGCGCTCCCTCATCCATCTCATCTCCCATATAAATGCTTGAATTTGCAAATTTTGGATGGTTGGTTTTTGAGCCTCTTCATCTGTGTTTTGTTCTTGGTTGTGAGAAATGGATGAAATCTGCAAAAAAAGTTAAAACTAATATGGAAAGGACCTTACCACACTCCCGTACATGTTTCACTCAACAAAATAATTCACTCAATTTCACTTGTATTTCGCTTAAATTTCTTGCCTTGTACCCTCTAATATGCTCACCTCTCTTGCCTTTTTCCACTAATAGTAATTCGCACTTGGTTTTCATCAAACTAATCAAACCAATAACACCATTCTAGCAACAATTCACAAAAGGTTACACCAAGGAGATTAAGATTCTCAAAAGCATGAATACAATAAACACGTATGATTAGGTTTTGGAAGCAAAAAATACTAAAATTTTGAACAAAGAAAAATTCTGTACTATGGGCTAAAACCAATTTCTGAGTCTCTAAAACACTAATAATTGAAAACAAAGCAAAAAAATTAAAGCGGAGACTATGGGCTTTTTTTCTTTTTACTCTCACTATCCTCTTGTTTCCTTTCTCTTTTTGGGTTCTTTTTTTTTTTTTAATATGAATCAATATAGAAATCTAATGAAACTTAGAAATTAAAGCAAGAATCACAACTCAATGAATAAAAACAAAGAGACATGAAATTCTAGAAAGCATGAAAAATTCTGCCAAAAAGGTTTAGAAATTTTTGGAACTGAATTTGTGAAAACTAAAGAAAAGGATAAGTAAAACCTTGTTAGAACCTATCTCTGATAGCAAATGATATGAACCCGACCAAACAATTGAGACAACCCTAATTGATTTAGTCTCCAAGAGCAAGTTCTAAACCTAGAATTGTATAGAGCTGTGACTTGATGCTCAATGAAGGCACAAACCTTCGTATGGATGGGATGATTGATAAGTCAAGGGTTTGAATCCACGGAAGTCAAATAAGTTCAAAGAGTTAGTTTGAGAAACAAAGAGAATTAACTCTCAAGATAATTGCATAAAACCTTATCTATCTTTTCTTATTAGATATGATTACATTATATAAGGTTGGTTACAAGAATTACCCTTGGAATTTTCAAAAAATAAATCTCAAAATCAAATTAGAATTAGTTTCCAAAGAAAACACCTAAAGTAAGCAAATAAGGAAAGTCTCCTACATGGTTTAAATTCCCTACATCAAATCTAAAAAGCACATGCTTTTAGTAGATAATTAAAAGATCAATAGCTGATTTCTCTTGTCACTTGCCTCCTTAAAAGCATCTAAAAAGGAAAGTAACATATTTTCCAGCCATAATGTGCAGGCAACTTGCTGATTTCATGGAAGTAATTATTCAGAAACTTCAAGAGCCTAAATCATGCATTTGGTAGTTTAATATCATGTATGATACCTTCAATGGGTATCCACGAATTTGAGTGAGCCCAAGTTGCTTGAATCAGCCCATTAAGCACTTTTTTAAATTTCTTTGCACATGCTCTTGTGACGAGTCCGATGGGAACTTGATTATGATCTGAATATGCCTCATCCCATGTCCTTCTGAAAGCCTTGTCCTCTATCTAAAATCTCTTAAACATTAAAAATCAATGAAATATAAAATTCTCTAGAGAAAGATGAAGACATTTTTATTAACTAAAATCCATGTTTAGGGTTTTTATATCAATCCTAAACTATAAAAAGATTATTCAAACATATCTGAGTTATTAAACATCGAGAAAGAAAGGCTTATTGATTGAATTATGCTAAGGCAATCAAGTCTTCTCTCAAATTTGCCCTCTTTTTAATTGTTTGTGTCATCCTCTGAATTGATGCATCACATTTTTCCTTCTCTTTGGGCATTTAACTAGTTGCACTTATATAGAGTTGTTGTCCTAGTTCTTGTAGGATTAGTGAAACTTGTTTTTGGCCTCCTTTTCTTAGTAAGGATGCCCAATTAAGATATCTGACCAACCCTTCAAGAATCAATCTTTATGGTCCAAATTAAATTATCAACCTTAGCATAAGTCAAATAAAGCATTCTTTACACCAATTTGTAGTCTTTCTACTCTTTTTTGTTGATAAAACAATCCAAATCCATGAAATTGTTGTATGAGTATTTTTTACACCAATTTTTAGTTTTTCTACTCTTTTTTTCTTTGTCTCAAAAACTCCTACAAAACATAAAAGATCAATAGAGTTTGGAAGTTCATGGTTTTTTAAAATTTTTGTTCACATGTTTACATTAACTAGCAAAATATTGAACAAATTAAATTATGTCCATTGTGATGAACCAAAACTGGAAAAAACTATGGTAGTATTGTTTTCTTAAACCTATCAAACTAATCAACTTGTTAAATTTTTAAATTGTGAAGAACAAAAATATGCACTACATAAAAGGATATTTATGTCAAAATACCACCTTTCATATTTGTCTTTTCAGATGTTGAAAAAAAATATGATAAGTTCTTAATTTCCTATCAGTTTTTATTGCTTTCTTTACAATTATTTGATATTTTTCTTGGACTTTCAAACTCTATTAATCTTTTATGTTTTCTAGGAGTTTCTAAGGTAAATGAAAAAAAAGGAGCAGAAAAGGTACAAAATGGTGTGAAGAATATTCAGATTGCGATTTCATGGAATTTGATTGTTTCTTGGAAAAATTTTCACTCATATTTGGCTATACTAGACTTATGCTACGGTTGAGGTTGAAACTATGGCTAAACAACCCAGGAGGGGGTGAATTGGGTTTTTCAAAATTATAGAGTATTAAAATTAATATAAGCAAATTAATAGCAATTAATTAACAATAATAAAATTTAAAGAGAGAAGGGAAGAGAATCAAACACAAGATTTTTACGTCGCTTGGCAACACCGACCTGTGTCCACGCCTCCAACCTCAAGGCTTCAAGAAGATTACAATTGACTTCTAAGGTGTCATTAAACCTTTACAATTTGGGATGATTACACATCTCTTTTTCCAAGTGTATATCATACTCCAAATTAGTCAATTTTGACACAAAGATGAATATTACATAGATTTTCACTTATAGAATGTATGTGTTTACAAATGAAAGCCCAAAGTGTGATTTGATGAAAAAATAAACAAATTTATACTCAAGACAGTTTGAATATGCAAAAACAAGCTCAATGACAATTATACGCTAAAAACTAAATTTGATGGAGCCTTTTTATAGTTAAAGAAGAAAACTAGCTATTGTAGACTTTCTGTAGGTTATTAAATGGTTGTTTTGACCTTGTCCAAGTTATTGTTATGTACCAATTTAAATAATTAGATCATTGCCATTTTTGTTTAAGCCTCTACAAATAGTAATTGGCTAGCCGTTTCCAATAAATGGTTCACCACTTTCAAACAAATTCTTTTCTGAAATTTATCAATTAAACCATTTCCAATAAACGGTTAAACATTTCTGTCCATAATCAAACATGTTAGCCTTATAAAATCAGTTTGCCATTTCAATGTTAGCGGTTATCAGTTTTTTCCAAAATCTTAAATAGATTCCAAGTTATTAATTGGCTTAAGAAATTTATCCAATTTTGAAGACTCCAAAATTCTTAACCTATAACAATTTATCCAATTTTCATGGTCTGTTATCATGAAAATCAAAATTATAAGAACATTTATGTCAACAATCTCTTCCTTTTTTATGCTGACAAACCTTATACGTCAAACCTTATATGTATTTAAAAGTGTGAAGAATTAAAAATTACTCCTCCTTTCTGCCCCTAAGTATATTACAAGTCTTAAGAAAAGCCAATTTTAACCATTTTAACAAGTTCATCTTCTCCCCATTCATCATAAAAAAGAATTGTCTTTGTTAGTAGTAAATAAATGCACTAGAAAATCAAGTGAACACAAAATTTTTACCCAAGGTTTGTCCAAATCAAAAGATTGCGATGAGAACCATCAAGGGAATACCATTAAAACTTCAACTGATTCTTTGCACGTTCATGGAGGCCCAATTACAAGAGCTAGAGCCAAAAAGATGCAAGCTACTTTAAATGGATTAAATAAGAAAATGCGGACTCAAAATGCAATTTAATATGTAAGACATGATTAATGGGGCTTAGAGAGGAGACAAAACATTGTGAGCATTATTCAAGCTGTTGGGCAGGCAAATACATAATTTGGGGCAAATGCAGAATGGGAAAATTTGGAATAAAACTAGTATTGATTGAGTTGGAATTAATGAGCAAGCTATATGTCGTTAGAAAGATAATTTAGTTAGCTTTCCAATGCAATTAACAGAGCTGGATTTGGATTTCTCTAGAAGGTGTTATGACCAATTTATTACAGCTTTGTCCAGGCTTGGGAATTCCAACCACTCCTTTGCTTATTCAACTTCATTTATTTTTTGTGTTTCACATTTGTCAATGTGTTAGGTAAGTCTACCATTAATGATGGCGGGCTAGCATTAAGTTTTTCAATGACTAGCATTAATAATGGTGGGATGGTGAAGACTTTTAAAGTATCCTTCGACAAACCAATGCTTGGAGGGTTGTTCTAAAGCTTCCAAGTATAGTTTTTTCTTTAGGATCTTGGGTTTCTATTTAAACTCAGCAACCCTACAATGTAAAATAATTAGAAATGAATGATATTTTGAATTTGAAAGATCATTCTTTCTTTAGTTCTTTTGAGAACTGATGAACTTATCAAGAATTTACATTCTTCTAGTGTTCCAAACTAGACTTATCACTCACCTTCTCATCTATGTCTTAAGTGTGCGTCAATATCATTCTCTATGCCTCTAGTTCATGTTTTCTTAAACATCGGGTCAAGGATTGTTTTGGCTTAAACCTCTTCAAAACTTTCTTAGGTAGCTGAAACTTCAAATTAAGTATGGGATTCAAAGTTTCATTGTGGGGTATTAGAGCCTAGTTTCTAATCAAGTTTGAATGTCTTATTTCTTTTGATTATATAAAAAAAAGAACAAAAAGAAACAGATTGCAAAAGGATTCAAATCTTCCAAGTTTCATCAAATTGAATTTTAGTTATTCATTTTCCTTGACTTTGTTTACACATAATATCGATTGCATTCCTTTGCATACTTATTTTCATTTCTTAATTCCTTCTCTTTGTGCCACTAGGATTTTTCTTGATTTTTGTTTGTTTATCTCAATAAAGAACTGAAAGAGAGAATTAAGTGTTGTAAGGAGCAAGAGTGTGTGGGATCATTAGAGGAGACACATGAGGAAGTGTTGTGAGGTCATTTTGCTAACATTCTTTTTAGATTACAAAGATGTCAAAAGATCAAGAACCTATGGACCAAACAATCATGCTCAAGCCATGTAACAACAATTTGAGCCAATGAATCTGATGTTTGGAGAGATCCATGACAAATTAGAGAGGCAAGACATTGCCATTGCCTATCTACAAAGAGGCCTACAACTAATAGCTCCTAATATAAGAAGCAATCAGGGGCATACTGCCATGGAAGAAGAAGATGGCGATGACCTAGATAATTTTGATGACCAGGCCACTGCTGACATGTATGGAAGAGATAATAAAAGGGCAAGCTGTATAGATCATGACTTGGGAAGTATCAAACTAAGAAATCCTTTTTTCAAGGTAAAAATGATTCAGAAGCTTATTTAGAGTGGGAGAAAAGGTGGAGCTAGTATTTGATTGCCACAACTACTTTGAGGAGGAAAATGAAAACTAGCTTACTAATTGTGCTATTATTTGGTGGGATCAGCTTATTTTGAGTAGGAGATGAAATTGTGAAAGACCCATAGGCGCTTGGGAGGAGATGAAGGCGATCATGAGGAGGAGATTTATTCCTAGTCATTATTAACAATCCTCTGAGGAAGATTCAGTCACTTCGGGTGATTTGGTCCCACAAGGTCGAAAAGGCTAGGTACGGTCTTGAGCGTGGTCATGATGATGTGCAGGGCAGGTTGTTCTTTTTTCAGGCCAGTCAGCCATAAAACTGTCATTTTCGTGAAAAGGCTGGATTACTGGTCTAGGAGTCCTGATGTATTGAGGCCAAGGTGCTGTGGTAGGAGGGTTGCTGCTTTGACCAGGTTGTGGTTGATTATGACTATCAAGAGGAAGAAATTCTTCCCATGGATCTTGAAAATCTTGAAATAAGAAGTCCGTATAATCAGGACGTTCTTCCTTGATGATTATTCCATGAGATTTTGGCTTAGCAACCAAAGATGGTGTGGGAATCATGAAGATGTCATGCTGTGGGCCAATGGAGGTATGACATGGTAAATCTGGAAAAGATAGGTTTTCAGATTTATCTTGGTGGCATAGTCTTGCTGTAACAGGGCAGGATGAGGGATTGTGATCCACTCATACATTTAGTCCAAAAAGATAAATTTCCAGGATGCTGGAAGTATGGATGGCGTCATGCCAGGATGAGTAGCTTTGGTAGGGTTATGATCTTCATTAAGCTTGAAAGGTAACTTAATAAAGAACTGGCTGTTTTTCCAAAGAGGATGGGGATGTTGGAATTTACTATGATCATCAGGACACATTTTGAGAAATTTAGCATTGATCTCAGCATAAGAGGATGGTGTTTGAGTTAAAGAGTAAAGTTTCAAGGCTCTGGTATATGTTTTGAACATATTTTTGAATCGAATGCCTTGTGTAGAAATGTGCAATTGTTTGGCCTGATTGAGGACATCAAAACCTAACAAGAGGTCTTTATTGGGAGTTTGGAAAAAATTGAATACCAATGGGGTGTTTGGTAATGAGCTTAGTGGAGAAAATCTGACCATTTGCTGCTTTGAAGTATTCTTGGTGTTGTTTCCAACACTCAGGCGGTAGAATAGCAGGATTTAACATGGATCTTTGGGCGCCTATGTCAATAAACCCAATAACAGAAATGGGTCTATGATATTTAGAGGGAAGGGCTTGGACTTTAACTGAAGGAATAGGGATTGTAAGATCATGAACAAGGTGGGCTTTGTTTATGGATTGGGTTTGAATGATAGCTATAGTGAGAATGGGTTCTTCAGAATCTGTCAAGGAGTCTTCATCAGAAGAATTTTCAAGGGCAAAGACTGTAGACTCATCAGGGCTTTCTTGTTCAAAAAACAAGAATTCAATCTGATCACCTGAAGTGAAGTCTGTTTTAGTCTGAAGATGGTGCATCAATCTAACTGCTCTAGCGGGTTTGTTAGGGCAGTTTTTTGCAAAATGACCTCTCTTATGACAGACAAAACATCTGAAGTTCTTTTCTCATATTGAGTCTCGAGAAGAGGTTTTCCTATGAAAAAACCGTCGAGGTTTGAATCTTTTCTTAGATCTTTTTCTGGAATGGGGAATCATGAAGATGTCATGCTGTGGGCCAATGGAGGTATGACATGGTTAATCTGGAAAAGATAGGTTTTCAGATTTGTCTTGGTGGCATAATCTTCCATTATGGCCTTTTCATCAAGTTCTTCAACTGTTTCTTTAAACTCTTCACTTAGGACTTGCCCATTTTGTCCTTCAACTTTGATGGTTATCTCGTATACCCGGCCAAACACAATGGTCATTTCTTATGGAATGTTCCAGGTTCTAGTTAGTGTGATCCCGACTGTCCCAAGATGGAGAAAATCATGATACGAGCTAACATTGAAGAGGACCGAGAGGCCACTATGGCCAGATTTTTACATGATTTAAATCAAGATATTGCTAATGTGGTTGACTTGTGGCACTATATTGAGTTAGAAGACATGGTTCACTTGGAAAGTGGAATGACAACTGAAAAAGAAAGGCTCCACTAAAATCAATTTGGGTTCACCTTCCTCATGGAAGTCAAAATGGAGAAAACATTAAAAGGTTATTTCATCCCTCATGCTTTTGCCATTTTTGTCCTTAATCTTATCATTCCCCTCCTCTTGAAGAGGATTGTCCTCAAATCATCACTTGCATCAAAAGGACTCAAATTAAAAACATTAAAAGTGGCACTTAAGTTGTACTCATAGACAAATGCCACTTGTATGCATGGTCATTGATCCATTCCAAGACTTGGAAAAGACCATCCCCTTGAGGTAAGAACTTAGATTTTCTTCATTCCACCTTTTGTTAGGAGATACAAGGATGAGGTTCGATTCTATTAGACTAGAATCAAATTCGACTAGACCTAGATGCTAAACTAAGATAAGGAAGTGGAGAATATAGAATATAAAGAAAAAAAAGAAAGGAAGGATAAATGAAGGGGAACAGGGGATTCTAAAGCGGATTATTCGTTGTACTCATCTTCGACACCCAAAAGGGAATTTCCTACATCCCTTTTGGGTGCCAAAATAATAAGGTTCTTACTTAATTCCATTCATCAAAGATTCCTATTTGTAGTTTAGAATTTTTCCAGGTTTATCATAACTCTTTTTGGATTTTTATTTTGGATTTCTATTAAGTATTGGTAAAACAAAAAAAAAAAAAAAAAGAAACAGAAGTCATTGAACAAATGACACTTCGTCTATGAACTTAGAAAACAATTTGAATTGATGAGACACTAAAATAAATAGAATAAAGTTATACTAGTATAGAAAGGATTTGGATGATAAATCTATATATAGATGGATTATGATTTTGTGATCCAGGAAAAATAAATTGAGTGATTGTTTACTTTTTTGTAACTTTGAAAGTATTGATAGAGACTCTCGAGGAACAGCGATTCTAAATCAATTAAGCAAGTTAATAAAACAAAATCATCAGAAATCAGAAAAAAAATGAAATGGATTTTTTTGAAGCATCGGAAAAAGTGATCCATTTTTTCCATTTATACGAGCAAAACAAAATATTATGTTTATTAAGAACTCAAGGGACTCTGTAGTTCCCATCTTTGTCTGATTCAAGGGGGAAGGCCAGGGTCCCTTGAGTTCTTACACTTTTATGTCTATAACGCAGTTCATTTGATTACTACAAGGACGAACTAATCCAGAATATGAACCATAAAAGAAAATGCCTATTAAACTGATCACAGGAATACCAGTTACAGTTCCTATTATCCAAAAGGGAATCCTTCCGGTAGTATCGGCCATTTACATTTTTACAAGAGGTCACGCTAGAGACATAAACAGTCATAGATAATTATAAGATGCATTTCTTTCAAATGTGATGTAGTACCTATGCATGTTGGACATATTCTTTTGGGGCGACCTTGGCAATATGATAAGTGTGTAACACTTGATGGATACTTAAATAGACATTCTTTTATAATGAATGAAAAGCAAATCACTCTTGCACCTTTAACACCTAGACAAGTGTATGAGGATCAAATGTCATTACAAAAAGAGAGTGATACAAAGAAAATGAGAGCATGAAAGAAAGAGAAATTGAGAGAAAAAAGTGATTTTTTTTGCAAAAGAAAGTGAGGTTAAAAGGGCTTTCTTTTCAAAACAACCAGTAATTGTACTTTTTGTGCAAGGAGGCTTGTTTACATACTTATAAACTTAACTCTTCTTTGCCTAGTACTATTGTGACTCTTTTGTAGGACTTTGATGATGTGTTTCTAAATGAAGTTCCTATTGGTTTGCCGCCTATTAGGGGAATTAAGCATCAAATGGACTTCATCCCTGAAGCTACCATTCCTAATAGACATGCATATAGAAGCAACCTTTGAGGGGACAAAGGAGCTTCAAAGGCAAGTTAAAGAACTCTTGGCAAAAGGATATGGGAGGGATGTGCATTGATTATTGTGCAATCAAAAAAATGACTATGAAGTATAGACATCCTATTCCTAGACTTGATGATATACTTGATGAATTGCATGGTTCTTTTATGTTTAGTAAAATTGATCTAAGAATTGGCTATCATCAAATTAGGATGAGAGAGAGAGATGAGTGGAAAACTGCCTTTAAAACAAAATATGGTTTATATGAATGGTTAGTTATGCCATTTTGGCTATCTAATGCACCAAGCACTTTTATGAGATATTGTCTACCTTTTGTTCTGTCTGCTGAACTTTGTGCTGAAGGCTGTCAACCTTAACATCAATTCTTTAAAGAGCATTGTTTTGAGCAGTGCCATTATGTGTTTGCCAATTTAGAACTGTCTCGAAAGACCTTGGCTCTTCCAATTGGTCAGAGGTTGTGACCGGAGACTGAATGAATGGTTTTGAAGTAACTTTGGTATTTGGGTCTGTGACTTTTTCAAGAGCAAGAAATTGGGATTGGTAGTGTAAGGATGATGAAGAAAACATCATTTAGGAGATTGTTGTATTCTTATTTTCTTTATTTGGTATGGGGTGACAGGTAGAAGGAAAGATAAGTTCTTTGCAAAGCTATTTCAGGGCTTTGGTATAGATTGGTAAAGGTCTGGAATAAGGAGGATCATCTGGGGGATTTGGTTTTTTCCAGTGACAAGGGTCTTTTGCGAAGACTGGTTTCTTCTTTTTCTTCCTGGTTCTTTGTGGGAAATCTTCTTGAGAATTGTAATCATCCTGGCAGGGACAACCTAGGTCACACATTCCAGCATCTGGAGTATAAAGTGGCCATTGATTTTTCGGGGTAAATGGGATATCCTCTTGAGGAAAATGAGCAATAGGTATATCTTCCTCTTGAGTAGTCTCTTAGAAGAATAAGAAAAAAATAACCTAGGTGTTGACTCTATAGGAGGTTGAAAAGTCAATTGGACCTTTCCATTTAGTCATCTGTCAAAACGAGCGTCAGATGTCTGTATTGGTTGAGAATTTTGGTGGAACTGTTCATAGTTCGAGAGCCATTCTAATGGCATGATTTCTTGAAGCTCTTCTTTGGTAATATGCCTTGGGATCTGAACTATGGTTGGAGTAGATTCAGTACCTGCAAGAATCATCAAGGCTTCAGATGTAGTATGTGCTATAGGGAGATCTAAAGCATGATTCTAGAGTCTGTACACCAATTGGTGATGCAAAGTGGCTATTTTTGAGGAAACCACTTGTTTTGCACCTTGGATATGAATTTGCACCTTCAAAGCTGTTGGCAAATTTGGGTCTTGTAAAGACATTGAAATTTGGATAAAAGGTGAGGAGAGCACTACCAGCATGTAAGGTAGTGAGAACAGTGTTGTTGACTGTTGAACCTTGTGTCCAGCAAAGCAAGCCTTGCTGTAGCAGGTAACCCTTTTCGGCCATGGAGGGTTAAAATAAATTGAATACTCCCAAGGTGGAGGTGAGTATATCCCTCTCTTCTCCAAGAAGAGATTAATTATGTAAGGATCTCAAGAGTGACATGTTGTTCACTCTGAGTGGCTTGAAGAGAACATTGGTCAAGATGGGAAGACTGGACATATTCTTTGGGAACAGGTCTTTTGGTAGAGATCAGGGTTTTGATACTCCTAACTAAGGAAGTTGGGCGCTTGTACAGATTATATGGAGAGATAAAAGGCATGGATGACTCATTGACTTGAGCAGATTCTGGAATATAGGAATATTTTTACTAAGTTTTCTATTTTACTTGTTAGTCTTTTGGAACATGAAGATGAGAGAGATAGAGTGGAAGACAAAGAGACTGGATTAGAGACTACTGGAGGCTCAGGAATTTCGGATGATGATGAGGTAATTGGATCCATCGATTGAGATTTCTACTCTATTCTATTTAGGAACTAGATCTAAACATGTGGTAAACAATCCTCCCAAGTTTTAGTGTTCTTTTTAATGATAACCCTCAATAAAGTAGATAAAGTTCTATTCATAACTTTTGTTTGACCATCAATTTGAAGGCGACAAGTAATTGAAAACAACAACTTCGTTCCTAACTTAGCCCACAAAGTCTTAAAAAAGTAACTAAAAAACTTAGCATCTCTATCAGAAACAATTGTTTTGGGCATACCATGCAACCTCACAATCTTCCTAAAGAATAAATGAGCAACATTGGAAGCATCATCTATCTTGTGGCATGAAATAAAATGTGCCATTTTAGAAAATCTCTCAACAACCACAAAAATTGAGTCTTTCCCTCGTTTAGACCTAGGTAAACTTGGCACAAAATCCATTGAAATATTAGTCCAAGGTACACTACTTATTGGCAATAGTATGTATAAACCATGTGGCTGCATTTTCGATTTGGCTTGTATACAAGTGACACATCTACCACAAAGTCTGTTGACATCTCATTTTATATATAGCCAATAGAAGTGTTCCTACAAGACTACTAAAGTTTTTACTACTCCAAAATGCTCCATCAACCCTCCTCTGTGGGATTCTCTCACCAAAAAAATCTCTCAAAGAATAATTACGCACACAGCTCATTCTTCTAAAGCAAGTAACCATCATGCCGAAAGTACTTATCAATGGTGCTTGGTATTCAACACCAAAATCATGGTCATCAACATACAATTCCTTAATATGTTCAAAACCAAGCAATTTAGCATTAAATGTCAAGATTAAGAGATACATGTGGGAAAGCACATTTGCAACAATGTTTCCTTTACCTCGCTTGTAATGAATGACATAAGGAAATATCTTTATGAATTCCACCTAATAAGCATGCCTCTTTTTCAACCTATGTTGGCCTTTAAGGTGTTTCAAGGATGCATGATCAATGTGAATCACGAACGCCTTAAGCCATAGGCAGTGTTGACACTTTTCTAATGCTTGAACTAATGAATACAACTCCTTACCGCGAGAACTCATGAACTAATGCTGCCCTACTTAGTTCTCACTAAAGTAAGCAATTGGTCATCCCTCTTGCATTAGAACTATGCCTATGCCAATGCCTAAAGCTTCACATTAAGTTTCAAACATTTTATTAAAGTTAGGCAAGTACAATAAAGGAGCAATCATCAGCTTTTGGTTGATCATTTGAAGTGTCTTCTCTTGTTCTTCTCCCCCACTTAAATCTAACATTTTTCTTGATTACTTTGGTAAGTGGTATGACCAATGTGCTATTTCACAAACCACCAGTAGAAGCTAGTAAGTTCATGAAAACTTCTCACATTACTTCAACATTTGTGGGACTCAACTACTCTTGGATTGCACGTACCTTCTCATCAACTTATATACTCTATACACTCACAAGAAAGCCTAAAAACACAAGTTTATTGGTGCAAAAGGTACACTTCTTCATATTAGCAAACAACTTTTCAAATGTACTACATTATCATCCAAGTTTTTGCCATATATGTGGATATTATCAAAATAAACAACAAAAAACTTGCCAATAAAAGCTCACAAAACATGATTCATAAATCTCATAAAAGTGCTCAAAGCATTAGTTAAACCAAAGGTCGTGATCAACTATTCATACAAGCTATATTTTGTTTTAAAGGCAGTTTTTCATTCATGTCCTTCTTTGATTCTAATTTGATGATATCCACTTTTCATATCAATTTTAGAAAATACACAAGATTCACACAATTCATCAAGCAAAATGTCTAGCTTAGGAATAGGATGCTGATACTTTACTGTTGTGTTGTTGATGGCTTGGTAACCATGTATCATCCTTCTTATGAAGTAGCAAAACCGAAACTACACATGGACTTATGCTTTCTCTCACGTACCCTTTTTCCATCAATTCACTAACCTACCTTTGAAGTTGCTTTGTCTCCTCAAATTTAGTCCTGTAGGCTAGTTGGTTTGGAATGGTTGCATCGAGCATGAAATCAATCTTATGCTCAATCCCTCGAATCAAAGGTAAACTATGTGATGTTTCTTCGAGAAAGAAATCCTTATAATCCTGCAAAAAATAAGTAGTAGAACTAGGCGTTGTTAATGTTTAAAAATGCACTTTTGTTCAAAAATGCAATCATTGGCTAATATGAAATGCTCTTTTTATCTCATTCGCTCTTGCAAAGAAATTCTTGCATTTTCCCTCTCCGTTTTTATCTCTCTCTTTTAATCACTCTCTCTCTATTAGCTTACTTGATCTCCATAAACCTAGTTTTGTGCCAATAGAACAAAGTGAATTGGCCTACTTGGTCTCCGTAAACCTACTTTGGTGTCAATGAAACAAGGTGAATTGCGTTGATTAAACACAAATGAATACTTATTGGTGAATCCATCTTGCTTCACACATCTATCAAATTGCCTGGCCTTTCAAGTAACAAGTGTCTAGCACCATATCTACATGCTTGTTGATCCAAAAAGTCACTAATAACAGCTTGTTCAATTTCACCTTACCATTATCATTCAATCATTGAGTTTGTATGGTCATGGATGCTTAAGTGTTAGGAGCCCTAACTTCTCCACAATGATAGTAACATTAGTACAACTTCCCCCATCAACAATCATACTACACACTTTGTCTTGAACATAGCACCTAGTATGGAAAAATGTGTTCCTATTACACTACTTCGTCTTCTTTTACTTGTATAGTCAAAGCTCTCCTAGCAACTAAAGTGAATTCCTCAAGGGCTGTACACACTTCATTTTCTATGTACTCCAATAGTGGCATCTCATTTTCTTCTATTTCATCTTTAGTTACAATCTCACCATTGTCCTATGATACCATAACTCTCTTATTCACACATTCACTTGCTATGCGTCCTTTACCTTAACATTTAAAATACTTAATGTTACGATTCCTAGTAGTGGTAGTCAAGAAGGTTACCTTGTGAATTATGCTTGGAGGACTCAGATCATGACTTAGGTGCAGTAGATGTTTATAGGCTCTCATCTCGCTTCACATAGCTCATCTTCCAAGGAGTGGAACACATGCTTAGGGTTGCAAAAGTGTTACCCCTTCTCTTGAGTTATTGCTCAATTAGTCTTGAAGATCGAATTCTAAACCTAGAACAGAATGAAACCACGACCCAATACTTAATCAAGACATGAACCTTGGTATGTGAGGATCCCACAATCAACTATAGATGGTCTAATTGATAAGTCAAGGGTGGTTTGAATGCCATGGAAATCTAATAAGTTCAAAAGGTCAGTTTAAAAACCAAAAAGAATTCAATCTCAAGCTAATTGCATCAAAACTAATCTATCTTTTCTTATTAGATTCAAGTACATTATATAGGGTCGGTTACAAGAATTTCCATCCCATAAATTTTAAAAATAAATCCTAAATAAAAAACAAATCAGAATTAAGGCCAATTCGAGAATGCTGTAGCTTTTAAATTAATTGCTGTTATCTGTGTTGTAGAAATAATTAGATGTGAAGAGAATCAATTAAGTGTTTGGTAAATTTTGAAACAAATGACTAAAATGTATACAATGTAAGATGAAATTTACTTACACATATAAAAACATATATTATGAATTATAATAATTTTAACTAAAAATTAAAATTTAGACGATATTTCCATAAATATAAAGAAGAAATAGGGTAAATGAAAGGAATGTGTGAAATATTGATTTTGTTTCTAATTTAAATAAGGATAATTTTGGGTTTAGAAAATAATTGTAAGGATATTTATGGAATTATATTAAATGATAAAATTGATTTTCAAAATCATAATTTAAAAGATACTCCTTCCCTACTTTTTAAAACAATTGTAGGAGAGGCTGATTTTAGCAAAAGTGGTTTTCATTTTTTAAACCAAACACCAAAGTTAGCTTTTAAATTTTCAAAATCACTTTTAAACTTAATCCAAAATAGGCCCTTAATGCGCAAAGAATATGCCTAATCTATAGCAAATAATGAAAGTCTCCTAAATCGATTAAATGCCTTACATCAATTCTGAAAACACATGTTTTTAATAATAAAAATAGTAATTAGGCAATCAAAAGGTAAATAGCTGATTTGCCTTGCCACTTTCCTCTTCAAAAAAGGGGAAAGTATCCGAAAAGGATAATAGCATATTTTCCAACCATAATATGCAAGCGAACTTATTGATTTCATCAAAGTGATTATTCAAAACTTCAAGGGCATAAATCATGCATTTGTGGTGAGAATAACATGTGCAATTCTTTCAATGGGCCTCCATGAATTTGATTGAGCCCAAGTTGCTTAAATTAGCCCATTAATTGCTTATTTGAATTTCTTTGCTTATGTGTTCAATGGGAACTCGAATAGGATCTGAATATGTCTTATTCCATGTGCTTGTGATAGCCTTGTCCTCAATCTCATCAAATACCTTCTTGAATCTGCAAGTTATAAAGCTTTTTCTTTATAACCACCTCTTTAATGTGCATTCAAGCTTCTTCCATAGCCTGAGGTTGTCTCTTCACCATCAACTTCTCTTAGGACACCATCTTTTAGGACGTAGATGAACCAGTAGAGCTTTCATCTTAAGCCTTCATGATGAAAATCATTATCCTCAATTAACTTTTCTAAGTCTAACTTTCCAGCCAATATTTAAAGAAAAAAGCTCTGATACCAAATCATTAAACTTAACAAGTTTTAAGCATTGATCTAATTCTCCAACTCCCAATCTAAGCAATTGATCCCCAAATTAAATCTAAAGAACCCTAATCTTCAATATCAAGATCAATGGTTGACATAAAATATTGAATCAAATACATAGAGTCAACAAACAAATGACAAATTATAGTGGTTCCATCACAAATATGCCTACATCCATTATAAAGATCGAAATAATCTTTCACTATCGATGGGTTTACAAGCTACAATGTTTTAGAGAAAATGTAAAAAAATAGAATGAGATTAACCTCTTGATCTAAGCCTATTTATATAAGCTCAATGAGATCCAAGAATATTTACCACTTGCCAACATTCTATGATAGGTTTTGATAACAAACCAAGAACTTTCCCTCAAGAAGAAACTTCCCTAAACAATGACAGACAAGTTGAACTTGGCTAAGGGCCCGTTTGGGATTGCTTTTGAGAGGGTTAAAAGTGATTTTAAAAAGTTAAAAGTTAATTTTGGTGTTTGGTAAAAAAAATAAAAAATCACTTTTACCAAAATCAACCTCTCCTATAGTTGATTTTGAAAAGTAAGGAAGGAGTAGCTTTTAGATTCTGATTTTGAGAATCAATTTTATCCTTTAATATAATTCCATAAATATCCTTACAATTATTACCTAAACCCCAAATTATCTTTATATTGGAAACAAAATCAAATTTTTTATTGTAATAATTTTTTGTTCTAAGAAATAATATTGCTGCAAGTTTAATGCGAATATAATATTGCATGACAATCTATTACTTGTTTTCATTTTAAGTTTTTGTAGCTCATTACATTTTTTTTATGTTTATTTTTGGAATACCTAGTTATACTTTGCTTGATGTTATTGAATGAAAATTGTAGTTGATTTTTTAATTATCAATTGTTTTAAGATAAAAAAAAATAAAGCAAATAAAATCAATATAGTATAAATTTTATTTTTAGTAAATTTCATTCTACATTATATACATTTTAGTTATTTATTTTCTTACAGCAGTTTAACAGTAAGATTTACCAAATACTCATAATTGCTTTCAAAATTCACAGTACTTTTGAAAATAAAATTTACCAAACACTTAACTAATTCTCTTCACAATTAATTATTTCTGCAGCATAGCTAGCAGCAGTTATTTAAAAAGTACAACATTACCAAACTGGCCCGCAGTACGTGGTATTGTTACACCAGAGCAATGAAGAACTTAATCGTCTTTTAGACCAGTAGCCCACATGCTCGAGTTTCCAGCCGATATACTAAGTACCTAAAACTCAAATTCTTTTCATTAATTCCTTTAAACAGGCAACTCCTGGCCAAAACAGAAAACTTCAAAAATGCAATGAGTTTTCTAGTACACAGGATCCTTCATGGAAGGCAAGTGTAGAGCATACTTCCTCAAAGTTTTTATGAACAAATTTTTTATTCCCTAATCCCTTTCTATTTTTAATTCATCTTCCTTAAACTAAGAGAAAGAGGAGTGTTTACCTAGACATGGATGAAAGAGAGTATTTTTGAAAAGATCTTATCTTATTTCATTTTTTCTTTGGACAAAGGCTTCTCCTTATATAGGCGAGGAGAAGAGATTGTGGAGACAAGCCCCCACTCGTTTAAGATAAAGATAAAAAATTATGAGGCCACTTTATTAGTAATGGCCAACATAATAAGTACAAACCAACAAACAACTTTATAAAAGCAAACAGTGATCACACTATGCATGATCATTATTATAACATGACAAAATACTTTCCATCTGGCGGATAAGCTCTATAGAGAGATAGTATCCTCAGAAGATGAGTCAGTGGCTTCTAGTGATCGGGTCCCACAAGGGCGAAAGGGCCAAGTGCATGCTTGGGCTTGGTCAGGATAGTGGGCAGGGCAAGTTTTTTCTTTTCCAAGCCAGTCAGCCATAATGCGGTGATTAGGAAGAGGAGGGATGACTGGTGCATCAATAGGAGGGTTGCTGCTTTGACCAGGTTGTGGTTGGTTTTGACGGTCAAGAGGAAGAAATTCTTCCCATGGATCTTGAGAGTCTTGAAAAAGAAAGTCCGTATAGTCAAGACGTTCTTCCTTGATGATGATACCACGGGATTTTGGCTTGGTAATTAAAGATGGAGTGGGAATCATGAATATGTCATGCTGTGGTCCAATGGAGGTATGTTTAATATCAAGAGAGGGAGGTGTGACATGGTTGAGCTGGAAGAGGTAGTTTTTGAGGTTTGTCTTGGTGGCATAATCTTGTTGTAACAAGGCAGGATGAGGGATTGTGATCCACTCATACATCTGATCTTGTGTCCAAAAAGACAAATGACCAGAGTGCTGGAAATATGGACGGTGAATGATGAACACAGAGGTAAACATTTGGGCTACTTAGTATGGGATTTTACCAAGATTATGGGTGGTTTTGAGAGTTTGAAGTTTATGGCGCCAAACAAGTAAGGGTGCAAACCATTCAAAAAGTGTCCAGATAAGGGAAGTGGCTTGATCTGGATTGTTTAAATGATCAAGGGTAGCAAAAAGAGGGAAAACCAGTCTAGTGGCATATAAGAGTGAGGGACACCATATATACCATAACTCATTTTTAGAGAGAGGACGAGACAGATCTATAGTAAGACCCGTAAAGAACATGTATTCCGAATGATAATCCTGGAATGTTGGGGAATCAGGGTATTCAAAACATGCAAATATATAACACCTCATGAGAAAGGACTTAGCATATTCTTGAAGATAGAAGGGAGTGCTGAAAGCACGGTTTCCTGGTGTGAACTTTTTGGTAAGGGCTGTCTTAGGTAGGGAAGAAGCCATGGAGAGATGACAGGGAAAATGGGCTGGAGTTGTTTTCATGTTTTGGGAGAAGGTTTTCTGAAAAGATAGTCTGGAATCACATTAAGTTCCCCTTTTATATGTGAAACTTTGAAGTCATATCTGGAAAATCAATCTTTGAGTCTAAGTAATGTCTTTTCCGGAATTGAACGGTTTTTGAAATTTAGCATTGTCCATTCTGACAAGAAATTGGAATCCGATGAGGTGGAACTCAAATTTTTTTATCCTATTTTTTACCACTAGTATCTCCTTGTAGACAGTATGATAGTGCTTTTGAGCTGGAGAGAACTGTCCACTGGCATGCTCGACATAATGTTCTTTGTCATCTATCTTTTCAATCAAAATGGCGCCCCAAGCGTCGTCAGAAGCGTCAGTCTGAAGAATGCGCTATCCATTAGTGATAAGTCTAAGTGGTGGGGGACTCTGTGCAAACTTTTTTAGGTAAGTGATACATGTGGTGTGCTGGTCATTCCATGATGGAGGGTTTTTTTTTCAAAAGTGAGGATAAAGGAGAAGTGTAATTATTGACACGGGGAATGAAGTCACGGATGTAGTTAACTACTATCAGGGAAATACTGTAACTCCTGGGCGATGTGTGGACTGGGCTGGTAAGAGCCATTTTAGATGACCATTCCAAGAAAGGTGATGTGGTCTGTGGCAATGGTGCTTTTAGGGGCAAAAAGCATTACCCTATAATTTTGAACAAGTTGGAAAAACTGGTTCAGTAACTCATGGTGCTGGTCATGGGTTTCAGAAACTAGTAACAAATCATCAATGTAAACCAGAGTGTGATGGAGAATGGACTGGAAGATGGAAGTCATGGCCTTTTGGAACAAAGATGGAGCTGTTTTAAGCCCAAATGGCAAAACAGTCCATTGATAATGAGCATTAGGAATGCAAAAGGCGGTTTTGGGCCGATCATCTGAATGGACCCCGAGTTGCCAAAAGCCTGATTTTAGATCAAACTTAGAAAAGATCTTGGCATTTGTGAGCTGGGTGAATAAGGCTTGTCTTCTGGGTAAGTGGAATTTAATGTCTTGCAAAAAGAGATTTAGAGGTTGGTAGTCAATGACGAGCCTTTTCTTTCCTCGGAATTTTTTAGAATATTTTTCAACATAGAAGGCTTGGCAAGCCCACTGGGAAGAAGTGGGTTCAATGATGCCATGAATACATGTCTCATGGTTGCATCATTATATCCATTGAGCTTGTAATACATGATGGACATGCGTTTATAGTGGAAGTGGAGGTTTTTGGGGTTTAAAGAACAACACTTCATATTGAGAAAATCTTTTCGGGCAACTTCATAGGTAACTGCGGGTTCACCAATGAACTGTTCATGGATTAATGCCAAAGCAGTAGATACATCTGGCAATTGAATGAATTGTAGTTGTCTGTAAGTGCCAAGACTATCAAACCAATCTCGAAGAGATCCCGTAAAACAGGTTGAAAATTCTTTAAGAATAGATTGGGTTGTTACTCTTAGACGAAACATGTGTAGATCAATCCAGGCAGAGAGTTCCTGGAGTCTCTCTCTCCAGCGATGAGGTGGGAGATCATCAAATGTAAACCATGGGCCATTTGAAGGTTTTGACTCTGGAGACCTTTGTTGAGGTCTGGATTGGCTAGTGGTTTCATTGTCATTATTAGAAACTTCTTCAGTAACAACAGGCTCACTGGGCGAAGGATCAGCAGGATCAGCCATTAGAAGTTTAGAAATATCAGCATATTCAGCTTCAGAGTCACTGGTTAAGTGTGAAATGTGCTCAGAATCAGAGGAAACTAGAGAATTGTCTGAAGAAGAATCATTTGAAAAAGAAGATTGGGAATGTTCAATTGAGAATGACTCTTTCTGAATTGTGGAAATTTCAAAAGGGTTTACAGGTGCTTTTCCTATAGATGTGGAGGGCTTAGTAGGTGTCGATGTGATAGGTGTTGTTGATGTGATAGGTGGGACAATGGTTTTTTTAGGCTTTGGTGGAGTGTCTGTAAAAAGAGTATATTGGTCATGCCAAATAATTTTGTGGGATCATATGGCCTTGATGGTGCCATAAAGGATCCAAAAGGATGATAAGCCTGGGATAAAGTTGGAATGGGTTGACTTTTGCTGAAAAGTGATGGCTGTTGCTTGTCAGTTCAATTCTGGCAAGTTCGGCTTTGAGTGCTTTGATTTTAGCTTCCTTTTGATTGAATTCTGGACCCTAGTATCTTTTGGCAATCATATCTCGAAGATCAATATCGAGTTGAACAATCCGATCTTTGAGATCTTGATAGATCTTCTGGAGTTGCAATGTAATTGCATCAACCTTTTCTTCCACATGTACAGTCCTAGTAGAGATGTGATCTACCTTTTGGTGAAGAGAATTCAAAGACTAATTTTGAACTCTGGCATTTTGAGTTTGCCAGTTTAGGACGGCTTCAAAGGATTTTGGTTCTTCCATTTAACCTGTTGGAGTTATGGGTGATTGAACAAAAGGTTTAGAAATGACATGTCTCTGGACATCAACTTGTTTTTCAAGAGGAGGGAAATCTATTGGAGTGAACATCATACAAGATGGAATCAATGGAGTGGAAGATGTGGTTATAACCTTTTGAGCTTGGTTATGACAGGATAACATGTTTGGTTCATTATCTTGGATCCATTTCAAACCTTTACGGTAAGCTGGTAAAGGTAGAAAAGCTACTAAAGGATCAAGATCATCTGGTGGAGCTGGTTTATGATAAGAACAAGGAGTTTTAGCATGTTTATTCTTTTTCTGGTTCTTTGGTTCATCAATAAGCTCAATATCCTCCCAACATGGACAGTTGCGATCACACTGGCCAGATCCTGGTACATCCCATAAGAAATGACCATTATGTTTGGTGGGGTAAACAGGAAAACCATCAGAATTAAAGGACAATATGGGTAAGTCCTCCTGGTTTGTCTGGATGGATTGAAGCATGGCAGAATGAGTATAAGATAAGCGGTGTAGGGCCTCCGAAGGAGGTGGTGTTGATTGGAGACTTGGAGTAGGTGAAGTAATAATGATTTCGGGCAAAGGGGGAGCAGATGAGGTAGGTAAAGTAGAGACTGGAGGAGGTTTGAAAGTCATTTTGATAGTGCCATCTGGACGTCGTTCAAATGAACTTTAATAATAGTGGTCTGGATAGGTTCTGTGTTTTGATGGAACTTCTCATAATTTGATAACCACTCAAGAGGCATGAGTTGAAGAAGTTCCTTCCAAGGGATCTGTCTAGGAATGTGAATGATAGTGGGGATGTCCTCAGACTCAGCACGAGGCATCAGAGCATCTGACATTTCTTGAGAAGGAGGTAGATCCAAAGCATGATTTTGAAGTCGATACACCAATTAGTGGTGTAAAGTGGCTGGTTTAGCCAAAGCAACTGGGTCAGCGCCTTGAATCTGGATTTGAACTTTGAGAGCAGTAGGAAGAGTGGGATCATCCAAAGAAAGATTAAAATTTGGATAAAAAGTAAGAAGAACACCACCAGCATGAAGAGTGGTGAGAACAATGCCAATAATGGCATGTTCATAATGTTTAAACCGAGTATCGAGCAAAGCAAGTCTGGCTGAGACAGGTAACCCTTTTCGACCATGATACGTTAGAACAAGTCTAGTTCCACCAAGATGAAGATGAGTATAACCTTCCTATTTCCAGGAAGTGATTAAGTCTGGAGAGATTTCAAGGGTAACATATTGTTCAGCAGAAGTAGATTGAAGAGAGCATCGGTCAAAACAGGAAGACTGGATGTATTCTTTTGGGAGAGGTCTTTTAGTGCTAATTAAAGTACGAATACTGCGAGTAAGGGAACGAGGTCTTTTGTGCAACTGGTAAGGGTTGACAAGAGGCATATAAGATTCATTGATTTGAACAAATTTAGGAACATAAGAAAATTCAACTAAACTTCGATCTTTTTGGTGGTACGCTTAGAGCAAGAAGAAGGAATAGTAAGGGAAGAGGTCAAAGAAACGGCAGTAGATGAAGACGAAGAAGCCATAGGGAATAAAGATCTCTTAGTTATCAGAAGAATGAATTAACTTTCAATCGGGATTAAAGATGTCAAAATTATACCATAAAACAGAGTTTGAAGATGAATTAAAAATAGAAAGGGATTAGGGAATAAGAAATTTGTTCATAAAAGCTTTGAGAAAGTATGCTCTACACTTGCCTTCCATGAAGGATCCTATGTACCAGAAAACTCATTGAATTTTCGAAGTTTCCTGTTTTGGTCGGGAGTTGCCTGTTTAAAGGAATTAATAAAAAGAATTTGAGTTTTAGGTACTTAGTATATCGGCTGGAAACCCGAGCATGCGGCCTACTGGTCCAAAGGAAGATTAAGTTCTTCATTGCTCTAGTGTAACAACGCCACGTACTGCGTACTCTGCCCTTGTGGTATCAACAGATAATATTCAATATGGTTAAAGTTAAATTAAAAATCTTTTTAGACATTCATTAGTGCATTATATAACATATTAATGTATATTTTTAGTTAATTTTTTTTTGGGAAGATAACACATTGAAATCCTTCATTAAAAAAATATTGGAAATTTTTATAAAATGGAACCTCTAAAATGTCTAGAAGGACAAAATCAATTATAGAGATTGATTTTGTCCTTGTTTATTATGATGTTGTGACTTTTAAGCCACACATGCTATAAGAACAAAAGCTCTAGCTGTTACAGAAAATTTTATGGGTGTTTAGTGAGCTTAGAAGAAAGACTGGTTCTATCATGTAGTTCATGGTCCTATGGGGAATGAGAAAGGAGACATAGCATCTTCTTTCTTATAGCATGATGAGATTAAGGACAAAACTATCACAAGCATATTCAGATCCTATTCAAGTTTTAGTTAGAATCGTCATACGAGCTCGCACAAAAAAATTCAAAGAAGTGCTTAATGGGCTGATTCAAGCAACTTGTGCTTAATTAAATTCGTGGAGGCCCGTTGAAGGAATCTCACATGATATTTATACCACTAAATGTGTGATTTTGACATGACACGGCCCGAACCCCCAGGATGAGTCTATCAAAATCTATTAAATAGATCTTAAATAATCTAATTAATAAGAATTTTGTCAAAAAATTTGGCAGAGTCTCCCCTATAATTTATCATATCCAAACTTGTAAATTTATAAAAATAAACACTCCCAAAATAATTCCAAATATAACCATCTTCGACAGATCAATCTTCTCAACAAAATACCAAATCACTCAAAATATCAAATATAAGAGAAAATATATAGGTTTTTCACAACCACCGAAATGTAATAAATTATACAATCCAAATATGTCTCAATAAATGCATCTATGACTCCTAACACCATCACATGGCCATAATTCCAAAATAACTATCATTCATGGGTCGACTGTTGCACCTTCAAATCTCTTGTGGGGGGAAAAAGTATAATACAATGGGGTGAGTATAAAACTCAGTGAACTCAGTGAGTAGATAATAGTTTTTGAAAAAGTAATTATATCATTTCTAAATACAATTTCATCAAAATATCATAAGGACTTAAATAAACTTGTTTAATTTAAATCATGCACTAAGATAATAATATCACATAATATTGCATAAAATCAATGAAATTATAACACTAATAATATCAATACTAAGTACTGAAAACTATCACCAAACAATTACCTAGGAGAATAATCTCATCATATCCGAACCTCGATGGACGGGTAATGACATACTATCTTAGTACAATCACTCCTCGGAGCTACACGGATAGACGGGGAAGTACTATATCATATCTCATCATATCCAGACCTCAACGAACAGGCAATGGTGTATTATCTAGGTATCGTCACGCCCTAGAGTTACACAAATAGATCGAAAAATACCATCTCATATCTCATCATATTTGTGCATACATAATCTGGTCTTTAAATGACAAAGTCGCTCGAGTACATGGCCCAAAACCTCCGCGTGTACTCAAACGGGCCCCAAAAGCCTCTATCTCATCTATATCGTTTGTATCATCTATATTTTAATATTTGTATCATCTCTATCATCTGTATGCCAATATCTGTATCTTTGTATTCATCATACCACACGCATATGCCCCCAAAAGACTAGTTTGCCAAAACACACAGCCCAAAACCTTTATATGTGTTCAGACGGGCCCTAAAAGCTTTTATCTTATCTATATCATCTGTATCTCAATATATGTATCTCTGTATTCATCATAATGCATGTATATGCCCCCAAAAGGCAAGTGTGCCCAAACACACAACCCAAAACCTCTATGTGTGTTCAGACGGCCCCAAAAAGCCTATATCAAAAATCTCGTTTCCTTTTTCACTAAACATCCTTTAAATCCGCTTTTCTTTACCGTGAAAACATTATCATGCATTTATTCAAATTGATAATAAAATCACAAATATTTAATATAATAATTATCAACGTGTAGCTAAAAATCTATTTTCTAAAAAAGCTTTAAATCGGAGCATTAAATACTTATTTATCAAACATGTTGTATTGTATCGTAAAATCATAATATATCATGAAAATAGGTTTTGTATATTCCACTCACAGTGATGATCTCCCAACTCAGCATCGACAATGTCCGTGGATTGGTTCTCACTCGTGGATCCTCCTAATTCAAGGAAATAACATAATTCACTTCTGTAAATAGGAATCACAACTAACAAATTTGAAATGACATTTATCCGCAATAAATTATTTCTAAATCTATAAAATTACCAAAAAGCCCTCAATATCAAAATTTACCAAATTATCCTTAGAATCCCATATTATCAAACCACCCTCAATTCATATTACAAAAATAATCACAAGTTCTAAATTTATGAAATTACCCCTAGAATACGAAATTGGCACAATGCCCCTAACAACGTAAATTATTGAATTACTCTTAAAATCTCAAATTACTTAACTGCCCTAACCTAAAATTACTGAAATATCCACCAATTTCAAATTTATAAAATTACCCCTAAAGTTTGTGAAACTATCAAATTGTCCCTGCCAGTCAACGGTGGCGGGAAGCTCAGGTTTAATAGTTCTGACCTCAGTGAGTCTAATGGTACTCCCACGCGTGACGACGGTGGCGAATTGAGCTCCCAAAGTAGTGAACTTTTTGATGGTCAATCGGTGGCAATCCGATCATTTCAGATGATGAGACCGGTTGAAAAATCATGAAGGTGAGATGAGAAACAAATCCCAAGTGGTGGCGGGGCCTAATTCCAACGAGATCAACGGGTAAGATGAACAGGTTTTGGCCGCGACTTTTTGAACTTGATTGCTGGCGTTTCAATCAGTTTCTAACAATGATGACAGTAGGGATATACTAGGCGGCTCACAAGCTTCATATCAGTGCCTTGCTCGGGTGATGAGGTGGCTGGAATCGCGAGATCGATTCGGGTCGGGTCGCGCAAGTCTGCAGGTTCTCTCTCTCTCTCCTCTCTCTCTCTCTCCATGCCTCTCTTTCTCTTTCTTTCCATAAATAGAAACTGACACCCTCCTTTCTTTTTTAAGCTTAATACAAATTAAGCTAATACCAGACCCAAGTGTCGAAATAAAATCCGACTATGCGGCCATTGAATCTCGTTTGAATTGTCTCAATTTTTGTGCCGTAACAAATTTAAATTATTCAAGCATGATCAATTTAATAACCACATCCAATTTACCATTAACAATTTGTAACCAACCTGACGACTTTAAAAATACATAGAACACTCAATTAATGGAAATAAGGTGCATATGTTACAGATTCAAGCTCTTGATGTTTCAAAATAATCATTTCCATTAAATCAGCAAGTTGGCTTGCACATTATGGCCAAAAAATATATTATTTTCCTTTTTGGGTACTTTCCCATTTGGAAAATATGCTACTTTCCTTTTTCGATACTTTTTTGTTTCTTAAGGAGGCAAGTGGCAAAACAAATCAGTTATTTCTCTTTTAATTTTCTAGTTTCCATTTTTAATTGATGTAAGGCATTTATGCCAATTAAAATTCTGATTTGATTTATATTCTTTCCTTATTTGTTTTATATTAGGATTCTTACTTGATTTGATTCTTTCCTTATTTGCTTTAGATTAGGATCTTGATTTGGTTTATATTAGGATTCTAATTTGATTTAGATTAGGATTTTAATTTAATTTAGATTATTTCCTTATTTGCTTTAGATTAGGATTCTGATTTGATTTGGTTTAGGATTTATTTCTGAAAATTCTTGTGAATTAACCCCATATAATATACTCGCATCCAATAAACAGCGATAGATAAGTTTTGATGCAATTAGTGAGAGAGTTAATTCTCTTTGGTTATTAAAGTAACTATTAACATGATTATATCATCCTCAAAAATCAAGGTTCGTGCTTACATTGAGCATTGGGTCCAGGTTACATTCAATTCCAAGTTCATATTCAATCTTGGAGACTACATTGATTAGGGTCGCATCAGTTCTTAGTAGGGTTCATATCATTTAGTATCAAAGTAGGTTTTGACTAAGTTTTGCTTATCCTTTTCTTTAGTTGCCAATTACTATTAATCGTAAGTCTCAATTTCCCTTCTCCCAAATTTAGTTTCGAAAATCCCAAAAAAATATTTTTGGCTGAATTTTGCACTCTTTCTAGAATTATCATGTCTCTTTGTTTTAATTCATTAAGTTGTGAGTCTTATTTTACTTTTTTAGTTTTGTTAGACTTCTATACTGATTTGTACTAAAAAAAAAAGGATCCTAAGAAAAAGGGAAACAAAGAAACAAGAGAAGAAGGAAGAGGATAGTGAATTAAAAAAAAAAAGAGTCCTCAACCTCTTTTTAAAATCTTTTGTTCATTTTCTATTATTCATGTCTTGGAGAGTTCAAAATTGGTTTTACCCCATAGGTGCAAAAAATTTGCTTGAGATTTTTAGTAATTTGTGCTTCCAAAACCCGATCATATGTATGCATTGTATTCTTGCTTTTAAAATCTGAGTCTTAGTGAAAAATTTGTGAGAATTACTACGAGTGGAGAAAGGCAAGAGAGTTTGAGCATATTATAGGATAAAATCCAATAAAATTGAGTGAAGCATGAGTGGAATTGAGTGAATTATTTTCTTGAGCGAAACACGTAAGGGAGTGTGGTCAGGTTCTTGCCACATTATTTCTAACCTTTTTCTTTTTGGCAGATTTCAGCCAAGTCTGAAAACCAAGAACGAAACACAATTGAAGAGGATTGAACACCAACTATTCAGAATTTGCAAATTTAATCATTGATAGGAGAGATGAGAAGGATGATGAATGCTGAATTAGAGCACATACATGACCATTTGGATCAAGTAGATAACACACACGTGGGACAGCCACAACCTGCTCCTTAAGCACATAGAAGGGAGAGAGCTACGGCTATATTATGAATGAGAGGACTCAGTGGGTAGTTATAGGAGAGATGGACGGGGTTGGGGCGATAGGAATAGGGGTGATGGTTTGAGTGGTATAAAGATAAAGATCCCATATTTTTAAGGTAAATTTATTCTAAAAGCATACCTTGAATGAGAGAAAAAAATAGAGTTCTTGTTTGATTGCCACAACTATTCAGAGGCAAAATGGGTAAAATTGGCTATGATTGAGTTTTGTGACTATGCTATTACTTTGTGGGATATGCTTGTTATCAACAGGAGGCGGAATAGAGGACACTCAGTTCAGATATAGGAAGAGATGAAAATGTTGATGAGAAGATGTTTTATACCTAACCACTACTATCGAGACTTGTACAAAAAATTACAAAGTCTTACATAAGGTAACCAAAGTGTGGAGGATTATTACAAAGAAATGGAGACTGCTATGATTAGAGCAAATGTGGTGGAGGATAGAGAAGCTACCATGGCATGATTCTTGAATGGCCTTAATTGGGAGATTACAAATGTGGTTGAGTTGCAACATTATATGGAGATTAAGAAGATGGTTCACAAAGCCATTAAGATCGAGCAGCAGCTCAAGAAGCTGGGTAACACCCATGCAGCCCTAAGCTTGAGTTCCACTCCTTAGTAGCCAAGCTATATGACGCAAGATGAGAGGCCACTAGCATCTACTACACCTAAGTTGAGATCCAAGCCCTCCAAGCACAATTCACAAGGTAATACCGTAACTGCCACTACTAGGAATTATGACATTAAGTGTTTTAAATGTCAAGGTAAGGGACATATAGCTAGTGAATGTGTAAATAAGAGAGTTATGGTGTTACACGATAATGGTGAGATTATAACTGAAGATGAAACTGAAGATAATGAGATGCCACCATTAGAGGACATTGAAGGTGAAGAGTATACAACCCCTGGTAAGCCTTATTGATGAGATTAAGGACAACCCTGTCACAAGTGCATGGTATGAGGCATATTCAAATCCTTTTCAAGTTCCCATTGGACCTGTCACAAGAGCTCGAACAAAGAAAGTCAAAGAAGTACTTAATGGGCTGATTCAAGCAACTTGGGCTCAATCAAATTCGTGTAAGCCTTTTGAAGAAATCGTACATGATATTCAAACCACTAAATGCGTGATTCAAGCTCTTAAAGTTTCCAAATAATCACTTTCATGAGAGCAACAAGTGGCTTGCACATTATGACAGGAAGATATGTTATACTTTCCCGTTTCTTGAGGAGGCTAGTAGAGAAACAAATCAGTTATTTCTCTTTTATTCTAATTTGATTTAGATTCTTTCCTATTTGGTTAGATTAGGATTTTGATTTGATTTAGATTCTTTCCTTATTTGCTTAGATTAAGATTCTAATTTGATTTTATTTTAGGATTTATTTCAAAAAATTCTTGTAACCAACCCTATATAATATACTTTCATCCAATAACAGAGAGAGATTAGTTTTGATGCAATTGGTGAGAGAGTTAATTCTTTTTGGTTCTTAAACTAACTCTTTGAACTCTATGGCGTTCAAACTCTTGACTTATCAATTAGATCATCCATAACTGATTGTGGCATCTTCTCATACCAAGATTTGTGCTTTCATTAAGCATTAGGTCAAGGTTCCATTCAATTACAGGTTTAAATTCAATCTTGGAGACTGAAATTGATTAGGGTCACATCAGTTCTTGGCGTCGTTCATTAGAGCTTAAGCACCAAGGTCAGATTCATCTATCTTTATTGTTTTTCATTCTTGTTCTAGTATTAAAAAAAGAATCATGAATAGTATCGTGTGAATAGTATTTTAGTTTTTTTATCAATTTTGCATCCCTGTGGTTTATTATTCGTAAATTTGTAAATTTTACTTATTCCTTGAATTCATTCAAATTTCAATCATTTAGGTTTGCAAAAAAGAAAAAAAAAAGAATCTCATACCTTTACTTAAAAATCTTTTGCTCATTTTCCATTATTAGCTTCTTGGAGAGTCCAAAATTGTTTTACCCTACAAGTCTTAATAGGCAATGGCTGGGGATCACAACGGCAATGACAATCAATGGAAAGAGGTTGTGATTTCGTTGCAGCAAATGATAGAGGTCTCACATATTTAAGTATTGTGCGGTGGATGTAGGTGGCATTGAGAGCGAGCTATGCTGGTTTTGGTCATCAGATTTTGGCGAGTCTAATAGTGGCATAGCTAGGTAAACAACAATGGTGGGTGGCCATAGGTTGCGGTGGTAGTGGCGATAGTTGTGGTGGCTGGGTGTTGAAATTTTAGAATTTGTAATATTTTTTTTTTTGTTTTTGGGATGAACTGTGATGGATGATTTGAGTGATTTATGGTGGATGGATATGGGCACAAATCGCTTTGATACCAAGTAATGGAGTATGTAGTGGAAGTAGAATTGATAGGATAGGAAACATTAGATATCATTCTAGTGCTGAACCACATCAACGTGAATAGGTTACACTCTAATCAAAGTGTCATCAAATGACTCAACAAGATTTTTAATAACACTTAAAGAGAGATTAGATAGTGCTTTAAACCAAATAGAGATTTTGATCGATAATCCTAGAGGGAATTATAAAAAAGGGATTTGATTCAATTATGAAAACAATAACAAAACCTCTTTGTTTATAATTGAGGAAATCTACTTCCTTAAGTTACCTCAAAAAAGGAAAATAAATTACAATTATAGTGGAAATAAAATATTAAATCACAGGCCATAATGGACTCTAATTAGATTAGAAAGTCCTAAAATAACAAAAATTCTAGAATATTAAATTAATCTAAATTAGCATCCTACATCAACTTATCATTCCAATTTGAGAGATTAGCTTTTAATTGTTGGACAGCAAAGGTGTGGTCATCATTCCATGAGGGAGGTGTCTTTTTTAAAGGAGAGGATAGGACACTGGTGTGACAATCAACATGTGGAGGGAAATCCCTGATATAATTGACAATACTAAGGAATTGTTGTATCTGTTTTTTTGTCAAATTGCTGTCAGGAAAATGATGAAGTTCTTGTGCAATATGAGGACCAGGTTGATATTGGCCATTGTGAATATTCATACCAAGATACTCAATAGTGTCTGTAGCAATGGTGCTTTTTCTGTCAGATAACATGATGCCATATCTCTGGACAATATCATAGAACTGTTGAAATAGATTGTGATGTTCTTCATGAGTACCTGAAAATAGTAACAGATCGTCAATATAAACCAAGGTATGATGAAGAATGGGTTGGAAAATTTGAGTCATGGCTTTCTGGAATATGGAAGGAGTTGTTTTGAGTCCAAAAGGTAATACGGTCCATTGGTAATGGCCATTTGGAATGCAGAAAGCTGTTTTGTGCCGTTCAGAGGGAAGAATTCCTAGTTGCCAAAATCCTAATTTTAAATCAAATTTAGAAAATATTTTGGCATTTTGGAGATAAGTGAAAAGATTGTTATGTCTAGGTAAAGGAAACTTATCATCCTGTAGGAATTGATTTAAAGGCTGGTAATCAATAACCAACTGTTTTTTTCCCTCGAAGGGCTTCAGTTCGTTTTCTACATAAAATGCTTGACAAGCCCACTATGAAGATGCCATTAACTGTGCACATTCAGCTTGGGCCAAAAGAAGATCAGATGGACTCATTCCTAGATGGGTAGCTTTGGTAGGGTTTATGTCTTCATTAAGCTTAAAAGGAAGCTTAATAAAATAGGCTGAATTTTTCCATAATGGGCTAGGATGGTCAAACACAACATGATTTTCTGGACAAAATTGGAGGAGTTGGGCCGTAATGGATTGGTAATCAGCTGGAGAGTTAGCCAAAGAGTACATCTTAAGCATGTTTGTATAGGGCTGAAAAAAGGATTTAAATCGTATTCTAGTGGGAAGAATTTAGATACGTTCAGCTTTGCAAAGAAGATAAAACCCAATAAGCAGATCTTTATCGAGCAAGTTTGAACCAATGACTTTGAGCCAAATGGTACATTTGGGAAACAATTGAACTCCAATGGGTTTTTGAGTTCGAAGCTAGCAGCTTTGAAATGTTCTTCAGATTTTTCCCAAGCATCAAGAGGTAAAAGAGCTGGATTGAGAATACTGCGCTGGGCGCCAGTATCAATGAATCTAATAAGATGGATAAGATCGACATATTTGGAGGGAAGGATTTGAATTTTTACTGAAGGAACTAGAATTTCAAGATGGATAGATAAGGAAGAGTTCGGAGAAGGAGAAGTATCAAAATGATAAATAGGATGGACACAGTCATCAACTTCAGAATCAGAGGAATCTGAAGAAGAGTATTCATCATAATGTTCAGAGACATCAGAATATTCTAGAGCACATACAGTGTTTTCATCAGGAGAGTGATGATAAAGAACATTTTATTGGATATGCTAGTGGACATTTCACATCTGCTCAACAGCATTATCACACGATTTTTAAAGAAATCTTTGCTGTAAAGCATGGCCTCTAGAAGTTTGAATACCATCTCATTGGACACCATTTCACGATCAGACTTGACAACTCAGCTTTCCCCAAAGTCTTGAACTTTAAAGGAAAAGTAGTTCCTAACAAGCAGTTACTTCAACTTAAAGAATGGTTTTCTAAATATGATTTTCAGGTAAAACATATAAAAGGAGACCATAATCTTATTCCTGACTTCTTGTCTCAAATTCATCAACCAAAACCTATCTGCATACTCTCCTCTGTTTCCTTCCCTATAATTTTCATGGCTACCAGATCTACTGCATCCTCACTTCCTCAGCAAGCCTTAACTAAGAAATTTACCCCCATGAACAAGACCTTTGATATTGTCTTCTATCTTCGACAATTCGCCAAACAGTTTCTATTTCATTATTACATGCGAGCCTACCTTCTTGAAGATAACCCTACTGTCTTCACCACCTTTCATCCAAAAAATTCGTTTCCTACAGGATTATATCTTCCTACTTCCAGAGATCTTACCACTGATAAACTCTGGTATTTCTGGTGCCTCACTGTTCTCCATGCTACAAAACTCATCCTGCCATTAAAGTCAACCATTAAAACTCTCATGACTCCCTCCAAATCAACTTCCTTGATTTGAACCCTACTAGAATGGTTCTCTCCTATCCTCTGGTGGCGTCAAACACTTCAACAGCTTTCCCATGATTAACATCTTGGTTCTATCCCTCCTAAAGAAGGAACGTCACAACAGCTTAAGGTGTACTTTGGACCAATAGCCCGCAGACTCGGGTTTCCAGCCGATATACCTTAACCTAGAAAAACATGAAACCATTTTGATATTTTCTTAAAGGTTATATAACCCTAAAACAGCTTTTCCTTAGCTTAAAACGGGTACTAAACCAAATAAGAAAATAGCCAAAAGCTTCAAGTTTTCTGATACACATGATCCTTATAAGAAGGCAAGTGCAGAGCATACAACTTGATTTTTAAAATTGAACAGATTTAACCTTCTTTCTGCCTTTCTTTTCTAATCTAAATCTTCATTGAACTTAAGAAGAGAAGAGAGTTAGCTAGACATAGGGAAGAATGAGATGTTGAGAAGTTATTGACAAACACCTTAATTCCTTCTTATTTTACAAAGAGAGAGTTCCTCTTATATAGAGGAAGATACAAGCGAGATAGAGAAAAGTTTGAGACAAGACCCCCCAACTTTTCTAAAGATAAACATGATTAAAGGGAAAGAACGCGTAATGATATAAAGCATAAAGCATATAGCAGGCTTATTATTATCCTGACTTTAGCTTTTACAAAGCAAAGCAAAAGCAAACAAAAACAGCTTTTATAAAGTAACTTTTACAAAAGTTATGGTGAGCACAGATTCATCACTTCTGGATCATCAGATGAGTTGGAATCCGTCTGTTCTTGCCTATCAGGATCATAATTGGGGCAGTTTTTCATATAGGAAGTGCTAGCTGGTCCACAAAATATTCTGCAATGATCAAGATAGGTAGGACCAGAATACTGTGGGCAGCCACAAGCAAGAGTCACATTGGAAAAACAATTGCTTACACAGTGATGTGGCTTGATGATAGGGTTACTTGGAGGCTGGGAAGAATGGCCTTGTTAAAAAACCAGAGAGTTGAACTGTGGATCATGTAGAGGTGCTTCCAGCTGTCTGAGATGTTGACTAAGAGGGATGAAATCATCATATGGATCCTGAGCGTCCTGATATAGAATCTGAGGAGGAGTTTCTAGACGTTCTTCTTCGATAATGATGCCTTTATAGGACCGAGATGGATTTGGAACCATTATGATTTCATGTTTAGGACCAATGGAGGAGGAAATGATATCTTGAGATGGTGGTAAAACGTGGTTAAGACTAAGAAGAAAATTTGTCAGGGTTTTCTTAAACATGGAGTCTTGTTCGAGAGTGGTTGGATGAGGAGTAGTGTGGTAATGATATGTTGTACTTTGGACCAATAGCCTGCAGACTCGGGTTTCCAACCGATATACCTTAACCCAGAAAAACATGAAACCATTTTGCTATTTTCTTGAAGGTTATATAACTTTAAAACAACTTTTCCTTAGCTTAAAAACGAGTACCAAACCAGATAAGAAAACAGCTAAAAGCTTCTAGTTTTTTTATTCACAGGATCCTTTTAAGAAGGTAGGCAGCCGATATACCTTAACCTAGAAAAACATGAAACCATTTTGATATTTTCTTATCTGGTTTGGTACCCGTTGTAAGCTAAGGAAAAGTTGTTTTACGGTTATATAGCCTTCAAGAAAATGTCAAAATGGTTTCATGTTTTTCTGGGTTAAGGTATATCGGCTAGAAACCTGAGTCTGCGGGCTATTGGTCTAAAGTACAGCATATCATTACCACACTACTCCTCATCCAACCACTCTTTGTCTAATCTACCTTCAAAGAACTTAAGATCTCTTCATCAATGGCATCTTCATCATCTTCAACTCCTCATTCCCAGGCTGTTCAGCTCACTTCATCCCTTTCTTTACCTAAAAATGTTACTAAGCATGCTACTAATAAGATTGAAAGCCTTATTGAATATTCCTATATTCCTGATTCTGCCCAAGTCATTGAGTCTGTTTTTCCTCTAGTTAATCCTTACCAGCTATATAAACGACCCTCTTCCTTTACTAGATCTATTCGCACTCTTATCCGTACAAATCATCCATCTCCGAAAGAGTATTCAGTCTTCTTCTCTTGACTTCTGTTCTCTTCAGTCAACAAATTCCGAACAATATGTAACCCTTGAAATTTCCCCTGAACTCATCACTGCTTGGAAACAAGCCAGATGTACTCACTTTCATCTTGGTGGAGTTCGTCTTATCCTTACACTTCATGTGCCGAAAAGGCTTAGCTACCACAGCTAGAATTGCCCTTCTTGATACTTGTTTCAAAGCCTATCACCAGGCTACTATTGGCACTGTTCTTACCACTTTACATTCTGATAGTGTTGCCCTCATCTTCTATCCCAATTTCAACCTTTCCTTGGATGATCCAAATCTTTCTACTACCTTGAAAGTCCAAGTTCAAATCCAAGGTGCTGATCAAGTTGCTTCAGCCAAAATAGCAACTTTACACCATCAGTTGGTGTACCCTCTCCAAAACCATTCTCTTGACCTGCCTACTACATATGAAACCAATTCTGAAACCTTCATGATCCTTGTTGAAACTCCAGACATCCCTACTATTATCCAAATTCCCCGACAGATTTCTCAAGAAGATCTACTCAAACACATGCCGCTTGAGTGGATAACAAACTATGAACAATTCCATCAAAACACTATACCGATTCAAACCTCTGAAGCCATATATGAACAACATTGGGATGCACTGTTTGTGTTGATTTCAAACTTCCTCCCACCTCCTCTTCAGAACCACCCAGACTTTCTTTTACTTGTTCACTAATTCAGCCTATTCCAAACCCCCTAGAGAAACTTCCTAATGGCAAACTTCTTCCCATTCACTCTTTCTCCTCTACTGGTCATCCTATTTACCCCTTACATCTTCACGGTCATTTTCTCTAGGATGTTCCTAGATCAGGACTTTGTGATTCAAACTGTCCTTGTATAGATGACTATGAAAATGAAAATCCATTTCTTACTCAGAAGAAAAGAAAAGGATCATCTATCCTAGATGTAAACTCCTTGATGAGTTTAATGAACCTGATTCAGATTATCCTCCTCCTTTACCTTTGTATAACAAAGGTCTCAAATGGATAAAGAAGCATGAACCCCATACTTGCAGACAAAAGGTTCCTCCTGTTATCCCATCCACTCCTCTTCCTTCTGCTTGTATGATGTTTTCTCATCCCTTTTCCCAAGAATACTAACAATAGTTTCCTCCTCTGGAAAAACAAACAAATCCCCAACAGAATGTTATTTTTAAACCCTTTGTCAATTCTCTTATCACTTCCGCTGGTTACCTAGAAGGACCCAAACCTTTTGAAGCTGTTTTTAATTGGCAAACCCAAAATGCCAAGGCACAAAATCAGTCTCTTTCCTCTCTCCATTCTAAAATGGACCAGATGCATCAGCATTCTACTGTACTTGAGAAAAAAGTTGACACCATCTCTGAGAGGCTTACAGATCTTTATCATGGGTTCTATACTAGAGTTGCTCAACTTGATTCTGAACTTCTAGCTATGATTCAACAAGGAGTCTTTACTCCTGAGTTTAACCAAAAAGAAAAAGAAATTCGCCGCTTGAAGGCTGAAATAGCTCGAATTGAGGCTGATAAGCAAAACCAATCCTTGTTTACCACTTCACCTTCTTTACCTGTACTTTCTCCTGAACCCTTTCATCCTTTTGGAAACACATTACAACCACCTCGACCTTATGATCCTTCTAAGTTGTTTCCCATGACCCATACTTTGTTTCCATCAAAGCCTAAACCAAAATCCTCAACCCAACCACCTCATCCACCCATTCCACAAATTTATCCAGAACCGCGACAATCTCCCCTTCATATTCATGAACCAGTTACCTCTTCCTAATCTATTCCCTCTACTTCTTCTCAACCATCTAAACTGACCAGAAAAGGCCCATGATTAGTATGATTCATCCTCAGCCTGACCCACTTCCTTCAGATAATGATTCTGATTCTTTTAGTGAGTCTGTTTCTCCTTCAGAATATACTTCTAACTCCGAAACATACTTGGCAGATATTTTTAATCTGCTCATGGTTAGTCCTGATGATACTGAACAACCAGCTCAATCTGATACTTCTACTCAGAGACCGTCTACATCTCGTCCTTGAGATACTTCACCTTATGTTGATATTCCTTCTGATATTGAAGAAGAAGGTGAAAGTTCTCATCCCCCACTTCGTACGAGAGCAAAGCATAATTCCACTAGAAATGGTCCATGGTTTAATTTTGATGATTTACCACCATCCAAATGGCGTGAACGTCTCCAAGAATTATCTGTCTGGTTAGACCTTCAGATGGTTCGTCTAGGTGCTGAACTCTTGATTGTCCTTAAAGAATTTATTTCCCGATTCACCGGTTCTCTACGAGATTAGTTTGATAGCCTCAGTGAATACAGATAGTTAACCTACATTCAGCTTCTTAATGTTTCCTCAGCCCTTACTTATATCCATGATCAATTCCTTAGAGAACCTGCTGCTATCTTTACTGCTGCTAGAAAGGATTTTCTGCAAATGAAATGTTGTTCTATCAGGCCACCTGATCTTCAATACCATTCCAAAAGAATGAACATCCTGTTTCATAAATTGGGTGGATACAATGATCCTACCCTTAAACATGTCTTTCTTTCGTCCCTTCCTATTGAATTGCAACCAGAGATTCAAAAACAAATTACAGCCACCAAAATCAATATTGATGAAACTTCTCTTGGCAAACTCTTTTAGTTAACCATGGCTTATCTTGATCATCTCTGTGATCAGAAAAATTCTTCAAAAAACTTATCAAACACAAAGAACCTTTCAAATCTGCCTGCAAAAAGCCTTCTCTGGAAATCAAGTGCAAAGATAAGAAGTCTTGTGACTGTCATCCAAAGAAAAGGCATCATCAGTTTAAAGCCAGAATTAAACCACCTGACACCAGACCATACCGACGACGTCCAAAAAGACACCTGTAGTATTATAAACGCTATAGTTCTGTAGATATCCTTGCAAAATGGGAAAAAAACAGTCGATGTTCATTTTGCTAAGAATTGTCCCAAAAATCCTAAAAGAGCAGTCTGCCTTGTCCAACATCTGCAATCTGTTGCAGAATTTTCTCCTACTGAGGATCAAATAGAATATCTCTATTCTGAGCAAGAATCTCATGATGAAAACACTGTATTTGCTCTAGAATATTCTGATGAATACTCTTCTTCAGATTCCTCTGATTCTGAAGTTGATGATTGTGTCCATCCTATTTATCATTTTGATACTTCTCCTTCTCTGAACTCTTCCTTATCTATCCATCCTGAAATTCCAATTCCTTCAGTAAAAATTCAAATCCTTCCCTCCAAATATGCCTGTCCTATCCCTCTTATTGGATTCATTGATACTGGCACCCAGCGCAGTATTCTCAATCCAGCTCTTTTACCTCCTGATGCTTGGGAAAAACCTGAAGAACATTTCAAAGCTGCTAGTGGAAAGATTTTCTCCACTCAGCTTCAAACTCGAAAACCCATTGAAGTTCAATTGTTTCCCAAATATACCATTTGGCTCAAAGTCATTTGTTCAAACTTGCCCGATAAAGATCTACTTATTGGGTTTTATCTTCTTTGCAAAGCTAAACGTATCCAAATTCTTCCCACTGGAATACGATTTAAATCCTTTTTTCAGCCTTATACAAACATGCTCAAGATGTACTCTTTGGCTAACTCTCCAGCTAATTACCAATCCATTACAGCCTAACTCCTCCGATTTTGTCCAGAAAATCATCTTGTGTTTGACCATCTTAGCCCATTATAGAAAAATTCAGCCTATTTTATTAAGCTTCCTTTTAAGCTTAATGAAGACATAGACCCTACCAAAGCTACCCATTCAGGAATGAGTCCATTTGATCTTCTTTTGGCCCAAACTGAATGTGCACAGTTAATGCCCCCAGGTCTCGTTGAGCCCACATCTTCACAATGGGCTTGTCAATCATTTTATGTAGAAAAGCGAACTGAAGCCCTTCGAGGGAAAAAATGGTTGGTTATTGATTACCAGCCTTTAAATCAATTCCTACAGGATGATAAGTTTCCTTTACCTAGACGTAACAGTCTTTTCACTTATCTCCAAAATGCCAAAATATTTTCTAAATTTGATTTAAAATCAGGATTTTGGCAACTAGGAATTCTTTCCTCTGAATGACACAAAACAGTTTTCTGCATTCCAAATGCCCATTACCAATGGATCGTATTACCTTTTGGACTCAAAACAACTCCTTCCATATTCCAGAAAGCCATGACTCAAATTTTCCAACCCATTCTTCATCATACCTTGGTTTATATTGACGATATGTTACTATTTTCAGGTACTCTTGAAGAACATCACAATCTGCTTCAATAGTTCTATGATATTGTCCAGAGATATGGCATCATGTTATCTAACAGAAAAAGCACCATTACTACAGACACTATTGAGTATCTTGGTATGAATATTCACAATGGCCAATATTAGCCTGGTCCCCATATTGCACAAGAACTTCATCATTTTCCTGACAGTAATTTGACAAAAAAGTAGATATAACAATTCTTTGGTATTGTCAATTATATCAGGGATTTCCTTCCACATGTTGATTGGTACACTAATGTCCTATCCTCTCATTTAAAAAAGACACCTCCCTCATGGAATGATGACAACACCTTTGCTGTCCAACAATTAAAGCTAATCTCTCAAAATCCTCCTACTTTACGTATCATTACTGATGGCCACCGCATCCTTCAGACAGATGCTTCTGACACATCATGAGGCATAGTTCTACTAGAACAATGTGATGATAAAGAACATTTTATTGGATATGCTAGTGGACATTTCACACCTGCTCAACAGCATTATCACACGATCTTTAAAGAAATCTTTGCTGTAAAGCATGGCATCCAGAAGTTTGAATACGATCTCATTGGCCACCATTTCACAGTCAGACTTGACAACTCAGCTTTCTCCAAAGTCTTGAACTTTAAAAGAAAAGCAGTTCCTAACAAGCAGTTACTTCGACTTAAAAAATGGTTTTCTAAATATGATTTTCAAGTAAAACATATAAAAGGAGACCATAATCTTATTCTTGACTTCTTGCTTCGAATTCATCAACCAAAACCTATCTGCATACTCTCCTCTGTTTCCTTCCCTATAATTTTCATGGCTACGAGATCTACTGCATCCTCACTTCCTCAGCAAGCATTAACCAAGAAATTTACCCCAATGAACAAGACCTTTGATATTGTCTTCCATCTTCAACAATTTGCCAAACAGTTTCTGTTTCGTTATTACATGCGAGCCTACCTTATTGAAGATAACCCTACTGTTTTCACCACCTTTCATCCAAAAAATCTATTTCTTACAAGATTATATCTTCCTACTTCTAGAGATCTTACCACTGATGAACTCTGGTATTTCTGGTGCCTCACTGTTCTCCATGCCACAAAACGCATCCTGCCATTAAAGTCAACCATCAAAACTCTCATGACTCACTCCAAATCAACTTCCTTGATTTAAACCCTACTAGAATGGTTCTCTCCTATCCCCTGGTGGCATCAGACACTTCAACAACTCTCCCATGACAGACATCTTGGTTCTAGCCCTCCTAAAGAAGGAAAGTCACAACAGCTTAAGGTGTACTTTGGACCAATAGTCTGCAGACTCGGGTTTCCAGCCGATATACCGTTGTACTAAAACTCAAATCCTTTTCTTTAATTCCTAAACACAAGCACTTCTTTGCCCAAAACAGGAAAGTAGAAAATTCAATGAGTTTTTTGATACACAGGATCCTTCATGGAAGGCAAGTGCAGAGCACACTTCCTCAATGTTTTATGAACAAATCATTATTCCTTTATCCTTTTATCCTCTTAATTCATCTTCCTTAAACTAAGAGAAAGAAAGTGTTTAGGAATTAAAGAAAAGGATTTGAGTTTTAGTACAACGGTATATCGGCTGGAAGCCTGAGCATGCGGGCTACTAGTCCAATAGAAGATTAAGTTCTTCATTGCTCTAGTGTAACAACGCCACATACTGCGTACTCTGCCCCTGTGGTATCAGATCCATGAAACTTTTGTTCTTACAAATGTTTTATGGTATAATTTTAAATTCCTTTATCTTAATTAAGGTTTAATTCATTTTCCAAGAACTAAGAGATATTCTCAAATATGGCATCTTCATCATCTTCAAACTCTGTTTCCCTTACTTTTTCTCTTAATATTCCTACTTCTTGTTCTAAACGAACCACAAAAAAGATTGAAAGTCTTGTAAAATTCTCTCATGTTCCTGAATCAGTTCAAGTTGATGAATCTTATATGCCACTAGTCAATCCTTACCAGTTGTATAAGAAAACCCGTTCTCTTACCAGATCTATCCGAACCCTCATCAGTACCAAAAGATCGTTACCTAAGGAATATGTTCAGTCCTCTCACTTTGATCGATGTTCTCTACAGTCCACTTCTGCTGAACAATATGTTACTTTGGAAATTTCCCCATAACGTATCTCCTCTTGGAAACAAGAGGGATATACTCACCTTCATCTTGGAGGTATTCGAATGGTCTTTACCTTACATGGTCGAAAAGGGCTTCCAGTCTCAGCCCGTTTTACTTTACTTGATACCCATTTCAAACAATATGAACAAGCAATCATCGGCACTATTCTGACCACTCTCCATGCTGGGAGTGTCTTGCTCACTTTTTATCTAAATTTTAACCTTTCTTTGGATGATCCTACTCTTTCTACAGCCCTAAAGGTTCAGATTCAGCTCCAAGGAGATGATCAAGTAGCTATCTAAAAAATGGCTACTCTCCACCATCAATTGGTATACATGCTTCAAAATCATGCACTAGATCTACCTACTTCCCAGGAAACTTCTGATGCCTTAATAATTCTTGTAGAGTCTGAAGACATTCCTACAATCATTCAAATTCCTAGACAAATACCTAGGAATGAGCTTCTTCAACTCATGCCACTTGAATGGCTTTCCAATTGTGAGAAGTTCCACCAAAACACTGAGCCCATTCAGACTTCTGAAAGTTCATTTAAACAACGATCTGATGGTACCGTCAAAATGACTTTCAAACCTCTACCAGTTTCGGTGGTCCCGACCATATCCTTTACACCTCCTTTACCTAAGATTATCATCACCTCTCCCACACCAAGTCTCTAATCAACTCCACCTCCCTCGGAGGCCCCACACAGACTTTCCTATACCCATTCTGCTATGATTCAACCGGTCTAAACAAATCAAAAGGACTTACCAATTTTGTCCTTCAATTCTGATGGATTTCCAATTTACCCAACAAAACATAATGGACATTTCTTATGGGATGTACCAAGTTCTGGTCAATGTGATCCAGACTGCCCCTGTTGGGAAGATGTTGAGTTTATTGATGAAGAAAAACAAGAAACATTCCCGATCTCCTTGTTCTTATCGCAAACCATCTAAACCAGACGACCCTGATCCTTCTGTCAATTTCCTACCTTTACCCGCTTATCGTAAAGGTTTGAAATGGATCCAGAAAAATGAACCAGAAATGTTATCATGTCATAACCAAGCCCAAAAGGCTATCCCTACACCATCCCCTTCAATGGTTTCATCTTGCATGATGTTTACGCCAACAGATTTTCCTCCTTTTAAGAAACAAACAGATGTCTAGAGACATGTTATCTCTAAGCCTTTTGTCTAGTCTCCAATAACCCCTACTGGGCACGTGGAGGAACCCAAATCCTTTGTAGTAGTCCTTAACTGGCAAACATAAAATGCCAGAGTCCAAAATCAGTCCTTGAATTCTTTACATCAGAAAGTAGATCATATTTCTACCAGGACTATACATGTGGAAAAGAAAGTCGATGATATCACTCTGCAACTCTAAAAGATCTACCAAGATCTTAAAGATCGAATTGTCCAACTTGACATTGATCTTCGTGATATGATTGACAAAAGATACTGGGGTCCAGAATTCAATCAAAAGGAAGATGAAATTAGAAAGCTAAAAGCTGAACTTGCCAGAATTGATGCTGACAAGCAACAGCCATCCCTTTTCAACAAAAGTTAGCCCATTCCAACTTTGTCTCAGACTTATCATCCTTTTGGATCCTTTATGGCACCATCAAGGCTATATGATCCAACCAAATTATTTGGTATGACCTACACACTTTTCAAAGACACTCCACCACCACCAAAACCTAAACCAACACCTAAAAAGACTTTTGTCCCATCAGAAAAGTCACCAACACCTCCACCAGATAAGCCTTCCACTTCTACAGGAAAAGCACCTGTACAACCTTTTGAAATATCCACAATTCAAAAGGAGTCTTTATCAGATGACACCCCACAATCATCTGATCCCTCTAGTGACAGCTCCTCAGTCTCTTCTGACTTTGATGAATCTGCAGCTCCAGCTAGTGACTCAGAAGCTGAGTATGCTAATATCTCTAAACTATTAATGGTTGACATAGTTGACCCCCAGCCAAGTGAACCAGTTGTCACTGAAGAAGTTGACGACAATGACAATGAAACCACAGGCCAATCTAGACCTCAGCACAGGTCTTCAGATTCAAAACCATCTAACGGCCCATGGTTTACTTTTGATGATATGCCACCACATCGATGGCGTGAAAGACTCTAGGAATTATCTACTCAGATTGACCTCTAGATGCTTCGACCCGGAGCGACAACCCAATCTGTTTTAAAAGAATTTTCAACCCGTTTTACGGGATCTCTCAGAGATTGGTTTGACAGCTTAGGCACCTGCAGACAGCTTCAATTCATTCAATTTCCAGAAGTGTCTACTGCCTTAGCATTAATCCATGAGCAGTTTATAAGTGAACCATCTATCACCTATGAAGTTGCAAGAAAAGAATTCCTCAATATGAAGTGCTGTTCTTTCAGTCCTAAAGATCTCCACTTCCATTACAAACGCATGTCCATCCTGTATTTTTAGTTGAATGGATACAATGATGCAACCCTAAGACATGTGTTCATGGCATCTCTGCCTAAGGAATTACAACCAGAGTTACAAAGACAGATCAAAGCCCATAATTTAGTCATAGACAACCTTTCCCTTGGTAAGATTTTCTAACTTGCTATGGAATGTCTTGATAAACTTTGTGAACACAAGAAGTTCTTCAAAGAACTTATCCGTGACAAAGAACCTTTTAGATCTGCCTGTAAAAAGTCCTATCTAAAAATCAAGTGCAAAGATAAAACCCAATGTCATTGTCCTTCCAAGAAAAAACCCCATTTCCAAAAACACTCTTCAGACCCAGACCAGTCCTTTAGACGAAAATCTAAAAGAAAGTTTAAACCATTACGGTTCTTCCGTAGGAAAACCTACTCTCGAGACTCAACCCAAGAGAAAAAATCCAGATGTTTTATCTGTCATAAAATAGGACACTTTGCAAAGAACTGCCCTAACAAGCCAGCAAGAGCAGTTAGACTTTTGCAATATTTTCAGAATAATACAAACTTCACCTTTCTCTAAACAAGAAAATCCTGATGAGTCTACAGTCTTTGCTTTAGAAAATTCCTCTGATAAAGATTCATTGACTGATTCTGAAGAAACCATTTTCACAATTACCTCAGTCCAAGAAAAAGCCCAAACCATACAAAAGGCCTAAACTGTCCATGACTTGACCATACCTGTTCCCTCAATAAAAGTCCAAGTACTTCCTGCCAAATATCATAGGCCCATTTCAGTTATTGGGTTTATTGATACAGGTGCCCAAAGAAGTATATTGAATCCTGCCATTTTACCATCTGAGTGTTGGAAACAACACCAGGAATACTTCAAGGTAGCCAATGGTCAAATTTTTTCCACAAAGCTAATTACCAAACACCTTGTTGGTATATAGTTTTTCCCAAACTACATCATTTGAACCAAGATGATTGGATCAAACTTGCCAAATAAAGACCTATTGTTAGGTTTTGATATCTTACATCAAGCCAAACAGCTTCACATATCTGCCACAGGCATTCGGTTCAAAAATATGTTTAAAACATATACCAGTTCCCTGAAACTCTACTCTTTGGCTCAAATACCATCATCTTATGCTAACATCAATGCCAAATTTCTTCAACTATGTCCTGATGATCATAGTAAGTTCAACCATCCACAGCCCTTATGGAAAAATGTAAAATTCTTTATTAAGCTTCCTTTTAAGCTTAATGAGGATCACAATCCTACCAAAGCAACCCATCCTGGTATGACACTAGAAGACCTTGCCTTAGCCCAAATTGAGTGTCAACAGCTTTTGGCCAATGGCCTCATTGAACCTACTTCATCTCAATGGGCTTGCCAAACTTTCTATGTTGAAAAGCATTCTGAGAAAGTGCGAGGAAAGAAAAGGTTAGTCATTGATTACCAACCTTTGAATATCTTTTTACAAGATATTAAGTTTCCTTTACCTAGAAGACAAGCCTTGTTCACGCAGCTCAAAAATGCCAAAATATTTTCCAAGTTTGACCTAAATTAGGATTTTGGCAACTTGGGGTCCATCCAGATGATAGGCCTAAAACAACCTTTTGCATTCCCAATGCCCATTACCAATGGACTGTTCTACCATTTGGGCTTAAGATAGCTCCATCACTGTTCCAAAAGGCCATGACTACAATTTTCCATCCCATTCTCCATCACACTCTTGTTTATATTGATGACTTGTTACTATTCCCTGAAACCCATACCCAACATCAAGATCTGTTGAAACAATTTTTTCAGATAGTCCAAAATTATGGCATAATGCTTTCCGCCACTAAAAGCACTATTGCCACAGACCACATCACATTCCTTGGAATGGTAATCCAAAATGGATCTTACCAGCCCAGTCCACACATATCTCAAGAGTTACAGTACTTTCCTGATAAGGACTTTTCCAAAAAACAACTTGAACAGTTTCTTAGAATAGTCAACTATATCCGTGACTTCATACCACATGTCAATAATTACACCTCTCCATTATCATCACTTTTGAAAAAGAACCCTCCATCATGGAATGACCAGAATACCGCAAGTGTCTCTTATCTGAAAAGATATGCACAAGATCCCCCACCATTGAGAATCATTACAGACGGACAGCGCATTCCTCAGACTGACGCCTCTGACGAAGCTTAGGGAGCTATTCTCATTGAAAAGATTGATGAGAAAGAGCAATATGTTGCGCATGCTAGTGGACAGTTCTCACAAGCTCAAAAGCATTATCATACTGTCTACAAGGAAATACTAGCAGTCAAAAATGAGATAAAAAATTTTGAGTTCCACCTCATTGGATTCCAATTTCTTGTCATAATGGACAATTCAGCTTTTCCCAATATGCTGAATTTCAAAAACCATTCAGTTCCGGAAAAGACATTACTCAAACTAAAAGATTGGTTTTCCATATATGATTTTAAAGTTACACATATAAAAGGGGAACATAACGTGATTCTAGATTATCTCTCTCGAAAGCCTCCTCCAAAATCTCAACTCAAGTTTTCTGTCATTTCCATGGCATCCTCACTCCCAAAAAATGCTCTTACAAAAAGGTTCACCCTAGGGAATCGTACTTTCAGTACTCTTTTTCATCTTCAGGAGTATGCTAAGTCTTTTCTCATGCAGTGTTTCATTGCTGCATGTACAGAATACCCTGATTCACCTTCATTCCAGGATTATCATCTGGAATACATGTTTCTCACAGGTCTTACTCTAGATCTGTCCCGTCCTCTCACTGAAAACGAGTTATGGCATATATGGTGTCTTGCACTATTATATGCTACTAAATTAGTTTTCCCTGTATGTACCACTCTTGATCTCCTTAACAATCTAGATCGGGCCACTTCTCTCACCTGGACACTTTTTGAATGGTTCGCCATTACCTACTTGGCATCACAAGCTGAACCAAATCAAGTTAACCCACAATCTTGGTAAAATCCCATACCAAGAAGCACAATTATTCACAACAATTTTCATCATCCACCGTCCTTATTTCCAACATCCAGGTCATTTGTATTTTTGGACACAGGATCAAATGTATGAGTGGATTACAATCCCCCATCCTGCCTTGCTTCAACAAGACTATGCCACCAAAACTAACCTCAGAAACTTTCTTTTCCAGACTAATCATGTTACCCCTCCATCACCAGACATTAAACATACCTCTATTGGACCACAACGTGATATTATCATGATCCCTACTCCATCTCCTGTTTCAAAACCACCTTCTAGGGGAATTATAATCACAGAAGAACGACCTGATTATACGGACTTCTTATTCAGCCAAAATTTGCCTCAACCCAAACAAAGCAGTATCCATCCTCATTACCTTTCCACCTCCAGTCCCATGGTTACTCATCCTCCAAACCCTCACCTTGATCTGTCCACTCACCTCAGCATTATGCATTCTTTTCCTCAGGACACCTGTCCCAACCATCCACCAACTCATGCTCAGAACTATTCTTGGCCACGTCTACCTTGTGGTTCCAAACCAAAGCCAACAGATAGTACCGACTCATCCATGTCAACTGGCACTATCTCCCTGTAAAGCTTATCCACAGCTAGACAACACTTTATTAAAGTATTTTGTTAGTTTGTAATAATGGTCATGAATAGTGTGTTGTCATGATCACTCTACTGTTTGCTTTTGTAAAAGTTGTTTGTTGGTTTGTAATGATCATGTTTGACACTACTAATAAAGTGGATGCATGATTGCACTTTACTTTATTCATGTAAAGCATGTGGGGGCCTACCTCCACTAAGTCTCTTCTCCTCGCCTAATATTCTATAAGGTTGAAAATATATGAAACTTGCTTTCAACTTCGATCATGAGTAACTAAACACTTTCTTTCTCTTAGTTTAAGGAAGATAAATTAAGAGGATAAAAGGATAAAGGAATAAGGATTTGTTCATAAAACCTTGAGGAAGTATGCTCTACACTTGCCTTCCATGAAGGATCCTGTGTATTAGAAAACTCATTGAATTTTCTAATTTCCTGTTTTGGCCAGAGAAGTGCCTGTGTTTAGGAATTAAAGAAAAGGATTTGAGTTTTGGTACAACGATATATCGGCTGGAAACCCGACCATGCGGGCTACTGGTCCAAAGGAAGATTAAGTTCTTCATTGCTCTGGTGTAACAACGCCACGTACTGCGTACTCTGGCCCTGCGGCTACAGCTGTTGTGGAAAAAAAGCTGTAACTATGAAACAAAAATTAGTAATATATAGTAAATATAAATTTTAAATAATAATTTTGATAAATTTATTAAAAATATAATAGAATTTCCATCATACAAGTGAAAAATCATATCAATATAGCTTCCAAGCTATAGCAGCTAGTGTTTACCAAACTCTTTAGTGCTGTACCTTTGCTACCCAAACTCAATCCCAAACACACCATATATATGGCACTAAAGTATATTTATGAACCTCCTACAAAATCCTACATGTCTTAAAAAGGATCGCACATCTCTAACTATCTTTGGTTGTGGCAATTTAGATATGACATCTATTTTTGCTTTGTCAACTTCAACTCGTTTAGCAAGTACAACATGACTCAAAATGATTCCAAAAGTAACCATGTAATGACATTTTTCCTAGTTCAACACAAGTTCTTTTTCAACACTAAAAATACTTAGCATGCATATTTGAAATACTACAAAAACATTACAAAGTTCAAAAGGCATTCTTTTAAAAGCAAGTATTCCGAAGGGACAAGTAAATGTGCTCTTTTCTTGATCCTTAAGTGGTATAGGAATTTGATGATATCCTGAATATCCATCTAAAAAGTAATAATATAGATGTCCAGCTACTCGTTTCTAGCAGCTTCATTTAACTTTCTAGAATCATTACACATGTGCTAACTAGATGTAATTTATGTTGCAATTAATTCACCTTTTTCATTATTAACAACAGTGATTCTAGATTTTTTAGGCACTACTTGTGTAGTGTTTACCCATTTACTATCAGAAATAGCATAGATAATTCTCATATTAAGCAATTTAAGGACTTCTGCTTTTACTACTTCTTTCATGTGTGGGTTTAATCTTCTTTGAGGTTGTTGACATCTTTTAGCATTTTCTTCCAAACTGATTCTATGTGTGTAAATTAAAGGATTGTTGCCTTTAATGTCATTTAAAGTCCATCCAATTCATTTGTATTCTTTTTGAGAACAAATATAAATCATAATAGGATAAGTTTGTTCTTTTACAAAGAACTGCCCTACCAAACCAACTAGAGCAGTTAGATTAATACAACATCTTCAGAATAATACAGACTTCACTCTTGATTCCAATTTAGGTGCTTCTTGTTGTTTTGTCTTTTCAATGATTCCATTCTATTCAAATTTTGGTTTTTCATCATCATTTTGTAAAGTCTGAGGAGGATCAAGCAAAAATTTATATTACAAGTATCAGGTTTAAGTTGCTTATTTGATTCAATTGAATTAACCAAATAAATATCAATAAGTTCAAAAAAATCCCTTTTTTGAATATTTTCCTCTAAACAAGATTCAAGCAATTCCTTTTGTTCATCAATATCATCTTTATTCTCATTTTCTTCATTAGGTTGCCTCCCCATGTTGAAAACATTTAATTCCAAAGTCAAATTTCCAAAGGACAAATTCAATAAACCTTTCCTACAATTAATCAAAAGCATTAGCAGTTGCTAAAACTATTTGACCAAAAATTATAGGAATCGGTTTATAATTGTTCACAACAGGTTCAATTTCTAAGACAATAAAATCCACAGAGTATATGAATTTATCAACATGTACTAAGACATCTTCCACTATTTCTTTTGGTACTTTAAGTAATATGTCTGCAAGTAAAAGTGTAGTTGAAGTAGATTTTAACTCACCAAGATTAAGTTGAAGATAAACTGAATATGAAAGCAAATTAACACTAGCACCAAGGTCTAGTAAAGCATGCTCAATTTATGATCACCAATACAAAAAATAGCAGGACAACCAAGATCTTTATATTTTAATGTATGAAAGCTCTCTTTCTTACCTTTAATCTCCTATTGGCAGGGCATAAGTCCTTCAGAAATTTTGCATATAAAGGTACCTGCCTAATTGCATCTAATTGAAGAATGTTAACTTTCACTTACTTAAAGATTTCATAAATTTTAAAAGAGTGGCTTGATTTCTTTGGGTTATTCATTGCTTGCGAAAATGGTGGTTCAAATCAAACAATAGTTATTTTTTCACTAGGTGTAAGTTTATTTAGTCCTTCCTTACACTTTAAATTTTTGTTGTCTTCATTTTCACAAGTTTCAGGAATAGATCTTTTAACAACTGATAACTCTATGAAATAAGAGTTCTCAAAGGCATTTTTAGACTTAAATCAAGATTACTTAGAGAGTAAATGATGTGTTTTATTTGCATTTTAGCTTAATTTTTGCATATTTATCTATTTTTAGTTATTTGCAATAAATTAGGTGATTTTGCAATAAATTGTGACTATGTGTTTACATTGTAGGCAACTAGAAATGCAAATTCAAAGAAGAAATGTTGTGAAATTGGTTGCAGAAAAGTAGAAACTAGTTTGAAATAGTGCATTGTTGTAGCACCATTACTATAGCACGATTGCTGTAGCAATCCTAGAATAATAGAGGAGAAAAATTCGCATGAATCTTAGAAAAAACTGCAATCTGCAGTTTTGAAATATGGAAGATGCTTGCCCTAGGCATCTAATTGCCCTAGTTTTTAAATATAAAAAAAAGCACACACAAAAGAAAAAAAAAAAAAGAGGAGCCGTCAACCACAAGGAATAATAAGAAAATAAAACGAAAACAGTAAGAGGAGAAGAAATTCTAGGCTGAAACAAGAAGATTGCAGGCGTGGGGAAGAAGAAATCTAGCATCTAGAAGGGAAACCACGCTTCTATCTCTTTTCTCTTTGTTTTCTTTCATTCATGATGATGTATTTGATGGATAAAACGGTTTTAGTTTCTGTCTTGTTAAGAATCATGAACTAAATCTATTTATGATTGAGTGAATGACAATCTTGATGGTTATTTGACTGAAATTATATGTTGCTGCATGATTGCTATAGCATTTTGTTTTGATAGTGCTTAATTTCATTCACTATTTCGGCTAACCACCCATTTAGTGATACAAGCTAAGAGAGAGTCATAAAAGAGCCTGTTTTAGTGGAAAATATCATAGCAATACTTAGTTTTAGATTAAGTTTCCCAAGTTAGGTTAACTCAATTTGAATAGAACTATGCTTAATTTAAAATTAGTGATGAACTAGACATAGGGATTCTCCTTCCAGGGTAATTAGGAACCTTGATCGCATAATGCTATATCTTGTGTGATTTATCAACTGGTCATTGTTAGGTTGCATATAGATATAAGAAATCCAACAAGCGACAGCTGAGGATGCATTAGGATTCTGCCCAGTGTGGTAGTAATTGTTGTAGCAACGGTACTACAATAGAAAAAACAATCAATACTATTAAGTGAGTTAATTCACTCAACTATATCATTTTTAGTGATTCCATCCTCGTGTGAGACATGTTGATTTATTTTAGTGCACTTCATTTTCTGTCAATTAGATTTTTTAGTTCTCTGTGGAGACGATACTCAAATACTTATCACTTTATTACTTGTTGTGTACACTTGTGCACTGACACGTATATATTAAGAAATCACCCAACAACAACCTTACCACTACAAAGAGTTATAACTAACTTGACTTAGTTTATGGGTGGATTTGTTGAATCTTAGGATTCGTTTGTGGCTAAGCTATAAATTTATCTTATTTAACAAGAGTATCTTTCAAATGAGAAAATGTTTGTGCATTTTAATTGTTAATAACATCTTGCTTTCTAATAAATGAATGCTTGGTATGGTACATAAGGTTAAACATTTTGAAATTTTTGTGGAGATAGTGCTTGTGAAGATTGTGGATATTCTTTCAACTAGAATTTTGATGATTTTTGCAACCTAAATTCTAAGTTTGTGAATATGGGTTTAGCTTATTAAAAGTGTTAATGGCATTAGCTTGATCATGAAGGCATTCTTTAAGTGCAGGTAGAGTGGGACGATCTTGAGTGAAATTATTATTATTATTAAAAACATAACATGCAATTTCTTAGACAAATTTTACTTGATCACTCTTTTTATGCTGTAAAACTTCTACCTTCCCAACTAAGGACACAAATTTGTTCCTCTATTAGATGGAGATGATTATGGTTTAATTGTCAATTCAAAAGATCCAACACTATCCCAATGTTGTGCATTTTCAGTTAATTGGTCTAGGTAATATAATGCATCTTTAGGATTTTTATCTCTAAATTCACTATTACATATTATTTTTACAATTTGTCTACTTTAGAGTGTCAAGCCCTTGTTTAAATAAGTGACCAATCGCCAAGTTTCAAAATCATGGTGTAAACATATGTTAAGCAATTCTTTAAACTTATCCCAACATTGGAATAATGTTTCTCCATTTTCTTGAGTGAAAGAAGTGATTTGCCTTTTAAATAAATTGGTTCTATAAAGTGGAAAGAACTTTTTCAAAAATTCTTCTAGCATGTTCAAAAATTATTCTCGCATGTTATTCCAAGTTCTTATCAATTCAGATCTAAGGTTTAGTAGCCAAATTTTAGCTTTATCTTTTAATAAAAAGGGAAAATGTTTAATTTAATTATGTTCATGATACAAATTTGGTCTGTGTATGTATTACTAACTTCCTCAAAATCTTTTAAATGGAAGTATGGATTAAGTATGGATTCTTCGATCCTAAACTATGAAATGCTTTTAAAGGAAACATTATACACAACGGTGCTCCAGTTATGGTTGGATTCATGTAGTCTTTCAAAATTCTTGTTTGATTATGATCATGTGCATTATGTTGAGAATAGTTGTCTCCTCGATCAATTTGACAATTACATTGGCCCAAAAAGTTTTCTTCTTGAATCTCTTACATGATTGGTGGCGGTGATTGAGATCTATGAACTTTATCACTTGAAGTTTGAGACCAATGTCTCATGCAATATTGATGATGTGTGTGTGTGAAATTATGTTGTAAAGATGATACATAAACAAATGAATAAGATTTAAAAAAACTAAATGAAAATTACATAAATTTTTTAAAAAATAAAAACAAACTAGAAATTAAATGAACAAGTAATATAAATTACAAAAAATATGAAACAAAAACAAATCACCTGAAAATTAATTAACAAAAACTAAATAATAATTTAGTAACCGACCATATTAATTAATGAACTAAAATAAACATATATAAAAAATGAAAAAATTAAATTATAGAAATTTAAAGAAGAAAGAAAGAAAAGGAATATTTACCTCAACATGCAGAATTTTTTTTTAATTTTAAAAATTACCAGCAAATCAAGAGATTAATTCAAATTATTAAGCCTTTATTGTAAGTTTTAAAGTCAATATTCACATTTATTCAGTCCAAATAAGTTCAAGTTGCAAGTCCAAATCTTTTTGTTTTGAAAAATTTCAACCAAGGACCTATTTGAAAACTTCTAAACTTTGTGGTTGAACTGCAATTTTTAGAAGGATAGAACAAAAAAGTGTGGGATGAAATTTGTGTAAGTAGAGCAACTATTAAGAAAAGAAGGGGAAAATGAAAATTTAAGGAAAACCTAAAAATAAAATAATGAGAACCATCAAGGGAATACCATTAAAGCTTCAAGTGATCCTTTGCAAATTCATGGAGGCCCAATTACAAGAGCTAAAGCCAAGAAGATGCAAGCTACTTTAAATGGATTAGTTGAGAAAATGTGGACTAAAAATGCAATTCAAGATGCAAGTCATCATAAATTGGGCTTGGAGAGAAGGCAAGGCATTATGGGCATTATTCAAGCTATTAGGTAGCCAAATACACAATTTGGGTCAAATGAAGAAAGGAAAGATTCATAATAAAACTGGTATTTATTAAGTTGAAATTAATGTGTAAGCTATATACCGTTGGAAAGATAATTAAGTTAGCTTTCCAATGCAATTTACAGAGCTGGATTTGGAGTTCCCTAGAAGGCGTTATGAGCAATTCATTATAACTTGTGCAAGCTTGGGAATTCCAACCAATCCTTTGTTTATTCAACTTTATTTATTTGTTGTGTTTGAACTTTTTCAATGCATTAGGTAAGTCGACCCTTAATGATGGTGGGCTAGCATTAATTATGGTGGACTATCATTAATAATGGTGAGTTGGTAAAGACTTTTGAAGCATCTTTTGAGAAATTATGCTTAGAGGGTCGTTCTAATGTTTCCAAGTGTATTTTTAGGATCTTGGGTTTCTATTAGCCTATTTAAACTCTGCAGCCTCGCTATGTAAGACGATTAGAGAGGAATGTTATTTTGAATTTAAAAGATCATTCTTTCTTTGGTTTTTTTGAGAACTGGTGAACTTATCAAGCATTTACATTCTTGCGGTGTTCCAAACTACACTTATCACTCACTTTCTCATCTATATCTTGAGTGTGGTGTCAATATCATTCTCTACACCTCTAGTTCATAAATTTTTAAACACTGAGTCAAGGTTTTTATTTAGTTTAAACCTATTTAAAACTTTCTTGGGTAGCTGAAACTTCAAATTAAGTCTGGATTTCAAAGTTTCATTGTGGGGTTCACATCATAAAAATAAAAGAAAACAAGATAAAAGAATAATTTATAATTCCAAATTATAAAAGTGTCTTGTTATAATATAACTTGGTGAATTTGATGCCAATCCATAGAGAAAAAATTTAATTTGTTATTTCCTTTTAATTTATTTAAAAAGTAAAAATCTAATTTAAAAACACACTATTTAATTTAAATGAAACTATGAAAATAAAGTAGTTAGGGTTACGAATCCACTCTTAGTAGTAAATATAATTCAATAAATTCTGTTTCTTTTTTTTTTATTGCCAAAATGTTAATTGTGTAAATTATCATTATTTTTCCATTAATTTTATTATGGATTAAGTACTTAGTTCCCAAAATTAAATTTGTCTACAAGAAGTCAAAATACTATTTTACCACCTCTATATTAAGATATTAAGAATTTATTGTGCCAAACTCCCTTATTTTCCTACAATAAATCCAAATTCCAAAATATAAAATATGGATAAATTAAATAGAAAATAATTTAATTTATATAATTAAAAAATAAATTTAATTAAATCATATTTTTATACTAAGAGTTTCGTCTTACCCTAACTATTAGTTTTTAGCTAAGCATAACTGAAATAAAAATAATTATTAAATTAAATTATACATAATTAAAAGAAATAAAAATAACTAGAATTGGAAATAAAACTAAATTTATTTATGAAAATAATTAACATAATTGAGATAAAGAGATGAGGAGAAGAATTGGGAGAAAAATAAGTGAAGAAGGTGTAGAGAGGTGTACTCTCCCTCCATTTATACGCACTCATGATTACTCTATAGCACACACATACACAAAGCCAATTATATATTGGTCATACATGTGTTCTACCATAGAAACATAAACCTAATTCAATACACTCAAGTATGCTAACATAAATGTTTTTATAATATTGGTTTTGATGATAACAAACCATACGTGTCTTAATTAAGTATGTTGGAGTCATTAAAATTGGTTAAGTTCTTAAGCTGTATAATATTTTTGAGCAAGTCTAAATTTTTGGAAACAAACGGATAACCGTTAATATTGAAATGAAATACCAATTGTATAAGACTAAAATGGAATTTTAGTTATGGATAAAAATAGTGAGTCGTTTATTGAAAAATAATAAACATAAATGATAGAGAGCAAATTCTTTGGAACCAATGAAGCCTGAAAATGATTAACCAACAAATTCTAGAGAGCGATCTAACTCAAAATGATAAATCAATTAAGGGAAACGATTAGCTGATATCTCTTTGTAGGGTTATTGGAATTAATCAGTAAACCAATTGCTAGTAAACGATTGGCCGATTTCGAATAGATTAGCTTTTGGAATTTAATGGCAAATTTACAACTCCAAACAGTGATCTGACAATTCAAAATTCAATATAATGATAACTTGGACAAGGTCAAAACAATGATCTGACAAAAATTAACAACAATCGAAATATGCTCAGAAAGTAAAAAAACGACTAATTTTCTTCTTCAACTATAAAAAGGCTCAATCAAATTAAATATTTCTTAAAAACTTGAGCTTTTCAAATCACGGATTCTACAATCATTGTGAGCTTTTTATTGTGTATTCAACATTTCTTATGCTTAAAAACTTGCTAGCTCACACTTTGGGAATTCATTTGTAAACACATATATTGTATGAAGGAGTTTTGTATAATTTTCATTTCAACAAACAAATTGAGTGTTTAAGAGTGTGGGAAACACTTGGGTTAAGAGTTTAGGGATAACCTCTTATTGTAAAGGTTGATTGACACCTTGGAAGTCAATCATAAAGATTTTAAAGCCTTAGACCCTAAGGCTTAGTGGAATCCTTCAATCCAGTGAGCTTGGAGGCACGGACGTAAGTGGAATTTGCCGAATCACATAAAAATCTTAAGTTCGATTCTCTTTCCCTTCTTTATTTACATTTTTATTGTTGTTATTTATTTATTTGTTATTAGCTTAATTTTATTAGATATCTACATTGAATTTTGATTTAATTACTCCATAATTTTTAGAAACCCAATTCGTCCCCCTTTTAGGTTGCTTAGTTAGTATTTTATTTGATATCAGAGTAATGTACTCTTATTAGGACTTGACTGTCTAGAGTAAAAGATACATAGCAATCTAAATGATTCCACTTTTAGGAAAGGTTAGTCCATTGTTAAACCACCATATTTTGATGGAAATGATTGTTTATATTGAAAAATTAGGATGAGAATTTATTTGCAAACTTTAGATTATGAGATTTAGAAAATCATTAATGATGTTCCTTGATGCCAACTACTAAAAATGAAAAGGGAACAAAATTCCAAAACCTTCATGTGAATGGAGCAAGACAAAAAAGAAGCAAGCCTCTTTAAATTCTAACATCATGAATGTCTTATTTTGTGCCTTATATAAAAAAGAATTCCATAGAGTGTTACGTTGTTCTAATGCATATAAGATTTGGAAGAAACTTGAAGTTGTTTATGAAGGTACAAATCAAGTCAAAGAGTCTACAATCAGTAGTTATACAAGCCAATATGAATTATTCCAAATGGAACAAGTTGATAGTGTGCATTCTGTGTATAATAGATTTACGGATATTGTGAACACTTTAGTAGCTCTAGGAAAACCATTTCAAATAGTAAGAAGATAAAGAACATCATTAGGTCCTTACCAAAAGAATGGACACCTAAAAGAATTGTCATTGAGGAATTCAAAAATTTAAACACTTTATCTATTGATGATCTAATTGGCTTACTTATTTCTTATGAGGAAGATTTAACAGCTGAGAAAGGTGATGAAGACAAGAAGAAGAAGAAGAGCATTGACCTTAAAGCCTCAAAATCTTAAAGTGATGAAGAAAGCGAATTCGAAGATGAAGATATGGCAATGATTGCTAGAAAATTCAAAAAATTATTTAATAGACCCAATGAGTGAAGAAACACTTTATCTATTGATGATCTAATTGGCTTACTTATTTCTTATGAGGAAGATTTAACAGCTGAGAAAGGTGATGAAGACAAGAAGAAGAAGAGCATTGACCTTAAAGCCTCAAAATCTTAAAGTGATGAAGAAAGCAAATTCGAAGATGAAGATATGGCAATGATTGCTAGAAAGTTCAAAAAATTATTTAATAGACCCAATGAGTGAAGAAAGTTGAGAAACTTTAAGAACCAAATAGAAAAGAAAGAAGCCATCATATGCTTTGAATGTAAGAAGCCTAGACACACAAAATTGAAGTGTCCTCTCCTCAACAAACTCAAAAAGAAAGCTATGGTGAGAACATGGGATGATAATGATGAGGAGACCTTAGATAAGGAGGAATCACATGAAGTGTCAAACCTGGCACTTATTGCAATAGGAGAAAAAATTGATAAGGTAAATGATTTTTCTTCTTATGATGAATTGCATAACGATTTAACGAAGATTGGAATGAAAAATGTTTCTTTTAGAAAGAAAAATGTAGAATTTTCAAGTGAGAACGAATCTTTAAATACAAAGGTTAAATGTTTAGAATTAGAGAATAAAAAGTTGCATGATGAGATTATGTCTTATAAAGAAAGCATTGCATTTGAGCATGAAAGTTTACTTAATGATGATTTGAAAAAGAAAAATGAAATGCTTAAGAAAAAGAGTAATGAGCTTAATGATGTTGTCTTAAAATTTACAAATGGGCAAAAGATTTTAGATAACTTGCTTGGCTCTAAAAAATGTGTTTTTGACAAAAATAGGTATTGGCTATAAGCCAAATTTGAAACAAAGATATTACAAGAATTACTTTGTGAAGGCTTCATTCATTAATGATCAAATTGTATGCCATTATTATAATAGAAATGGACACATGAGTTACAAATATCCAGTCAAGAAAAATGCATATTATAGAATTAAATGTGTTTGGGTTCCAAAAAAACCATTGCTAACATTTAAGGACCCAAAAAGCTTTGGGTACCTAAAATTTAAAACTTAGACAACAAATGCTCAAGACATATGACAGGCAATTATTCTTGGTTTTGAGTTTTACCAATATAAAAAATAGTGGAGAAGTATCCCTTATAGATAATTCAAAAGGATGTATTGGTAATGTTGGTAAAGAGTCATCTACCCTTATTGACAATATGTGTTTAATTGAAAATTTGAAGCATAATTTGCTTAGTATTCATCAATTATGTGATAAAGGTTATTGAATTATTTTTAATAAAACAAAATGTGTTATTTAATAATGCATGTGATAGCAAAATTTTGTTTGTTGGAAAAAGATGCATTAATGTATATACTATTGATATAGAATGTGCATAAACTCATGACAGATATTTTTTTGCATTATATGATGATATTTCATTATGGCATAGAAGACTAGGTCATGCAATTGGTTTTGAAAAAGATAGAATTTATAAAGCTTGTCAATTTAGAAAAAAAATCAAAATTTCTTTCAAAAACAAATATCATATTTCCACTTCAACTTCTTTGCATGGATTTATTTGGACCTTCTAGATATGCAAGTCAAATAGTAAGTATTATGCATTTGTAATTTTGATGATTATTCTACGTACACATTGGTTTTGTTCTTAGCTAATAAGGATGATGGGTTTGATGCTTTTAAAATCTTTTGTAAAATGGTTAAAAATGAAAAAAGTTATGTTATTTCTTGTATTAGAAGCGATCACGGTAGAGAATTTGAAAATCATGATTTCAAAATTTTTTGTAATAAATTTGGTATATAATATCAATTTTCATCACCAAGGACTCCACAACAAAATTGAGTTATTAAGAGAAAGAATAGGTCTATTCAAGAAATAGTTAAGACCATGTTGAATAAAAATGCATTACTAAAAGATTTTTTGCCAAAGCTGTGAATAGTCATATTATGTTTTCAATTGTGTTTTGATTAGACCTTATCTCAATAAAACTCCTTATAAGCTTTGGGAAGATAGAAAACATTGGCTATTTTGAAGTTTTTAGATGCAAATGTTTTATATTGAATACAAAAGAAAATCTTAGAAAATTTAATCCAAAATCTGATATTTGTATCTTTCTTGGATATTCAAATACAAGCAAAGCTTATCGAGTGTATAATAAAAGAATCTTGGTTGTTGAAAAATCTATGCATGTCATTGACACAATCTGCCTTGAATCTCCATGGTGAGTTTACCTAATTCTTTTTAATCATTCTGACATAAACTAAATTAATAAGGATTCTACCGAAAAATTTGACAAAGTCTCTCTTATAATTATCACATAACCAAATCTGCAATTAATAAAATAAACACTCCTAAAATAATTATAAATACAACCAATTTCATCAATCAATCTCCTTAACAAAATACCAAATCACTCAGATATCAATATCAGATAAAATACATAAATTTGTCCATAATTACTAAAGTGTATCAAATTATACAATCCCAAAATATCTCAATAAAACATCCACAACTTCTAACACTATCATGTGGTCGTAATTCCAAAATAACTATTATTGCTAGGTCGACTGTTATACCTGCAAATCTCTTGTGGGGGGAAAATATAATAAAAACAAGGTGAGTATAAAACTCAGTGAGCTCAGTGAGTGGATAATAGTTTTTTAACATAACTTTACTCTAAAATAATTATATCATATCAAAATACAATTTCATCAAAATATCATAAGAACTTAAATAACTTATTAAAATCAATGAAATCATAATACTTATATTAAATACTAAAAATTATCACCAAATAAGTACCCAGGGGAATTATCATATCCGGAGTTCGACAGACGGGCAATGACATACTATATGGATACAATCACCCCCCAAAGCCACACGGATAGACAAGGAAGTATCATCTCATATATGATCATATACGGACCTCGACAAACGGGCAATGACGTACTATCTAGGTAACATCATGCCCAGAGCTACATGGATAGATTGAGAATCTCATATCTCATTATATTTGTGCATGCATAATCTAGTCTCCAAAAGACAAAGTCGCCCGAGTACAAGGCTCAAAGCCTTTATGTGTACTCGAATGGGCCCTAAAAGCATGTATCTCATCTGTATCATCTGTATTTCAATATTTGTATCTTTGTATTCATCATACCGCATGCATATGCCCCCAAAAGGCAAGTGTGCCCAAACACATGGCACAAAATCTCTATATGTGTTCAAACAGGCCCCAAAGCCTTATATTTCATCATATCATTTGTATCAATGTATTTAGAGGGAAATGGTAGTGTCTAATGATTTTAAAAACAATAATTATACTCATATTCATATACCTTTTTAATCATACCTTAAATCATACTTTCCTTTTCTAGCTCCCCAAAATCATTTGTTTTCCAATGGTTGATCGGCAGCAATCCGGTCATTTTAGGTGATGGGCTTGGTCGGAAATGATGAGGGTGAACTAAGGAACAAGATCCAAGTGGTGACGTGGCCTAAAACTAGTGAAATCAATGGCAAGGAAAATGGGTTGAGCTTGATCGCCGATTTTCGAGCTTGATCATTGGTGTTCTGGTTAATTTCTTACGACCATGATAGTGGGGATACGCCGGCTGGCTCTCAAGCTTCAGATTGGTACCTTGCTCGGCCAATGGGGTAGCCGGAATAATGAGATGTATTCGGGTCGGGTCGCGCGGGTTTAGGTCGGTCAAATGGGTTAAACGATTCCTTTTCTCTCTCTCTCTCTCCTTTCTATTTTAGGAAACAACTCTCCCTCTCTCTCCCTCTCTCCCTTTCCATATATAGTAATGGATCCCTTTTTTTTTAAGCTTAATACAAATTAAGTTAATACCGGACCCAAGTGCCGAAATAAAATCCGACTATGAGGACATTGAATCGTGTTTAAATTGTCTCGATTTTGTGTCATGACAAATTTAAATTATTTGAGGACGATCAATTTAATAACGGTGTCCAATTTACCTGCCACGATTTGTAACCAATCCGATGTCTTTGAAAAAAATTAACGACAAAATAAAATTAAAAAAATATAATACACTCGATTAAAGGATTCAAGGTGCATATGTTACACTCATATTTGATGACATAACTTTTCAAAACTCTGGAATCTAAATATGACATCCATTTATCTATTTAAAGCCTTGAATTTAATGAAATTCTTGTTTTTACCTAATAAACACACAAAAATAAACAAAATTAAATATTTAAAAATATAATTAGAAGTTCACAATATATTACATAATTAAAAATGTAAATTATAATATAAGCACAAAATAATAACTTTACCCCTTAGTAAACATACATTTTTTAATACTAATCATTCCCTTATTTAAGTTGTTTCTGAACTATAACCAATAAGCTTAAAGTTACAAGGAGTGAGAGAGATTTTCCTATGGCATGATCCTTATGCCTAAGAGGTGCCGGGCTTGACCTAGCCCATGTGCAAAAAAATCAAGCACAAACTCGACTTTGAACATTTGTTGAAACAATTCAAGTCGGTCCCAGGTGAGTCTAAACCTAGCCCAAACATGGTGCTTTGCCATCCCTACACCTAATATGATTATCATGTAAACATGCAACATGATATTTTACACATGTGATAATATTATACATAAAAGATAAGAAACATGAAATGATTGGAAAAATAAAATTTTTTTACACTATTTAGCACATGAAACACTAAACTTCAAAGATGTAATATGTAATGTGAATAGGAGACATGAAATTTATACATGAAATATGAACAAGAGACAACCAATATGATTATGATGTAAACCTGCAAAATGAAACTTTATATACATGATAGATGATGTTAAAAAAGAAATATAAAAGTCAAACATGAAACAGGTGGGAATATAAAAATTTTTGGCACCATTTATAACATGAAACACCAAACTTCAAATATGCAACATGTGATATGAATATAAGACATGAAATTTACATACGAAACATGCAAACTGAAAGTGAAATACGCAACATTAGATTTAAAACATGAGTAGCATGTACATGTGCAACCTAATACTTTATAAATGTGACAAATGTTAGATATGAAATATAAATGTTAAACATGAAACAGGTGGGAATATCAAAACTTTTGGTGCCATTTATGACATTAAACACCACATTTCAAAGATGCAACATGTGATGTAAACATAAAACATGAAATTTACATATAAAATAATAATATGGAATATGCAATAGTGAAAGTTAAATATGCAATGTTAGACATAAAATATGAGTACTATGTAAACATGGAACATGAAACTTTGTACATATGAAAAATGATGTTACACATGAAACATGAATGTCAAACATGAAACAAGCGAGAAAATAATTTTTTTTGTTGTTATTTATGACATGAAACATTAAACCTCAAACATGCAACATGAGATTTAAGTATGAAATACAAAATTTATGCGTTAAATAATGATAGGAAATATGAAAAACTGAAAGTTAAATATGTGACATTAGACATTTAACATAAATACCGTTAAATATGAAATATTTTTTATAAACCTATAATTCTTAATGTTATGTGTGAAATGTGAATGTCAAACATGAAACAAGAGGTGAAAAGAAAATTTTAAGGTACTCATAATAGTAAAATTGAGATAAATAACAATATATATGAAATTTTTATGTCAAATATAAGTTATTACATAGAAAATATGAAATAAACTTTTGTTCTTTATTTATTAAATTTTTATTTCTTTCTTTTGATTAGGATAAAATAAGAATTTTCTTTCATTTTCTATTTATTTTTCCTTTCTTTATTATTAATATTATTTTTAAAAAATTAATTAATATATTATTCTATTTTAATTATATAAATTTAATGACTTAATTAGATGGAACAACTGGTTAAACCGGTCAGTGGGCAGCCAAAGAATATTGGACCGTCTTTTTGAGAGCATCATGCTGGGACATAACCTCCCGGCATTGTAGTCACACCCATCGCATGGAAGGCAAGAACCAGGGAAAGAAATTGTCACTAAAAATCTTTACGGTCCAAAACTCGCAGACGTTTGTGGTTTTTGTTGTTCGAAATTTGCAAAGCAATTTAGTTAAGCGGTTCTGTTATCCTAAATATCAAAATCGGAAGGTTTGTTTATGATCTTCACTTTTAACTTATAGATTTTCTCTGTTGTTTTTGTTCAGCATTAGGTTTAAAATTTCGTTTAATTAAACAATGGGCGTAGGTTTTTTAAAATGTTGCTATGGATGGGAGGATCAAGGCGGAAAGTGACGACTGTAAGTTGAAGTTTGATATTTCTTCAATTTCATAATTTATATGTGAATTTGCTGTAATTTATTATTTATCATTTACAACTTCCTTTTCTAAACTTTTACGCATGATATCTTTGTGGAAAAAAAAAAAACAAAAAACTTCAGTCACGCAAGTCTACACAGAAGAGGTAAACGCGAAATTTTAATTTCTTTATTTATGATTGATTAGGTGTTAAATTAACTTTATGTTCTTCAAATCCTGTTTTCCAGAAACAGTTCCAATCGAATTCTCAATCTTTTACTTTATTTATTTATTTGTCATTGGTCTAGTGTTTATACATGCAAAAGATGCCATTTGTTTTGTTTGTGAAAAAAATTCAAGGCAAAAGCAATACTTTGAACAAAGGAAACGACAGCAGCAGCAGACAGCTGTGTTAGACAGCCATGCTGATCCTAGAGAGCACAGATCACTGGATGTCCTCAGTTTGTTAAACTTGTCAACAACTGCCAAAGTACGCAAGTGTGTTTGTCTCAATGGTAAATCTTAGATTCTCACCTTGTGGATGAACATGTGAATTATTTTCCCTTTTATTTGAACGCTATTGTTTAGGATTGCGATATATGTTTGACTCTTTTATTATGGAATAGACAATTTGAATATATTTTTGGCCTAATAATTACTGTATATAGGAAGCATTTTTGGATCTTAAATGATTAAAAACTCAATCACTTTTTTGTTTTGTTAAGCTTTATGGTAGCTAACAGGCCCTCAAATTCTGTCTGTTGTAATACAAGTGGTTGATAAAATTGAGATAGAGGTATAAAGCTTATTTATAACATTAGTCTATTAAAGTGATACACTTTTGTATTCTATGTCCTTCATAAAGGGTTTCATAAAATGTTGAAGCTTACAAGAGTTGAGCAATAGCATATAGCTGTGATTTGACTTGTCGAGTATTTCTGGTGTCATGAGGCATAATGCATGTCTGTTTGTTTTTCTGCATGTTGTTCATATGCTTTGTAAAAATAAAATCATCAAGGAACAGAAGATGCATCTACAGTGAAGTATCCCGTCACAAAAGATCCTGCAAAAATCTTTACCAACACAGAAAATTTTGCAGATTCTGTTGATTACAAGGAAGCAGGTAACGTTTTGAGTCCATGATGCAATTTTGAAATAACGCCTTAAATCAAAGATTAGATGTTTGTGATTATTTCATGCAGTAACTTCATCAGGCTACCAAGCAGAGGCTGTATCCCCAAAGAAGTGAGTGTTGGGTTTGTATTTTCTATGTGCATGCTTTCTTATCTCTTTCGTATGTGCTGACGTATTTGATTAATTTTCACAAGAGGGTGTTTTAACCTCAGGAGCTGATGTTTCTATTGCCTCACAGTTTGAAATTTACTGCTTCTGATAGTCAGAACAATGCCTTCAATGAAAGCAGTTGTAATTCATATCTCTGGAAAACAACTAATGTCCAGGGTAAGTATCAAGTATTTACTATGTACAAGTTCTCAACTTTCTTACTCTCTAGGCTTCTCCTGCTGGGCTTTGGCTAGCCATATTCCTTTCCAGAGCACTTTCATCAGTGGAGCTCCACCGGGCAGACTTCTACTATAATGCAGCTGTTCTTGTCATTGATGAAAATGTGTTAATATTGTATTTTCTTTATTGTTGCCTTGCAATCTCATTTCTCAGAGATATCTATTTTTGAGTTGCTTGCTGATGATGGACCAAGTGGCAATTTGGAAGGAAGTCCTGTACATGAAGCTCATGTTGCATTTTCAGTAGAAGGTATCAAATTGATTCATTAGAAGTTGAAAGAATATTTCATTCTTGAACTCAAAATAACGTTTTTTTAGATGAAAAAAATGGGTTTACCTTATCGTTCAGCTTGGTCTATTGACCGTTTTGCACCAGTATTAAGGTCATTGTTTCTCGGAAATTGTCTTCATAAGTAGAAGGAACAATTGACAGAGGAAAAACTGGATAAACTTTTAAATGGTTGAGAAATTAGTGAAGAGCAATAGGAAATTAGCTATGAGACTGACCAGTTAATAAAACAATAACTGATGTTGTTACTTCAGCTCTCTCACAACCTCATGTCTTTTACTCCTCTCATTAAATCTGTTGACTTCTCATGCATCCTACCATTTCAATCTTACGTCGTTACAGGTATTCATGTAGAGATTCTTTTTACTGTGTGCTGAAAGAATTCAATGAACCACGTTTTAGATGCCGATGTGATCGGCTTTATTTTCTGTTAAATTGATATCTGCCACTTAGTGTACTTTTTTGCCCTTCAGGTTTGGGCAAGGTGGGGACACAGACACCAATCCTCTCATCAGAACAACCTGAAAGGTAATAAGACACATACATTTTTCTCTTAGTTCTATCTATTTTTAAATTCTGCTACTGAGAGTAGTTCTAATAAATAAATTTTCCACAAATGAAAACCAAATTTAACACTTTCTTGATTTATGAAACCAAATTATGTTTGTAATCCTATATTATATTTGGTTGCTTGTATTATACTCTATTCAATATCTCTACTGAATCACATAAGCTAATAGGATGTTTCTCCAAGAAAATTTAAGCACACGTTAAAAAGGAAAATATCCTATAAGAATGTTGAATTGCTTCAAAATTGAGCAATAATTACTTGAGTTGATAACAAAAAATAGCATATGAAATATGAAGAATTTTGATATTTCCTGGTGACATATTGTCATGGTGCTTAAAATATCTTTTCCAACTAATTTGGTTCCTGAGGTATTTTAAGTTGTCCAGGGCAGTTAGGTAGAGAATTACGTATTAGACTTTCAGTGGTTTATTTATTTATTTTATCCTTTTTCATTTTTGTAGTGCAGCATGAACTTGTAACTGTGCGTCAGTACATAGATCTGCTATCTGCTTTGACTGAATGTCAATGGCGCAAATACCCTTTAGATCTGCATTAGATTTTTATCCAAGCTGTCTCAGGCTTTGGCTTTTAATTTGAATTTGTCTTGAAATGCATCCTTTGTCAATGCTGCATATGTAACTTAAGCTTGATTTGAGTTTAATAGCCAGGTTGATATTTTGCTATTAAACTAGAAACTTCAAATATAAAATGCCTGGTTAAAGCACTATCTGAGCCAATGTCTTTGTATAAAAATAGGATGTTTCAGTATGGATGCTCTTCACCTCAAAAGGCTGCAAGGAGGCATAACTCATTAAAGAACTTTGATTATGTGCTGGATAATCTTGAACTTGAAGTGGTGAGAAACCTGTGGATACACTTCTTTTTTAAAGTTTATATAATACTTGATTGGTCTAATTTAAAGTATTTGATGTTTTGTGCCTATAATTTCCTTATTGACTGAGATCCATGCAAAATGGTCACAACCTTCTATAGTATTTTGAGTAGTCTAAGCCTGATTTGAGTTCCTGAAATTGCACACAGTCCTTTTTCGCTAATGTAATCAGTATGCAGAGGCATTGCAAAGCCTTCGGCAGTGGGTGAATGATAGGGTGGGTCTTTTGCATGACGTTATAAGTTTGGCTGGGGAAAATACAATGTAGACTATATAGACTATGGATTTATGCATCTTTTTGGCTGGGGAAAATACAATGTAGACTATATAGACTATGGATTTATGCATCTTTCCCTAATCAAAGCTTACAGGATGAAAGGATGTACAGGAGAATATTCTTATTATTAAGTTAAGAGGGAAATTCAAATAAGACTACAAGACAAATGATGAACCCTAGCTTCTTATTTGCATATTAACAGTCTTTCAAAAATATTCTATTCCGTATATGTTTCTGCATCTTTCTACGGTATGGTAGTACTACTCTGTTGGATTATCATCTGATTGTCGTCGACTGAATTTAATAAGTTGAGTGGGCTGAATAAACTTTATACTTACGTTCGTTAAGTTACTTTAAATGGAGACATGACATGATTGTTTTGATCCTTTGAGTATAGGATGTCGTGATGCAAGATATGGATAAGCCCATGAGTGGCAGCTATTTGGATTTTTCATCTGGCACAATAAATTCCCGTAGTCACAAGAAACAACAGTATTCCACAGTAAATGTCTGTGAACCATTTGATGGCTATGGTAGTAAATTGGAGAACTCTTTTGGTGATTCTGAGTTCTTCCCTGTCATGGGAAACAACAATGAAGATCTATGGGATGGTATTTCAGTTCTTTCCCATTGATATTACACTTTTCCCTTCCTATCATGATTATTATTGTTTCACCCTTGGAAAAACTTTTGGCATAATAAATTTTCATGCATCTTATGTGATATCATTGTGAGTCAAGATCATTTTTATTGTCTCATGCATATGCAAGCACCTGCTTTACCATTTGTTAAACAGCTAAATCTGAGGTGATTTTCTAGTTGAAAGGATCTGGTGTGGTCCTATGGATTTTGCTTAACTTGATAAAAAGTTTAACTTGGTGAATATTTTGCTTAACTTTGTTTGTTAACTACTTAACTTCACGTAACGATTTGTTGAAATGATATTAGTCAGATTTCTAGTCTCGGCTTTTGAGTGTTCTTTTGTATTCCTGTATTAGATCATGGGTCCTGGGCATAAACTTGAGGTTCTGTAATTATTTTCTGTTATTTGATTTCCTTCTTAGGATCAGGAGTGTAATAATAGAGTCTAATTATTTGTCCTTTGTTTTTTTTTTTTTTTGAAGTACTAGCTAGGTCTAGCTCTGTAGATGACAATCCTCATAATGAGGACAGATTTAATGCATGTGGGAGGAATTGGCAGGGTCAAATGGAAGGAATTGGTTTTTCTTGTTATGGAAATGAGCTGTCCGATTCTGCTTTCGAATTCCCCCATCTACATAAGAATAGGTATTCCATCAATATTAATGTACTCTGCCATAGTTTCTGCATTGTCATGTGTAGGTTCCTAAGAATGTTCTTATAACCATGCAGGGTATTCGTGAAAGCAGCAGACAGAAACAATATCTTAGGTTCTGCTGTCCACATCATGTTATTCTTATTATTCAAATATCAATGAAACATAGTTCTTCATTAATGCAGTTTTATTGTTTTTGGTTAATTTCAAAATATAATTAGTTTTCAGCTTTCTTATGTTATATATAGAATACTATGGTAATGGTTCACTATGGATCAGGAGGTTGGCTTACCCTTTGTCTACTATGATATCATTATCTTGCTACAGGTTTTATCTATTTATTTATTTTTTTTGGACAAAAGTTAAGTAGATTGGATTTATAAAAATTTACGAAAGGTGAACAAGATGTCCACTAGCTGCAAAAATAGCCTAAGAATTTACAAATAAGAGTATCTCCAAAAAATTAAGTAGTTTTATGTTCACTTACATCAGGAAAATTGCCATTAGCCTTCATGCTTCCTGTTTGATGTAGAAAACTTTGGTTATAACAGATACTGTGGAACTAATTGCTTTGGTATATTCTTGATTTGTTCCGTTTACTTTATAAATCAGATTCATCTCCAAAGAGACAAATATCAGAAAATAACGGTGATTTCATAACATCCAAGATGACAAGGTGTTGTGGATTCTGTAACTTCGAGTGTGCCTAGGTATGGGCAACTTTAGAGTGTAATGAAGGAATATGTCTATGATGGCAGGTATCCTTCAGCTGGAAGGAACTGTGATTTTAAAGAGCCAATAAGTCAATCAGATTGGTCTTATCATGAGGATGCTAGGGATAATTTGAGTTGGCTAAGGTAGTTGTTGGATCCATCTTTGTTTAGTGTTCATCTTGTTTCACTTTACCTTGACTTGTGTGTTTCACTTTTATAATCTTGATGGCAGTGAAGAGTCATGCTCATCCACTGCAGGTTTAGTATGGATTTCAGTTGCCAATTTGATGATTCAGGTTGTTTTACTTAAATCTTCATATGAAAAGGCTTTTTGGTTAAGCAAGCCTTTTGCACCATTGATGTCAGTAAGGGGTGAGGCAAAAAATATATCATCTTCAAACTCAATGGCAAAGCAGAACAGAAGACCCAAGGATATTTCTGGAAGTGAGGGAAATACAGATGGTTTGAAGAACATTTATGCCAACGGAAAACAACACCAAAACAGGTTTGATGTTCACCAGGGAAGTTACACATGTGGGTCAGGAAAATGCAAAAAGATGCCTAATCCGTCAAAGTCAAATCAATTTCATCAATTAAATTCTCCTTTCCAGGAGGTATTTGGTCCAAGGGACAGTTTGTTTGTGGAAGGATATAATTCAGCTGATGTGAATTCAGATTTCGGTTCTTTTTGTCAAAACTTGGAAATGAAAGTTCCATCCTTTGGATCTAAACCACAGATTGTAGATTCTTTTAGTGGATTTCATATCCCCGAATCACAAATGCGTGCCAAGTCCTCTTTTGATGGATGCAAATATGGTAATTCTGTCCAATATTCATCTTTGGGCGGCATTGATTCTGAAAAGTCTCCATTCTGTAAGTCATTAAGTTGCATTAGCTTTCATGATTCCCCTATATGCCAAAATCTTGAGTTTGTACCAATGAAGCCAAGTTTATCCTTAGATTCTGAACCAGGACATATGCCATCGGATTCTTTTCATGTTCCTGGTTCTCATGGAGAGATGCTCTTTCCTCATTTATCAGTTCTAGAAAGTGTTGGCAAGGATGAGAGAAGTAAATCAAAAGCCCAATCAGCTATGAAGAAGAAGTTTGAGTCAGACAAAAGAAGTTGCAGTGGCGACAATTGCCTGATCTCAGTGAACACGGAGACGATGAATTCTTCAACTTTCGAGGACAATGTTAGAGAATGCAAGGAAGCCAAGGGTGGACTATTGGAACAGAAGGGCACAGAAGCAACACCCTCTCCAGAGTATGTAGAGGAGGCGTCGGTGTCATCTGTAAAGAACACTGATGGATTTGAGCATGTGGCTGATAAAGTGTATGTTAGACAAATCTGTAACTATCATTTCCTCTCCTTTACCTCTTGGGTAACTTAAAATCCATTCGACATTGATGCTAAGAAGTTTATATTATTGTTTGATACAGGCAACATGTAGGTATTCCTCCTCGTCAAAATAAGAGAGAAGGTATCTAACTGCTGTTCATATTATCTCCATTGTCTTTCAATGCTTATTGCCTAGTTTTCCACTGGATTAATTTGTTTTGCACGGATCCCCATCCAGGAATTGATGATCTTGGGCCCAAAAGAAAGACATCAAGTAATTGTATTGGGTCATCCTGTCCTGTTGTGATGCTTGAAAGCTATGTTCTCAAACTTCTTTGTGTGCAGAAAGAATTGAAAGATGCAACTGAATGGGTCACTGCAAAGAAGGTATAATACCATCTCCATGTGCAATAGACATCACAAGCGTCATGATTCATGAATTTAAAATGATGCAGTGCTTCATTTGTGCCCATCTAATAGCATTTAGCACCATGCAGTTCAGCAAATGGATCAGTAGATTCACGCTCACAGTGCATACTCAGTAAATCTCATTGCATTCGTAAACATCAAGATATAGAATAAAGATATTTAAGATATATTAATCAATCTCTTGAGGCAAAATAATAAAATTGCTTGACAATTTTGAACAACTGACAACAAAAATCTTTAATACAATAGCTGATAAAATAGGAGAATGGACAAACAGATGAACTGTGACTTGTGTCAATATATTTCATTGGTAAAGGTTTTCATCTAGCAAACATTCAGGCCCCTAAATTTTTGTTCTACTGTTGTCTTTTTATAAGATATTTTTACTGCATGATTTTTCCATCATTAGTAGATTTTGTCTTCCCATTCAAAATATTTCTGAGGATTGCTGAACTCTTTCATATGACCTCTCAATTTCTTAATGTCCGATTTCTGAATAGGCTTCTCCATGAGCTCCTCGGCTTCTTCCTCCGTGGACCTGTTTCTCCAAAAACCACAATCTAAGAAGTTAAAAAATGCAGAAGTCGAAAAGGAGTTTGAAGCACAAGCAAACTGGATAGGTATTTTTACCGCATGATTCCTGTTTGCAGAAAGAATCATTTTTAACTGTCCATATTATCATACTCTACAGTACTTGTATGAACATTGAGGATCATTTTCCTAGGAGCTACGATGGGAGTGAGTATGATACGTTTTCCAATTTGTGTTCAAGAGGAAAATTTCCCCATAATCATTTTTCTATTCAAATAGGATCATGTTACTGTTTTTTTTTTTTTTTTGAAGAATAGGATTATGTTACCTTAATCCTTTTAAGTGGATCACATCCTGACATCTGGTATAATCTGTTATGATCAAATTCACATTCATGTCCTACAAGTATGTAAACCTGAATTTTTATAATATGTATTTATTTTAATAAAAAGAAAAATAAAACAAACTAAGCAGCAAGCATAAATGTTTTGATGGTTTCAATTATTCCAGTAATATCAGTCTCCCACTTACACTCTTGTTGGATTGCTGTCCGTCAGCTAGTCCCCGTCCCAACAACTCGAGTGCCTCTTTTGCATATTTTGCCGCAGTCACTAGTCACTACCATGGCACGACACAGAAGTCAAATCAAATGGGATATGGGAATACAGGATATGGCTCGGGGGCAGGCATGAGCGTCGTCGTGCCACACGACAGTTTTTCATTGGACAAGGATTCAATGGGAGATTATCACCTGGTGGATCCCAATACACTCATCTGATCAGGTCCCTGTAGACTGGGTTTTCGGATTTATCTACAATTAGCCCTGTTTTGTATTTTAGAGCATGAAAAACTTTTATTATTAAATTTACGACATTAATAAAGTGGTCGGCATGAGAATGAAGGAGTCTTGTCGCAACTCGGAACCTTATGGCCATGCATTTTCTCATTTCATACTACAAGGTCAAACAACAATAATCCGCTAAAGTTCCTTAATTCAACAAAATAATTATTTTAGTTTTTTTTAAAAAGATATTGAAAAAAGAAAATGAAAGAAAAAAAGGTGATGTGTACCTTGAAATGCCGGGTTGATGAGCAACTTTTCAATGACCTTGATGGCCAGAATCTCTTCGTCAACGCTAAAACATGAGGGTTTCTTTCACGGTTCAACTCCATTGAAGAAGAAGAAGGAAACATTTTCAAATAAAAACAAAAAACAACGAAGAAAAGAAATTAAGAAAGGGAAAGATAGTGTTGCACCGACAAAACTGAGTGCAAAAAACGGAGGACGAACCCATGTCATAGACTCATAGCTTGTGTTTTGTGGGTGGGGCCTACCCCTTTCCTTTGTTGCTCTTGTTTTGATTTTATGAATACGTATTAATGTATATATTTTAAAATAAATAACTAAAAGATTTTTTTTCTAAATTCATATTCATTTATATTTACTAATTTTTTATCGAAACGTAAAGATAAGAGATGGTATCTTGGTGATATTTCGTGATCTTTGTTTTTTTTTTTTTTGGTTTGTCAGCGATTTTGTTCAAGATACAATAAAATTAAGGTTTACAACTTGAGAGCATTGAATGTGATTTAATTTGAATCCAACGGATGACATTAAAATTATCGAAAAGTAGTAGCTAGTAATAAATCTGTACTGGTTATTTTTAAGTGGTGGGCTACTTGATCGAACGGCTTATTCTTAGAAAAAGAATAAATTTTCTTTTTATCCCTTGTCTTTCTTCTTCTTCTTCAATTGAAGTAATTTTCTGCAATAAATTTAATCGGGTGATTACAAATTTCAAACACTTATTATCATCATTATTTCTATAACTTAATTTCAATCATCTTTTTGCTTAGAATTTCTCATGCTTTATATAACTTGTGTAATCCATGAACAAGTTTTGTTGTAAACCTAATAAATAAATCTTTCTATTCCGTCATTAATTTTGTTTCCTGTGTCTTATTAAATTTACTTATTTTTTTTCTTCTTTAATCTATTGTTTGGATTTTTAACTGTGATTTTGCAGTTAATTTGGTCCAAGTATTTTCTATGTACTCAATTTTTTGTCCATTTAATTAGCATGATGAACAGTGATTAAGTTGTAAATTTTGATCCTCTCATGCTTTAATCTTAAGCTTCGAATTGATGAAACATACCCATGCTCTAGCTTGTATAGATATATGTTTAACAAAGGAATGATTAGGTTATAAACTTGTGAATTTTTAGTTATCTTGATAGATTAAGGTTTTTTAGCTAAGCTATTTGATGAAATGCCCACATAAGTCTTATCGATTTCAAATTGAAGGCCTAAGAGTAGTTGGTTAGATCTAGTGATAAAGGTAATTTGATCATTTAGGGAATATACGTCTAAGTACTGAAGAGAATTTTTGTTTGTGGACTTGGTTGAAGATTTTATTTTAGTGGATTGAGGCATTGGTTTTTGGAGGCATTGATGGAGAAGCAGTTCATACTAAGAGTTCTGCCTTTCAGTTGCTGAGTGGTAGATCGTCTTTTGAGCGAAAATGGGTCTCCAAAAGAGGATAAATCACTATATTTGTCTTTTTGCGGTAAGTATGTGTAATAATTTTCTTGAATTGTTTGAATGATCGTTGCAATTTGTGAGAAAGCACTCTTTAATTAATGCTGAGTATAATTTAGTAAGAAGGAGATATTGCACCATTTACATTTTCATTGATGCAGTATCTATTATTCTAGCAATTTCCCTACTCGTCTCTTTTGCCCTTGGTCTCTCACACTTGGGAAATAATGATGTTGATGAATCGCATGCCTTCATTTTATTTTTCTTTTGAACAAATTTGTGCTTATGTTTTCCGATGATCTTTTATTCCCCACATGTTGGTTATATATAGAAGTAGTGAGAAAATCTTTTTTATTTTTTTTGATAAAGCATAATATTAGAACTAATTACTTCGCCTATTGTCTTGGCAAATTTGTTAATTAGGATTTTTTTCAGAGGGTGGGAGGAGTGGCATGTTCGTCATAGGCAATGACCATTTTCCAATATCTCACATCAATTAAAAGGGAAACTAGGTAATTAAAAGAGAAATAACAGATTTGTTTCTCTACTAGCCTCCTCAAGAAACGAGAAAGTATCCAAAAAAAAGAAAATAATATATTTTCCAAATGAGAAAGTATCTAGAAAGGAAAATAATATATTTTCCTACCATAATGTGTAAGCCACTTGCCGATCTCATGGAAATGATTATTTGAAAACTTCAAGAGCTTGAATCACATATTTAGTGGTCTGAATATCATGTGTGATTCCTTCAATGGGCTTCCATGAATTTGATTGAGCCTAAGTTGCTTGAATAAACCCATTTAAGCGCTTCTTTGAATTTCTTTGCTCGAGCTCTTGTAACGGGTCCGACGGGAACTTGAATAGGATCTGAATATGCTTCATTCATACCACGTGCTTGTGACAATATTGTCTTCAATATCATCATTCCCATCCTCTTGAAGCGGATTTGTCCTCAAATCATTACCTGTATTAAAAGAACTCAAATAAAAAACATTAAAAGTAGCACTTACGTTATACTCATGGGCAAATCCAACTTGTATGCATTGTCATTAATTTGTTCCAAGACTTGAAAAGAACCATCCCCTATAGGGAATAACTTAGATTTCCTTCGTTTTGAAAATCGTTCCATGCACATGTTTAACCACACGCAATTGTCAAGTTCAAAGACTACCTTATGTCGCCCTTTATTGGCTTGTTTAACATATTGCTCAGTTCTCCGCTCAATGTTAAACTTGGCCACCTCATGTAGCTATTTAATGATTTCAGCCTTTTTCTTGCCATCTATGTTAACATGCTCAAAAAAAGGTAATGTAGTTAAATCTAATGGGGTCAAAGGATCAAAACCATAAACAATTTCAAACCGGTGAATACTTAGTAGTAGAATGAACAAAATGATTATGGGCAAACTCAACATATGGTAAACAATCTTCCCAAGTTTTGATATTCTTTTTAACGATAGCCTGTAGCAAAATAGATAAAGTTCTATTCACAACTTTTGTTTGACCATCACTTTGAGGGTAACAAGTAGTTGAAAACAACTTAGTCTCTAACTTAGCCCATAATGTTTTCCAGAAGTAACTTAAAAACTTAGCATCCTTATTAGAAACAATTGTCCTGGGCATACCATGCAACCTTACAATCTCTTTAAAGAACAAGTCAGTGACATTAGAAGCATCATACGTTTTATGGCATTAAATAAAATGTGCCATCTTTGAAAATCTATCCATAATCATAAAAATTGAATTAAGTGTTGAGATTAAGACCTATCTATGGGAAAGCGCATATGCAATAACGTTTTCCTTACCTCGCTTATAACGAATGATATAAGGAAACGTCTCTATGAATTCTATCCATCGAGCATGTCTCTTATTCAGTTTGTATTGGCTTTTAAGGTATTTCAAGAACTCATGATCGGTGTGAATCATGAACTTCTTAGGCCATAGGTAGTGTTGCCATGTCTTTAATATCCTCACCAATGCATATAACTCCTTATCATACGTGTGGTAGTTTAAGGCTGCTCTACTTAGTTTCTTATTGAAGTAAGCAATTGGTCGTCTTTCCTGCATTAGGACTACGCCTATACCAATACCTAAGGCATCACATTCAATTTCAAATGTTTTATTAAAGTTAGGTAAGGACAATATGGAAGCATTGGTTAGCTTTTGCTTGAACATTTGAAACGTTTTCTCTTGTTCTTTTCTCTACTTGAATCCAGCATCTTTTTTTATTATTTTGGTAAGCGATGCAACCAACATACTAAAGTCTTTTCACAAACCGTTGGTAAAAACTGGCAAGCCCGTAAAAGCTTTTCACATTACTTAAAATTGTAGGACTCATCCACTATTGGATTGCATGTACCTTCTCCTCATCAACCTGCATACCCTGTGTACTCAAGTTTATCGTTACAAAAGGTACACTTGTTTAGATTAGCAAATAACCTTTCTTTTCTAAGCATATCTGAAACAGATTTCAAATGTACTACATTTTTGTCCAAGTTTTTGCCATATGTGAGGGTATCATCAAAATAAACAACAACTTACCAATAAAAGCTCGCAAAACATGATTCATAAGTCTCATAAAAGTGCCCAAGCCATTAGTGAAACCAAAAGGCATGACTAAACATTTATACAAACCATATTTTGTTTTAAAAGCAGTTTTCCAGTCATCTCCTTCTTTCATTCGAATTTGATGATATCCACTTTTCAAATCAATTTTAAAAAATACACAAGACCCATGCAATTCATGAAGCATAGGAATGGGATGTTGATACTTTACCGTTATGTTGTTGATGGCACGACAGTCAACACACATCCTCCATGTTTTATTCTTTTAAGGAACTAATAAAATCATAACTGCACATGGGCTCATGCTTTCTCTCATGTACCATTTTTCCATCAATTCATTAACTTGCTTTTGAAGTTCCTTTGTCTCCTCTGGGTTACTCCGATAGGCTGGTCAATTTGGAATGGTTGCACCATGTGTGGTAAAGTATGTGATGCTCAATCCCTCGAATCGGAGGTAAACCATGTTGTGTTTTCTTAGGAAAGACATCCTTATATTCCTACAAGAGAAAAGTAATTGAACTAGACAAAGTAAGGTCAAGTTCTTTAGTGTTTAAAAATGCCTATTGTACAAAAGTATAATCATTGGTTGATGTGAAAATAATACTTTTTTTTATCTCACTCGCTCTTGTATATAAATTCTTTTGTTTTCCCTTTGATTTTCTCTCAATGACTTTATTTTTCTTTAGTTTTTCTCTCACATTTTTCTCTAGTTTTTCTCTCACATTTTTCTCATCATTTTCTTGATTTTCACTCTTTTTTTCTCTCTTTTTCTTTTGCTCACTCTCTTTCTTTTGACCACTTTTTCTCTATAGGTGACAGCAATGGAACAAGGGTGATGTTGCGTTGATTAAACACAAATGAAATTTTGTTAGTGAAGCTATCATGCTTCACATGTCCATCAAATTGCTAAGGCTGCCCAAGTAACTAAGTTATATAAAAGTTTTTAGAAAAAAAAGTATTATTTTATTAATTTATCAAAATAAACTTGCCTATTGCCCCAAGCCAGGACCTTAAAAAGATAATTATATAATAGATGTTATTAATTTATCAAGTATTAACTTATAGAAGTTATACTATCAAAGAATTAAATGAAATCAATAAAATAGTATTATAAAATAAGTACTACTTGAGCCTAGATAAATATGTGGCACGATTTTTGTCTTCTTGTTGTGAAAGCAAGTCTTATGGGACTTATTTGAAGAATGAAAAGAAAATGCCAATAACTTGTTTTTGCTTTTTTTCTACGATAGTATATTTACTTATGGAATTAAGGAATTTGGCTTTGAAATTGGAAACCTTACCATTGTTTAATTGTAAAAACAAAATGAAAAATGAGAATGAAAATGATGGACCTCACATGAAATTGGAAATAAGGAATGGGAACTTAATTTCTATGGGGTTGGGAATCAAATTCCCATTCTTTATTTTGACCAAAATGGCCCAACTCAACTCTCAATGCTTCTACTTTACCCTTAATTAAATTTTGCAATTTGGTCCCTACTTTTAATACTTTATAGAACTTATAAAAATACCCAAAAGTTTTGTAATATTTACAAATAAATCCTTTATTATTATTATTATTATTATTATTTTCAATATTATTACTATTGCTTTTATTTTATAATAGGTAATAATAACATTAAGGACAATTTATAAGTTGTGACAGTCCGTTCTGATTACAAAATAAAATAAAAATATCAATGAAAATAGAATACATTCTAATTCCATTTCCTACAACTTAAATAAATAACTTATTTTAATTATCATTTCTCATTCCAATTTCAGTACATTTTGATTGTAACCCATTTTGATTACCAATTGATAAATGCACTGATGGGCATAAATTTTATCATATTTATCACCCTTCACTTATTTGTGTTAGTTAATTATTATAATAATTATAATTAATAGTTATTTTCTAATAATGTGTAAAAGGGGAATTATAATAAAAATAAGGATATATTAAATAAATTTGGGCTATAGTATTAGTTTATATAATATATTTTACACTTTATTACTAGCCTCAATGTGTGGTGCAGTGGCAAAGACATTCATGTTTAACATAGATCTCAAATGTTTGAGTCAAGGCTAGAGTAATATTTAAATTGATTTTTGAAATAGCCACACCATCTCATCAGCCCATGTCAGCACACCACGTCAATGCCACATCACCGGATGGTCCCGCAACTTCGCCCACAACTAGCGAAATTCAGCCTATTTTTCTTGCAATTTCTCTACACATGAAGCCAAGTGCCAAGTTGAAGAAACGAATTTGAAAGCATACTCTTTGCTTAATGTTTTTGTGAAAAGATTGAGAAACTGTTCTCCAACTACCATGAAATTGCTTAAGCTTCCAAGTTCCAACTATCACTTTTGAAGCTAAAGAAAGAAGAACAAGCTGCATTGGTAACAAAGACCGAGCTCATTGCCACCAAATGTACAATTAAGTAGTTGTCATGGTAGTTGTTTATTTTTGTATTTTTCATCCTCCATCCTCAATAAATATTTATAGTGACCGTTCGATAATTTGAGAGATATTGAAGAGAATAGAATTAAGAGTGCAAAATAAGAGAGAGAAATTGTAACTATTGTGTTTATTTATTTATTTATGAATTAATTTTCTTTTACTAAGGTTACGATGAAATCCTTTTACTAAAGCAAATTATAAATTTTATTTATTTATTCCTCCTTTATGTTTTTAATGCTTGTAATTCTGGCTTCATAAAAATGAGACTTTTCTCACTATTACCATCATGTACTATTGGTGGTTAGGAATAATTTTTAATATTTATAAGCTTGATTATGTAATTTTTAATTATTAACTCTTTTATTTTATGTTTTTCAAAATGGATAAATAAAATGCTTAGTATTAAACCAGAATTACAATCACATGTATGTTAACATTAAAATCTTGAGTAAACCAACAGATTAATTTTTAGATTGTTACTCTAATTCAAGCAACTTAATGGGTAAATAATTGGGATTTTGTGAAATAATGCTCTTTACTTTCTGATTAAGTTTAATAAGGTTAGGATTAAATTGATATAGATTTAATTTAATTTTTTTCCATACTAGTAAGCAATCCCTGTGATTTCGACCTCATTGACCATAAATCTTCACTTCAACAAATTCATGTGCTTATGAATACATTTTAAAATTAAGTTTTAAACACAAAATGCACCATAAAATTAGATGATGCCAACAAATCTTCTCACTTAGAATTAGATACTGTTTTGGGATTTATTCAAACACTGACCCAATTTTTTCTGACATGTCACTTCATCAACATAATTTTCTAACAACTACTTTTTTTGGGCTAATGTTTCAATCTTTTTTATTTTGACACCAAAACATTAACAGTGATAGATAGAATCTATGATCAAAGTTTATTTCACTACCAAAATTTTGCAAGTGTTCAATTGGCAATTTTGTCCACTAAAATGAAAGAAATTGCAAAATAAATAATTTACAACTTTGTCTTAGAGATATACCTTTAGATTAAAAAAATGGCCTACTTTTCTGATTATTTATATATTTTTGCTCATTCAAAGATCAATTCGAACCTAATTAAACACCACCATTACAACTCTATTGGGCATCAAAATAAGTAACTTACAACTTTGCCTTACAGATATGACCTTCGGATTAAAAAAAAAAGAGGCTATTTTTAGATTATTTATGCGTTTTTGTTCATTCAAAGATCAATTCCGACCGAAACACTTCAATTACAACTCTATTGGGCATCCAACTATCAACTACAAGCCAAACTCTTGAATCTCAACATTGTATCATTTAAAAACAGTAACTTTAAGCCACTACAAATATTACAGTTATAAGCCAAACAATTTAGCTTCAACACTTTTATCATTTAATACTTACAACTCCAAGCCATGACCAACACTATAGTTACAAGCCAAGCGCTTCGATTTCAACATTTGATCATTCAACAACCGCAACTCCGAGCCACTATAAATAATATTCATGTCAATTATGCAAGAGGATCTACAAATTTAGTAAAGCGAAAAATTTACTATAGCAGGAACATGAACAACAATGGAATCCTCTACTGAAAAGTCAAAACAAAATCAAGAGAGTTTGAATAAGAATTAATAGAATCCATTTTCAACAGACAACTTTCTTTGGCCTGATGAAAAAAATAGAGGAAAGAATATGCATTCTAAGTTAGTAATACATATATATGTAAATTTATAAGAACTCATTTCTCGAGCCTATAAAAAATAAAAATTCTTTTCCCAAAGCAAAATTTTTATTTTTAGTGTTAATTGGTCTCTTCAAAATACCCTTGTGACCTTAGTAATTTTCTAATAGTGTTAATATTTTGGTAGTAAAATGATAAAAATTGAAACACTAGGTGGGAAAAAGTAGTTGTCAGAAAACCTAGATGGTGAACTTATATGTTAGAAAAAATTAGGTGGGTCCAATATCCCTAATATTTAGAAACAAGAGTGGCAAAAAAAGTTTAGACCTTTTTATTCTTGGAAGAAAAAGCAGCAAAATAATACCAAACACATCCTTATTGTTCTTCAAATGATGTTTTTAAATTTATTTTATAGTGCAGAAATGATTAGTTTTTGGCAATAATGAAAATTTATTTGGTTGTTTGTGTTAAAATTAATATTTAAAATTGTAAATAAGAAAATATGTTTGGTAGTTGGCTTGAAAAATGAAAACAATGAAATGCATTTGATATTATTTTCTATGCAAAATGATTTTTTTAAGGGTCATTCTATGATGCCGCAATTAAAATTATAGTATCAATATTGTAATTACACATAAATTATGTAAATTAAATATAAAACTTGTAAATCAACATTAACTGTAAAATAAAACATAAATTTTAGAAATTAAACATAAGACTTGTGAATGAAAAGTAAAACAAGTAAATTAATATAAAACTAGTAAATTGATTTATTATTAGTAAATAAAACAAAAACTTACAAATATAATACAAAACGTGTAAGTCAACATTAAGTTTAAAGTAAAATATAAATTTAAGAAATTAAACATAAGATTTGAAAATGAAAAATAAAATAAGTAAATTAATATAAAACTAGTAGATTGATGTATTATTAGTAAACAAAACAAATACTTACAAATATGTTAAAACTAGTAAATTAATATTAATTATAAAATAAGACATAAATTTTAGAAATGATACAAAAGACTTGTAAATAGAAGTAAAACAAGTAAATTACTATAAAATAAAAACTTACAAATATAATATAAAACTAATAAATCAACACTGACTATAAAATAAAATATAAATTTTAGAAATGGAACATAAGACTTTTTAAAGGAAGATAAAATAAGTAAATTAATATAAAACTGGTAAATTGATGTGTTATTGGTAAATTAAATAAAAATTACAAGTAAATCAATATTAAGTGCAAAACAAAATACAAAGTTTGTAGATTATGCCTAAAACTTATGAATAAAAGGTAAAATAAGTAAATTAGTATAAGAATTACTACAAAAAAAAATTCACAATTGTAAAATAAAAACTCGTTATAATATATATTACCTTATATATTTATTGATTTTTTCTTAATTTAAATTGAATAATGTTAATTTTACATTTATGTAATATATATGATTTTTATTAAGGATGAAATTTGTGCTCAAAATCAGATTTTGAAAAAACTATTATTCTAATACCTTTCATAATTATTGTAAGATGAGGTTATTTTGAATCTTTTTACACTTAACAACAAACTGCAAATGGTTTCTAAATATAAATAAAAAGTTTGAAACTACATAAAGTGTGTATAAAACTCAAAATTATATCTAATTTTATTGATATATCAGACATGTGTCTAGTAATATAAGAATATTTCTTTTAGTTTGTTTTTGCTTGATCCACATCAAGAAAAATAATTGAACTTAATTAACGTGTGTAATAAATAGATATCATTATAGAAAATGAAAAAAAAAAGTATACAGATGTCCTAGAATAAAATAGAATTTATGGTAATCAATTCAATAAAATATATTCCACTTTTTTCAGTATAATTATTTTTGTCTAATTAATGAATAATTTTTTTCTTTGTTTAATTAAAGAAAATATTTTTTGTAAATGAATAAAATAATTTTCACTAAAATTATGTAGAAACAATGTTAACTTTTTAAATAATTAATAATCTTGTATGAATTTACTAGTTTTACTTTACATTTACTAGTTTCATATGTAATTTACAATGTTTATATTTATCACGATATTGATGTCATAATTTTCATTATGGCATTATAGAATTTTCCTTTTTTTTAATGGTTATATTGTAGATATGCTCAAATTTTTTAAAATTATTTTTATTTATTTTTTAGATTATTTTTTGAACAAAATGAATAAACAAGTAAATGAGTATTAACAACATAGTGCATCTCAAAAAAAAAATAGTGAATACAATATAAGAACTACAAATATAATTACTATTTTTGGATTTAATAGTTCTTTAATTTTTAATATCTCTTGTCCTTAGAAAGACATTTAAAAGTTATATATATATAATTTAATCTTTATCTATAATTTTTTAAAAATAAATTTAATTAAAAAAATTGTTGGCAATCTATACAATGTAGTTGCATTGTAATAGTAAATCCTCAATTCATATTACTCTAAATTTAGTGGGACCTACAGAATTTAATGATAAGGAACTAAAGTAAAAAAGACTGAGACCCATTTACAGAAAATAAATTTTATAAAATAATTTTTTTTACATTTTATGCTTTTCTTTTTAAAGTTATATAACGAGCACAATCCATTTCACTTATGAAGTTAAAGAAACCACCAAACAAGTTTTTGCCTACCAAATACACTCTTATAACCACTCCTTTTTTTTTTTTTTTTGGAAAACAATTCTTATTATTGGAGTAGATAAGAGTTATTTTGAGTAAAACTTCAAAGAATACGTGACTTTAACAAATCTCAAGAATAATGTGTTAAGAGAAATGGCAAATGAAAATAACTAGGAGGTGGTGACTTTTCTAGAAGAAATATGTACTACAACTACCGAGCTAGGTATTATCTGGTTTGACTCGATTTTAAGCTAGAACCAAACTGAATTGAAATCAATTGGTTCTTTAAAATTAAAGTTGAATACAAATTCCGTTCGATTTGGTTCAATTTTCCGGTTTGGTTCGGTTTGAAATTTTTCCCTTTTAATGACCCAAATTTTCAAACCTAAATTTAATTAATAACCACCCCATACTTTGTACAAAAATATTCATGTAATTACAATTAATTATTATTTGTCAAACTAGTTGAGTAAATCATATTTAATGTTGTCTTGTCTTGAACTCTTGCTTGAAGATGGAGATTTTTGCAAGGATAAATTAATCCAAAAAAATAGATTGATCAATTAATCAAGCAGCATTAATGAACATACATTTGTCCTATCTTTTTATTCTTCAGGTTTTAAAATGTTATAATTATGTTTTTATATTTGGTTCAGATAGAGAAAGATATAGATTAGATTGTTTAACAAGAGAAAAATTATGTTGTCAACAAGTCTTCTGTTGAAACTTGAAGGGATAGTTGGGAAGAATAAGTAATGTTTCCACATATAATGTTGCTTTTTGAATTTCACTAATATGATTCGCATGTTTGGAGAAGAATAAGCTAATAGTGGAAGCACATGGAAACCAACTATTAGGCAAAGTCAAAATTATTTATAATTGGTTTTTATCTCATGTGTGTTGGATTAAGCTATGCATATAGTTCAATTAAAAAAAAAGGCTACAACGAAAAGAAAACAACATCATTAAAAGCATTTAAAATTAAATAGAGTAATAGTTCTTTCAACCTTAATCACCAGAAATCAGGCAAGTGAAAGATCAACTTTAACACCCATTATAGAGAGAGAGAGAGAGAGAGAGAGAGAGAGAGAGAGAGAGGGCATAAAAAATCAGAAACTCATCTTCAATTCTTTAACCTCTGCGACAAGTTGACGAGATGGAAAAAGCATGACTTTGTAGCGCAATGGGCTGTGAGAACACGGCAAGGAGTTCCTAACGGCCGATCATGATGGTCATGAGTGATATGAACCTCGCCAAGAGCTAACATGACCCTAATTGAATGGAACCTCAACCCAACACTTAATGAAAGCACGAACCTTGGTATGAGAAGACTCCACAATCAGTTATGGATGATCTGATTGATAAGTCAAAAGTTTGAATGCCACAGAAATATGATAAGTTCAAAGAGTTAGTTTAAGAACCAAGGTGAATTAACTCTACAAAAATTCTAAACCAAAATCAAATCAAAATCTTAATCTAAGCAAACAAGGAAAGAATCTAAATCAAATCAAAATCCTAATATAAGCATATAGGAAAGAATCTAAATCAACTAGACTAAAAGAGAAATAACTAATTTGTTTCTCTACTAGCCTCCTCAAGAAATGGGAAAGTATCTAAAACAGGAAAATAATATATCTTCCCACCATAATGTGCAAGCCACTTGCTGATCTCTTGGAAGTGATTATTTAAAAACTTCTAGAGCTTGAATTATGCATTTGGTGATTTGAATATCATGTGAGATTCCTTTAATGGGGTTCCAAGAATTTGATTAAGCCCAAGTTGCATTGTCATTAATTCGTTCCAAGATTTGGAAAGGACCATCCCCTCGAGGTAATAACTTAGATTTCCTTCGTTTTGGAAATGGTTCTTTGTGTATGTGTAACCATACCCAATTGCCGGGTTCAAAGACACTTATGTAGCACTTTGTTGGCTTATTTAGCATATTTCTCAATTCTCCGCTCGATGTTGAACTTGGCCATCTCATGCATCTGTTTAACAATTTCAGCCTTTTTCTTACCATCTAAGTTAGCAAGCTCAGAAATAGGTAATAGAGTTAAATCTAATGAGGTCAAAGGATTAAAGCCATATAGTAGAATGAACAGAACAATTATAGGCAATCTAATGAGGTCAAAGGATTAAAGCCATATAGCAGAATGAACAGAACGATTATAGGCAATCTAATGAGGTCAAATGATTAAAACCATATAGCAGAATGAATAGAACGATTATAGGCAAACTTAACATACTACAAACAATCTTCCCAAGTTTTGATGTTCTTTTTAATGATAGCATGTAGTCGAGTAGATAAAGTTTTATTCACAACTTCTGCTTGACCATCAGTTTGAGGGTGACAAGTAGTTGAAAACAACTGAGTCCCTAACTTAGCCCATAATGTTTTCCAGAAGTAACTTAAAAACTTAGCATCCCTATCAGAAACAATTGTCTTGGGCATACCATGCAACCTCACAATCTTCCTAAAGAACAAGTCACATCCGTTTTCTGGCATGGAATATAATGTGCTATCTCTGAAAATTTATCCACAACCACAAAAATTGAACTCTCCATTGTTTAGACCTAGGTAACCCTGGCACAAAATCCATCGAAACATTAGTTTAAGGCACACTAGGTATTGGCAACGAGGTGTATAAGCCATGGGGCGGCACTTTCGATTTGGCTTGTCTACAAGTGATACATCTACCATAATGTCTCTCAACATCTCGTTTTATATATGGCCAATAGAAGTGTTCTTGCAAAACTACTAAAGTCTTTACAACTTCAAAATGCCCCATCAACCCTCCTCCATAGGATTCTCTTACTAACAAATCTCTTGAGGAACAATTAAGCACACATAATTTATTCTCCTGAAATAAATAACCATCATGCCTAAAGCACTTACCAATTGCGGTCTTTTCACAAGATTGGCACTTAACAATAAAATCTTGGTCATCAGCATACAATTCCTTAAAATGTTTAAAGCCAAGTAATTTAGAATTAAGTGTTGAGATTAAGACATACCTGCGGGAAAGGGCATCTGCGACAACATTTTCCTTACCTTACTTATAATGAAGAACATATGGAAATGTCTCTATGAATTCTACCCATCAAGCATGCCTCTTGTTCAGCTTATGTTGGCTTTTAAGGTGTTTCAAGGACTCACGAACTCCTTGGGCCATAGGTAGTGCTACAACGTCTTTAATGTTCGAACTAATGCATACAACTCCTTATCATAAGTAGGGTAGTTTTAGGCTACCTCACTTAGTTTCTCAGTAAAGTAAGCAACTGGTCATCCCTCCTGCATTAAGACTGCACCTATACCAATACCTGAGGCATCACATTTAATTTCAAATGTTTTATTAAAGTTAGGTAAGGACTATGCAGGAGCATTGGTTAGCTTTTGCCTGATCATTTGAAATGCTTTCTCTTGTTCTTTTCCTCACTTGAATCCAACTTCTTTTTTCATTACTTCGGTAAGCGGTGTTGCCAATGTGCTAAAGTCTTTCATAAACTGTCAATAAAAATTGGCAAGCCTGTGAAAGCTTCTTACATTACTTATACTTGTAGGACTCATTCACTCTTGAATTGCATGTACCTTCTCCTTATCAACCTGTGTTACCTATATACTCACAACAAATCCTATAAACACAAGTTTATTAGTGCAAAAGGTTATCCAAGATTGATCATTTTCAACATCGAAACAAGATTTTGGTTCGGTATTATTTCTAAGTGATGATCTAATGGTTATGCCCCATGAAGGATCTCTTAAAATTGGTTCTTTAAGGTGTGAAAATACATACCTCCACTTCTTGGGGAGTATTTGACAATTACTTTCATTTTGATTCTACTTAGCTTATTCTTCATGTTGGTACTTTTGATCTTTTTGTTACTCTTCATCCACATCATCATCAGCAACAACTTTCTCTGTAGAGGAAGGGTTAGATTCATCAAATGTAACATGCATAAATTCTTTAACAACCAAGGTTCTTTTATTATACACTCTATATAAGCTTTGCTTGTCTTTGAATACCCAAGAAATATACCAACATCAGATTTTGATCCAAGCAATCTTTTGTATTTAATATAAAGCATTTGGAATAGCAAACGTTGGTTTTTCTATCTTTCCAAAGCTCATAGGGGGTTTTATTGAGGTATGGTCTAATCAGCACACGATTTAAAACATAACAAGCAACGTTGATGGCTTCATTCCCAAAAGTATTTTGGTAAAGAATTTTCATTCGAAATAGTCTTAGCCATTTGTTGAATTGTCCTATTCTTTCTCTCAACAACCCCATTTTATTATGGAGTTCTAGGTGATGAAAAAAAAACTTAAAACCTTTCAAACACATGATTTTCAAATTCTCAACCATGATCAATTCTAATGCAAGAAAATAGCACACCTTTTTTTTATTTTGGACCTTTTTACATAAGATTTCAAAAGAATCAAAGGTATCGTCCTTGTTTGCTAAGCATAATGCCCAAGTAAATACTTAATACTTACCACTTAAACTTGCATATCTAGAAGATCCAAATAAATCCATGTGAAGAAGTTGAGGTTTTGTAGTAGAAATATGATTTTTGTGTTTCCAAATTTACTAGCTTCATATATTCTATCATTTTGAAAACCAATCTTTGGAAGACCTTTAACCAAATCTTTTTGGAAATCTTTAAAATCAAATCCATACTTGCATGACTTAATCTTCTATGCCACAACGAACTATCATCATGCAATGCCATATCATGAGATAATACACAATCCATATCAATGGTGTACATTTATGTATCTTTTTCCAATAAACAGAATTTTACCAACACATGAATTCTCAATAACACATTTCAATTTATCAAAGATAACTTTATAGCCCTTATCATGCAATTGATTGATAATAAGCATGTTATGCTTTGGTTATGCTTAAAATTTTCAACCAAACAAACATTCTCAATAATAATAGAGTAATTTTTACCAACATTGCCTACTCCAATTATTTTTCCTTTTGAGTTATTTCCAAAAGATGCTTCTCTACTGTTTTCAATTTTGGTGAAACTCGAGAGCTAAGAATAATCACTAGTCATGTGTCTTGAGTATCCATTATCCAAATACCATTTATTTCTTTTCTTCTTTGATCCCTGCAGAAAAAAGGCTTAAAATGATTTTTTAGATTACCAAACCATTTTGGGTCCTTGAATGTTAGTAATGGTTCCTTTCAGAACCCAAATCCTTTTAATGCCTTGATAAGTATTTCTCCTAATTAGACATGTACAACGCATATGACCAATTCCATTGCAATAGTTGCAAATAATTTTATGATCATTAATGGAGGTTGCCTTAATGAAGTAATTCTTATAAAATTTTTGTTTCGAGTTTGGCTTGTAACCAATGCCTCATTTGTCAAGAATAAATTTTTGAGAGTTGAGTAGTTTTTCAAAAATCTTTTAACCATTTATAAATTCTTACACAATATCATTAAGTTCATTATTCTTCTTCTTAAGATCTTCATTCTCCTTGATCAAATCATTAATATGTGAATTTTCATGCTCGAATAAAGAGCTTTGTTTTTCTTTAAATGAAATGATTTTATTAAGAAAAATCTTATTCTCTATTTCAAGACATTTAATCTTTTCGTTTAAAGAATTTGTTGCATTTGCAAATTATCATTTCATTTGAGAATTCCAACGTTTCTTATTTAAGAGAAGCATTTTTCAATCCAAATTTCTTTAAGTCATTATGTAATTCATCATATGAGGGAAGATCATCAAATGCCTCATCAAGTTCATCAAATGATTCATCTTCTATTGCCATATGTGACAAGTTTGACCAGGCTTTTTGCATTCAAAGCAAATGATTGCCTCTTTCTTTTCCTTTTGATTCTTGGAGTTTCTGAATTTTCTTCGCCCACTTGTTTTCTTGAAGAATTTTTTGAATTTTTTGGCAATCATTGAGAAATCTTCATCTTCAAATTCACTTTCTTCATCACTTTCAAGCTATGAGGCTTTCAAAGCAATAATCTTCTCCTTTTCTTCATCTCCCTTTTCAGTGGTTAAATCTTCTTTATAAGAAATAAGTGAGTCAACTTAATTATCAATAGATAAAGTATTTAAATCCTTAGCTTTTTCTATGTCCATACAAAAATGAAATCAGTCCACGATTGGTATCAGAGCCTTGTCCGCACAAAAATGAGTTTTGTGGTATGATTTAAACATGTTTTTTAATTCGGAATAAATTCAGGCTTCCAAGAATTAAGAGACCTTCAAACTATGACATCTTCAACCTCATCTTCAGTGTCTGCTTTTTCATCTACTCCTATTTCCCTTGCTTCGACTTTAAGTCTTCCCAAGTCTTGTACTAAACGAACTTATAATAAAATAGAGAGTCTTGTTGAGTTTTCATATGTTCTTGATTCTGTCAAAATCGATGAATCTTATATGCCTCTTGTAAATCCCTATCAATTATACAAAAGAGAACATTCCATCACTAGAAGTATTCATACTCTTATTTCTACTAGGCGTCTTAGTCCAAAAGAATATGTCCAGTCATCTAGATTTGATCAGTGTGCTCTTCAATCCACAACAGCTGAACAATATGTCACTTTAGAAATTTCACCATAACTGATTTCATCATGAAAATGAGAAGGTTATACTCATCTCCATCTAGGAGGAGTATGTCTTGTTCTTACACTCTAGGGGAGAAAAGGTCTACCTATTACAGCCCGTCTAGCTTTGCTAGATACCAAGTTTAAACAATATGAACATGCCATCATTGGTACTGTTCTGACAACTTGACATGCTGGCAGTGTCTTGCTTACCTTTTACCCAAATTTTAACCTTTCTCTTGATGATCCAAACTTGTCCACAGCCCTCAAAGTTCATATCCAACTTTAAGGAGCTAACCAAATAGCCACCTAAAAAATGGCTACTTTACACCATCAGCTAGTGTATCGGTTACAGAACCATGCACTTGATTTGCCAACTCCACAGACCACTTCCGATGCCCTCATGATTCTTGCTGAATCTGATGAAATCCCTACTATTATCCAGATACCCAGGCAGATTCACAGACATGAACTCTTTAAACTTATACCTTTGCAATGGTTATCCAACTATGAGCAATTTCACCAAAATTTAGACCCTATTCAAACATCTGAGAGCCTTTTTGAATGAAGAACTGATGGCTCTATGAAATTGACTTTCAAACCACCACCTCAACCAACCAATATATCATTTGCACCTCTAATCCCTAAAATAGTCATAACCTCACCTACACCTAGCCTGGTGTCCACACCTGCTTCTTCAAACATGGAACATCCTAGATTGTCTTACACTCATTCATCAATGATTATGCCTGTTCAGACATATCAGGAAAAGCTTCCAATCATAGCCTTTAATTCAGAAGGTTATCCTATTTACCCTGCAAAATTGAATGCCACTTTATGTGGGATGTATCAGGATCCCCATGCTGGGAAGATATTGAAAAAGATGATCAACCTAGAAGAAGGAGAAAAACAAAAAACGCTTTCATTCTCCTTGTAACCAGATCAACCACCTGACCCAAGTTTTCCTCTACTGTTTATTTATAATAAAGGCCTTAAGTGGATTCGGAAAAATGAACCCGATCTACTTAATTGTCACAAACAAGTTCAAGTTAGTCTATCTAAGACTCAACCTTGTGCACCCATTCAAGCCTGTATGATGTTTACTGCTTCACCTACACAGGAGTACTTATAGTAATTTCCACCAGACAGACATCTAACGTCATGTGGTTTTTAAACCATTTGTCTAGTCTCCAATCACTTCTATTGGTCATATGGAAGAACTAAAATCTTTTGAAGCTGTTCTTAACTGGCAACCTTAAAACGCTAGAGCTCAAAATCATTCATTAAACACCTTACATCATAAGGTGGAAAATATCTCCAATAAAACAGGTCAGGTAGAAAAGAAAGTTGATGATATCTCAGCACAAGTCCAGCAGATCTATCAAGATCTCTAGAACTGTGTCAGTCAACTTGATACGGAACTGAGAACAATGATCCAACAGAGATATTGGGGTCCTGATTTTGACAAAAAAGAAACTGAGATCAGAAAGCTAAACGCTAAGTTAGCAAGAATTGACTTAGAAAAGCAACAACCATCATTTTTTACAAAGTCCCAATCAATCCCAACCTTATCCCCATCATATCATCAACCAGGCCATATGACCCATCTAAATTATTTGGAATAACCCACACCTTATTCAAATCTCAACTGGTACCCCCCAAAAAACCCAAAGAACCAATCCAACCACAACCATCCACTACACAACCAATTTCAAATATTCCTTCATCTTCAACAGGGAAAGCGCCTATACATCAATATGTGATAAATCAAACACAGCCTGAAACATATCCTGAATCTAATACTTCTGAATATGAAAATAATGTTTCCATAGATAGTACCATCTCATCATATGAGTCTATTGATTCAGAATTAAATTATGCTGATATATCCAGATTATTGATGGCTGATCAAGCTGACCCTACAGCCACTGAAACAGTTATCACTAAAGAAGTTGATGATAACACGGCAGAAGAAACAACTGGTGAATCCTCACAAGCACGATCACAATCCAAATCTCATGAGTCTAAACCATCTAATGGACTTTGGTTTACTTTTGATAATCTTCCTCCATATCATTGGAGAAAGAGACTACAAAAACTGTCTACTTGGATTGATTTGCAAATGTTAAGACCAAGAGCAATAACTCAATCTGTTCTCAAGGAGTTTTCTACTCGATTTACAGGTTCGCTAAGAGATTGATTTGATAGTTTGGGAGCTTATCGCCAACTCCAATTCATCTAGATTGCAGAAGTCTCAGTAGCACTAGCACTTATACATGAACATTTCATAGGAGAACCAGCGGTTACGTATGAAGTAGCCAGGAGAGAATTCCTCAACATGAAATGCTATTCTCTGAAACCTCAAGATCTCCACTTTCATTACAAACGCATGTCAATTCTTTATTACAAGCTTAATGGATTCAATGATGCTACTCTCAGACACGTGTTTATGGCTTCTTTACTAGAGGAGTTACAACCTGAACTCCAAAGACAGATCACAGCCCATAATTTAGTCATTGATAATTTATCTTTGGGAAAGATATTCCAATTAGCAATGGGATGTCTTGACAAACTCTCTGAACAGAAGAAGTTCTTTAAAGAACCCTTTAGATCTGCTTGTAAAAAGCCATACCTCCAAATCAAATGCAAAGACAAAAAGACTTGTCATTGTCCCTCTAAAAAGAAAACCCACTTTCGTAAATATAATCATGATCACAACCAGAACCATTCTTTTGAAAGAAGGAGGAAAAGGAGATTTAAACATTTACAGTTTTTTCAACGAAGACAATTCTCATCCAGAGATCAGATTAGGGAGAAAAAATCAAGATGCTACATTTGTCATAAAAAAGGGCATTTTGCAAAAAATTGTCCTAACAAACCAGCAAAGGCAGTAAGATTACTCCATCATCTCCAGAACAATACTGACTTTTCCCCAAAACATGATCAAATTGAATTCTTGTTCTCTGATAAGGAAAATCTAGATGATGATACAATATTTGCTTTGGAGCAATCCACAGATAAGTCTGCATCTGATTCAAAAGAACAAAGTTTTACCATCCATACCATCTAACAACCAGCCCAATCCATTCAAAAAGCCCAACAACCTGTCCAAGACTTATCCATACCAATCCCTTCAATTAAAGTCCAGGTACTCCCTTCAAAATATCATAGGCCCATTTCTGTTATTGGGTTTATTGATACTGGAGCCTAAAGAAGTATGATAAATCTGAGTATCTTGCCTAGTGAATGCTGGAAAAGGCAAGAAGAATATTTCAAAGCAGCAAATGGACAGATTTTCACCACCAAATTGATTACCAAATATCCAATTGGTATTCAATTATTTCCCAACTGTGTGATTTGGATGAAGATTATTAGATTAAATCTTCCTGATAAAGACCTTTTAATAGGTTTTGACCTACTTCACTAAGCCAAATCTATCCAAATTGCCCCAATAGGTGTTAGATTCACAAATTTGTTCAAGACATATATAGATGTTCTAAAGCTATACACCTTAGCCAATGCACCTCTATCCTATTCAAAAATTACCTCAAAACTTCTCCAATATTGTCCTGAAACTCATGATCAGTTCACTCATCCACACCCTCTTTGGAAAAATGAGAGATTTTTCATTAAGTTGCCCTTCAAACTCAATGAAGAGCATAATCCAACAAAAGCCACTCACCCTGGTATGACACCAAAAGACTTGAGCCTAGCCCAAAAGGAGTGTGAACAACTCATGCAACAAGGCCTTATTGAACCCACTACCTCTCAATGGGCTTGTCAAGCCTTTTATGTTGAAAAACACTCAAAAAAAGTTTGAGGGAAAAACAGATTGGTTATTGCAACAAATTTCCATTACCAAGAAGACAATCCTTGTTTGTTCAGCTGAAAAATGCTAAAATCTTTTCAAAATTTGATCTTAAGTTTGGATTTTGGCAATTAGGTAAGTTGATAGACATAAAACAGCTTTTTGTATCCTTAATGCTAACTATCAATGGACTGTCTTACCTTTCGGCCTCAAAACAACACCCTCAATTTTCCAATAAACCATGACTACCATTTTCCAACCCATTCTCCACCATACCCTTGTTTATATTGATGATTTGCTATTTTTTTCAGGTAACTCATCAGCAACACTGCATTGCTTGACCAATTTTTCCAGATAGTGCAAGAACATGGCATTATGCTATCAGACAAGAAAAGCACTATTGCAACCGATCACATCGAATTTCTTGGAATGCTCATTAAAAATGGATGTTATCAACCCAGTCCTTACATTGCCCAAGAATTGATGTATTTTCCAGATAGTAATTTTACAAAAAAGCAAATCCAACAATTTTTAGAAATTGTGAATTACATCAAAGATTTTATTCCACGTGTCAACACTTACACCAGTAAGCTGTCAGCCCTACTTAAGAAAAATCCTCCACAGTGGAATGATGATCATACAAAAGCTGTCTCCCACTTAAAAAAGTTTTCACAGAATCCTCCACCACTTAGGATTATCACAGATGGCCAGCGCATACTACAGACAGATGCTTCTAACGAAGTATAGGGAGCAATGTTGATTGAAAAGATAGATGGAAAAGAACATTACATCGTGCATGCAAGTGGACAATTCTCAACAGTACAAAAACATTACCATACAGTCTACAAAGAAACCCTTGCTGTCAAGCATAGAATCAAGAAATTTGAATTCCACCTCATTAGACATCACTTTTGTGTCAAAATGGATAATTCTGCCTTTCTTAATATGCTAAACTTCAAAACCCACACAGTACCCAAGAAAACACTTCTTTGATTAAAAGATTGGTTTTCCTGCTATGACTTTGAAGTTCAACATATAAAAGGAGAAAGAAACCTTATTCTTGATTATCTATCCAGAAAACACAAATCTCCCATCCTCACCATCCAGAGTCATTCTACTTTTCCTTTGATAGCCATGGCATCCTTTCTACCTAAGCATGCTCTTACCAAAAAATACACTTCAGACAATTGTCCATTCACCTCACCATACCATATTCAAGATTATGTAAAAAATTATCTCACCACAAGGGCAGAGTACGCAGTACGTGGCGTTGTTACACCAGAGCAATGATGAACTTAATCATCCTTTGGACTAGTAGCCCGCATGCTCGGGTTTCCAGCCGATATACCAAAGACTCAAAGTTTTCTTTTATTTCCTTAACACAGGTGCCCATGGCCAAAACAGGAAAACTTAAAACTCAAGAGTTTTCTGATACATAGGATCCTTCGAAGAAGGCAAGTGTAGAGCATACTTCCTCGGGTTTTATGAACAGTTCTATTACTCCTTAATTCCTTAATTTAATTCATTATTCCTTTAGACTAAGAAAAGAGAAGTTAGTTAGACATTGGAGAAAATTTTGAAAGAGTCATATTTCATTTTCTTTATCGTTCTTTTACAAGAGTCTGCTCCTTTTATAGGGAAGGAGAGAGAGTAAATAAGGATAAGTCCTTATCATATTTTACAAACGTAATGTTTACAAGGCATAAGAAAACAAACAACTTGTACAAAGGTGTAGTTACAAAGATTATGATAGGACACCAACTTTGACAGCACACCGATGTTGACAGTACGCTAATGTTGACAGCACATCGATGTTGACAGCACACCAATGTGGAGAGCACACCAGTGTAGACAGCACATCAGCACACCATTTTTGACATTAATAATAAAGGAAAAGCAAGCGGTGATCATGAAAACACACCATTCATGATCATTATTATGACAAAATACTTTAATAAAGTGCTTGCCAGCTGGTGGATAGACTTTACAGGGAGATGGTATCCTCTGAGGAGGATTCAGTTGCGTCAGGTGATTTGGTCCCACAAGGTCGGAAGGGCCAGGTGCAGTCTTGAGCTTGGTCAGGATGATGCACAGGGCAGGTTTTTCCTTTTCTGGGCCAATCAGCCATAAAACTGTCATTTTCAATAAAAGGCTGGACTACTGGTGGAGGAGTGAGCAAAGTAATGTGCCTGATGTGTTGAGGCCAAGGTGCTGCAGTAAGGAATTCTTCCTATGGATCTTAAGAGTCTTGAAATAGGAAGTCCATATAATCATGACGTTCTTCCTTAATGATAATACCACGAGATTTTAGTTTAGAGACCAGGGATGGTGTAGGGATCATAAAAATATCATGTTGTGGACCAATGGAGGTATGTTTAATGTCAGTAGATGGGGGTGTGACATGGTTAATCTGGAAGAGATAGTTTTTTAGATTTGTCTTGGTGGCATAGTCTTGCTGTAACAAAACAGGATGAGGGATTATGATCCACTCATACATTTGGTCTTGAGTCCAAAAAGATAAATGTCCAGGGTGCTAGAAGTATGGACGGTGGACTATGAAGACAGAGGTAAACAGCTGGGCTTCTTAGTAAAGGATTCCACTAAGATTATGGGTGGTTTTGAGCTGTTGAAGTTTATGGCGCCAAATAGGTAAGGGAGCAAACCATTCAAAAAGGGTCCAGGTAAGAGAGGTGGCTTGGTCTGGATTGTTTAAAAGGTCAAAAGTGGCAAATAGCGAAAAAACCAGTCTGGTGGCATACAGTAGTGAGAGACACTACATATACCATAACTCATTCTCAGAAAGTGGTCTGGACAGATCTAAAGTAAGACCTGTAAGAAACATATATTCCGGATGATAATCTTGGAATAAAGGGGAATAAGGGTATTTAGAGCATACAAGTATATAATACCGCATGAGAAAAGATTTAGCATATTCCTAAAGATGGAAAGGAGTGCTGAAAGCACGGTTTCCAGGGGTAAACGTTTTAGTGAGGGCTGTCTTAGGGAGTGAAGAAGCCATAGAGATGACTGGAAAATGGGATTGTATCTGCTTTGAGATTTTGGGAGAAGGCTTTCTTGAGAGGTAATCTGGAATGACATTGTGTTCCCCTTTTATATGCGGGAAACCCAATCTTTTAGGCGGAGTAACGTCTTTTCCGAAGCTGAATGATTTTTGAAATTCATCATATTTGGAAAAGCTGAATTATCCATTCTGACAAGGAATTGGAATCCGATGAGGTGGAATTCAAACTTTTTAATTCCATTTTTGACTGCTAAGATTTCTTTGTAGACAGTGTGGTAATGCTTTTGAGCTGGAGAGAACTGTCCACTAGCATGCACGACATAATGTTCTTTTTCATCAATCTTTTCAATCAAAATGACTCCCCACGCCTCGTTAGAGGTATCAGTCTGCAGGATGCGTTGTCCATTAGTAATGATTCGCAATGGTGGGGGACTTTGTGTGTACCGTTTTAGGTAGGAGACACATGTGATGTGGTGATTAGTCCATGATGGAGGATTCTTTTTCAAAAGTGAGGATAAAGGAGAGGTGTAGTTATTGACACATGGAATGAAGTCATGGATATAGTTAATTATTCCCAAAAACTGTTGAATTTGTTTTCTAGAAAAGTTACTATCAGGAAAGTATTGTAACTCTTGGGCTATGTGTGGACTAGGCTGGTAGGATCCATTTTGGATTTCCATACCAAGGAAAGTGATGTGGTCTGTGGCTATAGTGCTTTTAGTGGATGAAAGCATTATGCCATGGTGTTGAACAATCTAGAGAAATTGATTCAGCAAATTATGATGTTGGTCATAGGTTACTGAGAATAACAACAAGTCATTAATGTAGACTAGTGTATGATGAAGAATGGGCTGGAAAATAATAGTCATGTCCTTTTGGAATAGTGATGGAGTTGTTTTAAGCCCAAATGGCAAAACAGTCCACTGATAATAGGCATTAGGAATGCAAAAGGCAGTTTTGGATATGTCATAAGGATAGACCCCAAATTGCCAAAAGCTTGATTTTAAATCAAACTTAGAAAAAATCTTGGCATTTTTGAGTTGGGTAAACAAGGCTTGTCTTCTGGGTAAAGGAAATTTAATATCTTGTAAAAAGATATTCAAAGGTTGGTAATCAATGACCAGCCTTTTCTTTCCTCGGACCTTCTCAGAATGTTTTTTAACATAAAAGGCTTGGCAAGCCCATTGAGAAGAAGTGGGTTCAATGAGACCTTGGGCCAACAATTGCTGGCATTCAAATTGAGCTAAGGTGAGGTCTTCTGGCGTCATGCCAGGGTGAGTAGCTTTGGTAGGGTTATGGTCTTCATTAAGCTTAAAGGGTAGCTTAATAAAGAACTAGCTATTTTTCCACAGAGGACGGGGATGTTGGAATTTATTGTGATCATCAGGACATAATCTGAGAAATTGGTCATTGATCTGAGCATAAGAAGATGGTGTTTAGGCCAAAGAGTAAAGTTTCAAGGCACTAGTATATGTTTTGAACATATGTTTGAACCGAATGCCAATTGCAGAAATGTGCAATTGTTTGGCTTGGTGTAAGACATCAAAACCTATCAAGAGGTCTTTATTGGGTAGATTGGAACCAATGACTTTGGTCCAAATTATATAGTTGGGAAAAAGCTGGATACCAATGGGTTTTTTGGTAATGAGCTTTGTGGAGTGTTCACCATTTGTAGCCTTAAAGTATTCTTGGTGTTGTTGCCAACACTTAACTGGTAAAATGGCTGGATTCATCATGGATCTTTGGGCTCCGGTGTCAATAAATCCAATAACAGAAATGGGCCTATGATATTTGGAGGAAAGGACTTGGACTTTGATTGATGGAATAGGGATGGTAAGATCATGAACAGGTTGGGCTTTGTTTATGGATTGGGTCTAAATGGTAGCAATAGTGAGAATGGGTTCTTCAGAATCAGTCAAGGATTCTTCATCAGAAGAATTTTCAAGGGCAAAGACTGTAGACTCATCTGGACTTTCTTGTTCAGAAAACAAGAATTCAATCTGATCATCAAGGGTGAAGTTTGTATTATTCTGATGATGTTGTATTAATCTAATTGCTCTAGCTGGTTTGTTAGGGCAGTTCTTTGCAAAATGACCTCTCTTATGACAGATAAAACATCTGGATTTCTTTTCTCTGGGAGAGTCGTGAGAGGAGGTTTTCTAATGAAAAAATCGTAGAGGTTTGAATTGTTTCTTGGATCTTTTTCTAGAATGGTGATTAGGGTTGGAGGAGTATTTCTGAAAATGGTGTTTTTTCTTGGAAGGACAGTGACACTGGTTTTTATCTTTACACTTGATTTTCAGATAGGGTTTTTTACAAGCAGATCTGAATGGTTCTTTGTCTCGGAGAAGTTCTTTGAAGAACTTCTTTTATTCACAAAGTTTATCTAGACATCCCATAGCAAGTTGGAAAATCTTACCAAGGGAAAGATTGTCTATAACCAGGTTATGAGCTGTGACCTGTCGCTATAACTCAGGTTGTAATTCCTCAGGCAAAGAGGCTATGAACACATGTCTCAGGGTTGAGTCATTGTAACCGTTCAACTTGTAGTACAAGAGGAGATCAATGCAGATCCTTAAACTTCCCAAGAAAAAGAAAAAGATTGTTTTCCTAGGTTGCAAATATCATAAGAAGGATCCACCATATGATGATCCAGATCCCTCTGTCAGTTATTTACCCTTACCTGTTTATCAGAAGGGTTTACAGTGGATTCAAACCCGTGAACCTGAACTTTTGTTAATCTGGAAGAGATAGTTTTTCAGATTTATCTTAGTGGCATAGTCTTGCTGTAACAAAGCAGGATGAGGGATTGTGATCCACTCATACATTTAATCTTGAGTCCAGAAAAATAAATGGCCAAGGTGCTAGAAGTAAGGACGGTGGACTATAAAGACGGAGGTAAACAGCTGGGCTTCTTGGTAAGGGATTCCACCAAGATTATGGGTGGTTTTGAGCTGTTGAAGTTTATGGCACCAAATAGGTAAAGGCGCAAATCATTCAAAAAGGGTCCAGGTAAGAGAGGTGGCTTGGTCTGGATTGTTTAAAAGGTCAAGAGTGGCAAATAGCAGGAAAACCAGTCTGGTGGCATATAGTAGTGAAAGACACCACATGTACCATAACTCATTCTCAGAAAGTGGTCTGGACAGATCTAAAGTAAGACCTGTAAGAAACATATATTCCGAATGATAATCCTAGAATGTAGGGGAATCAGGGTATTCAGAGCATGCAAGTATATAATACCGCATGAGAAAAGATTTAGCATATTCCTGAAGATGGAAAGGAGTGCTGAAAGCACAGTTTCTAGGGGTAAACTTTTTAGTGAGGGCTGTCTTAGGGAGTGAAGAAGCCATAGAGATGACTAAAAAATGGGATTGTATCTGCTTTGAGATTTTGGGAGAAGGTTTTCTTGAGAGGTAATCTGGAATGACATTGTGTTCCCCTTTTATATGTGAAACTTTGAAGTTATAGCGGGAAAACCAATCTTTTAGGCGGAGTAACGTCTTTTCCGGAACTGAATGATTTTTAAAATTCAGCATATTTGGAAAAGCTAAATTGTCCATTATGACAAGGAATTGGAATCCGATGAGGTGGAATTCAAACTTTTTAATGCCATTTTTTACCGTTGAGATTTCTTTGTAGACAGTGTGGTAATGCTTTTGAGCTGGAGAGAACTGTCCACTAGCATGCGCGACATAATGTTCTTTTTCATCAATCTGTTCAATCAAAATGGCTCCCCACGCCTCGTCAGAGGCATCAGTTTGCAAGATGCGTTGTCCATTAGTAATGATTTGCAATGGTGGGGGACTTTGTGCATACCGTTTTAGGTAGGAGACACATGTGGTGTGGTGGTCAGTCCATGATGGAGGATTCTTTTTCAAAAGTGAGGATAAAGGAGAGGTGTAGTTATTGACACGTGGAATGAAGTCATGGATATAGTTAATTATTCCCAAAAACTGTTGAATTTGTTTTCTAGAAAAGTTACTATCAGGAAAGTATTGTAACTCTTGGGCTATGTGTGGACTAGGCTGGTAGGATCCATTTTGGATTTCCATACCAAGGAAAGTGATGTGGTCTGTAGCTATAGTGCTTTTAGTGGATGAAAGCATTATGCCATGGTGTTGAACAATCTGGAGAATTTGATTCAACAAATTATGATGTTGGTCATGGGTTTCTGAGAATAAAAACAAGTCATCAATGTAGACTAGTGTATGATGGAGAATGGGCTGGAAAATAGTAGTCATGGCCTTTTGGAATAGTGATGGAGCTGTTTTAAGCCCAAATGGCAAAACAATCCATTGATAATGGGCATCAAGATGGACCCCAAGTTGCCAAAAGCCTGATTTTAAATCAAACTTAGAAAAAATCTTGGCATTTTTGAGTTGGGTAAACAAGGCTTGTCTTCTAGGTAAAGGAAATTTAATATCTTGTAAAAAGATATTCAAAGGTTGGTAATCAATGACCAGCCTTTTCTTTCCTCGGACCTTCTCAGAATGTTTTTTAACATAAAAGGCTTGGCAAGCCCATTGAGAAGAAGTGGGTTCAATGAGACTTTGGGCCAACAGTTGCTGGCATTCAAATTGAGCTAAGGTGAGGTCTTCTAGCGTCATGCCAGGGTGAGTAGCTTTGGTAGGGTTATGGTCTTCATTAAGCTTAAAGGGTAGCTTAATAAAGAACTGGCTGTTTTTCCACAGAGGATGGGGATGTTGGAATTTACTGTGATCATCAGGACATAATCTGAGAAATTGGTCATCGATCTGAGCATAAGAAGATGGTGTTTGGGCCAAAGAGTAAAGTTTCAAGGCACTGGTATATGTTTTGAACATATGTTTGAATCGAATGTCGATTGCATAAATGTGCAATTGTTTGGCTTGGTGTAGGACATTAAAACCTATCAAGAGGTCTTTATTGGGTAGATTGGAACCAATGACTTTGGTCCAAATGATATAGTTGGGAAAAAGCTGGATACCAATGGGTTTTTTGGTAACTTCATTCCACGTGTCAATAACTACACCTCTCATTTATCCTCACTTTTGAAAAAGAATCCTCCATCATGGACTGACCACCACACTACATGAAAAAGAATCTCCTACCTAAAACAGTATACACAAAGTCCCCCACCATTGCGAATCATTACTAATGGACAACGCATCCTGCAGACTGATGCCTCTGACGAGGCGTGGGGAGCCATTTTGATTGAAAAGATTGATGACAAAGAACATTATGTCACGCATGCTAGTGGACAGTTCTCTCCAGCTCAAAATTTTATTGCAGCATACTCTAAATTTCCCGAGTCTCCGAAATTTCAGGATTACCATCCTGAGTGTATGTTCCTTACTGGTCTTACCATTAATCCTACCAAAAACCTTTCTGAAAATAAGTTATGGTACATATGGTGTTTGTCATTATTATATGCAACAAAACTTGTTTTTCCTATTATCTTTTTGCAGAAAATACTCAACAATCCAGAACAAGCAACTTCGCTTATCTGGACTTTGTTTGAATGGTTTTCACCTCTGCTTATATGGCATCACAAGCTCAACCAGATCAAAGAAACTCACAATCTTAGCAAGATTCCCTATCCGGAAGCTCAAAAATTCACAACAGTCTTCATCATCCACAGTCCATATTTCCAACTTCCTGACCATAAATCATTTTGGACACAAGATCAAATGTATGAATGGATCACTATTCCACATCTAGCACTTCTTCACCAGGATTATGCCATCAAGAACAATCTCAAAGATTTCTTACTTCAGACCAACCATGTCACCTTTCCTTCCCCAGATATCAAACACGCATCTCTTGGACCTAACCATGACATTTATATGGTTCTAACTTTATCAACCATATCCAAACCATTGACTAGAGGAATCATCATAAAGAAAGAACGACCAGATTATACAGACTTCTCTTCCAGCATTCTCAAGATCCATGGGAAGAATTTCTTCCTCTCCCAAGTCAACCATCTCCATCTTTCACCTTAGGAGAAAGTTTTCATGTTCCTACTATCATCTCCACAACTGTGCCTACTGTCACTCACCCTCCTGTTACTACAGGATCAGATCCATTTTCTCTTAACCTGTCAAACCCATGCCCATGGCATTACTCTAACAGTAAATCCTGTATTTGGCCATACCGCCCATGTGGAAAGCAATCCCATCCAGGAGATAACACTGAATCTTCTTCTGAAGATTGAAGCTTATCCATAGCTATCCTCCACAGTTGGCATCTACTTTAATAAAGTATTTTGTCTATTTGTAATAATGATTGTGATAAGGTTTGTTTTCACAATCAACGCGTGCTTTTACTTTATGAGTGTGTCTTTTGTAATAATTATTACTTTGTAAAAGTCATGTTTGCCACTAACTTAAAGTGGATTCATGATTAAGTACTTTTGCTTTATTGGTTTACCACCTGTAAGAAAGTTGATGGAAGACCTGTTCCACCAACTTATCCCTCCTCATCTATATAAGAGGATATCTCATTGTAAAGAATATAGAAGAAATAATGTCCTTTGAGTTTTCTTAAAAACATGTCTAACTAAACCCCTTATTCTCTTAATTCAAAGAAGTTCTGAATTTATAAAGAAATGAAAACCTAAAGTAAAATCAGTTCATAAAATCCCGAGGAAGTATGCTCTACACTTGCCTTCCTTCAAGGATCCTATGCATCTGAAACTCGCTGTAGTTTTCTTACCTGGTTTGGTACCTTGTTTTGGCCATAAGTTGCCTGTTTTGGGTTGTATAACCTACTAAGAAAATGTTTTGAGTTTTCTGGTATGAGGTATATCGACGGGAATCCAACAACGCAAGTTCTAGAGGTCATCCCGAATGGGGACTAGCTGGTCCGCACTATTGGTAAACGAGCCACGTACCGTACTAGTCCACGATTGGTATCAGAACTAATAATTTTCTTTGCCTTTTTGCCATTTGAGAAGGTCTTCCTTACAGCTCCTAAAGCATTTATAATGTCTATAAATTGAGTATACATAACATGTAAACTCTTGTTTTGTTCTATTTAAAATAACTCATATTACCTAGTATATCTACTAATTGTAGTCCCCCTATACACAACTTCAAGTTTTCGCCAAATTTCATAAGCATTTGAACAACCTAAAACTCTATGAAATTCCTTTTTACATAAAGTAGAAAATAGAGTATTCATGGCTTTGGAATTAATAGAATCTTTTTTCTTTTCCAACTCATTCTATTCACATGAAGGTTTTAAAATTTCTTCCCCTTCTTCATTTTTAATCGTGGGCATGGATGGACCATTACAAATAACTTCCCTTGTTTCATATCTCATACAAAACATCATATATACATCCATCATTTCCAAAAAAAAAAGAGAAAATAATCTAGATTAATTTAGAATAAAAAATATAATTGTGTAATTAATTGGGTAAACGAGCAAAAAACTTTAACCCTAACCCAAATGAAAAAAAATATTTATTTAATAATCATGTCAAATTTGACAACCGATATCTATTTATTCATGATTTGTTCGTATCGGGTATTTAGGTCATGTGAAATTTTGTTACCTCTACACATATGTATCAAAGTTAATTTACAATTCATACATTACAAGCTAATAACAGTTCTAATAGACTTGTGATAATATTAATAGTTTTGACAGTACCTCTAACAATTTTGATACAAGCTAAACTATTACAATGATAAAACAAAAACAAAAAAAAAACTCTAGTGTTGGTTGCTTTACTTAGCCTATTTATATCAGCCATTTGGCAACTTTCAAGATGCCAAAAGACTATAAGCTTGACCATAAGTAAAGCCTCAATATGTCTAGATACAATGTCTATGCACTCGTTTTACACCAACATTGCCTATGAGGCGTTAAACAACTACAACAAAATCAATAAATAACACAACCATTTACTAATTAACCCAAAATACAAAATGATATATAGGGTATGCTAGGACATTCTAAAAGGTGCTAAATTTCTCATATACTTCGACTGTTTACCTACATACATGCTGTCAATGCTCTTAACTTATGTGACTCCTTACTGCAAAAGTACATTAGACATACATTAATATTGTGCATGAATATAAGTAATTAAACCTTCATCATTAAGGTTATATTTGAACCTACAAATAATAACTAAACTCAACCTCAAATGCTCTTGCAGTTGACTAATTGTAGGATTTCACATTGTTTTATACATTAAAAAAAAAAAGGATCAATAAGCATTAGTTATATAAAGTTAAATGGATAAGTTTAAAGTAAATTACCTTGTAATGTCTTGTCTTTTTATTGACATTAGCAGGATTCACAAGACAAACTCTCTTATTATGTCTAAACAGACGATAGCATTTGCAAAACATCTTATATCTCTTTTTCTCTAAGGGTACCTCATCAGGCTCCATTGTTTTGTTTATCTTTGGCCTTCTAAGAGGTCTCATCACCAATGTTGGAAGTATTTCATTGCTATGAACTTTTGGCCAGTTTGTCTTATTTGGAATTGGTTGGATCATTCTAGAGTAACATTTGATATATGTCTCTTTCTTGAAACATTAGCTGTTTCTTGATTGTAAATAATACAAGGCATAGCATGAATACATGGATATCCATTGATATCCCAAAAATCACAATCACAAGAATGATGCTCAAGATCAACTATGCATGTTCCACCATGGTCATCAACTTTGTAAATCCACTTATTTACTGGCATGACAACACAGCCTCTTAACAGATGCAAGTTCTTTTGCATCTTTCCATAGACTATCCTTGAAATTTTAGGGCCTTATGCCTTAGTCTTTCTCCTTCTATTTATCATTCTTCGTTCTTATAAACATTAAAAAAGTTAGTAAAGGTAATTTTCTATGCAACCCATGCCATGCATTGAATGATTTAGTCATATTACTTATACAATAATCAAACTTTGAAGCTCTGTCAAAGGCATGTCTAGACCAAAATCTTGGAAGAATCCTTCTAAAAGTCTCATAGCAAGAAAGATCTATAGCCCTTACTTTTCCCCATTCCCTTTTCAAAATCAATCATATTAATAACCTTTAAAGCTTCTCTAAATCCCTTTTTTAAGTCAATTTTTGTATGTTTTGCCTTTAGATTTGCTATGATGTGACAACAACGCATCTCACATTGACATTAGGAAACTCAAGTTTTAAGGCATTATAAATACCTTTTTACCTACCACACATGAATGTTAGTTGCCTTGAATCCTTAGCTTACTCTTTTAAATGTCTCAAAAACCAAACCATGTACTTGTGTTCTCTACATGCACACACTCTAGCATTTGCACCAATTGCTAAGAGAAAAACCCCTTTGTATGGTCGCTTCAAATGGCGACCATAAGCGCCAATAAATGGTCTATAGCCTCTCTTTAAATTCTAGAAAGGAAATAATTTATCTACCAAAGTGGGTTTTCTACTAATTTCCATGTACTCTGATCACATGAACTATTGCCAATTTGGATATGACTGTGTGAGCCTGTAGCTTGAATCATAATCAACCCCATCATATTATAGAGCAATCTTGTTGGCCCTGTAAACCTTTTGCTTATCAACTTTGCAACCATCTATCCTATTAAGCTCACTCTAAATGAAGCTATCATTAATTTCAAGATCTATAAGTATTGTATTCTTAAAGTGAGATGCCATAGAGTGGGCAATAAATTCTGGGCTCTTTCACAATCTTCAACAAGTATGAGCATTGTATGATCTAGCTATAAATGTATCTCCAAATCTAGTCCTAGAAGCATGCCAATACCAAGGCCATCCAACCCATTCACACCCAACAATGATTCTGGTTCTCTTAAAGTATTTGTTTGATGTCTTAAACCTTTCTTTAGTAGTAATCTTTCTTAAAGCTATAGTAAGCTCTAAGAAATTTTAAAAGTATTCCTCTACAAAAACTCTACAACAAGATCATTTCTAAGAATATACATATTGGTCCTCATTTCAAAATCTATTTTATCCATCACTCTATCACTATCTTCATCGAAACAAGAACTGAATTCATTGTCATCACTAGAATAGTAGGATAACAGTTCATTAGCATTGTCATCATCAGATTAAAACACTTTAGGCTTATTTTTACTTTGACCATGTTTGGTGGATTGCTTATAGACATCATTATCATTACTAGTAGAAAGGCTATATAAACACTATCATTAGAGTCATTGCCACAAAAGGGTGAGTCTGTGCATTCATCTCTATGTTTGAAATTATGTTTTTATGGTTGGCTAGTACTGCGATTAGTTGTTTGACAGACCTGGGATTTGGGTTTTTGAGTGTTTGGTTGAAACCGCATGTGTAATATGTCATCATAGTTTATGGGAACATATGGAGGTGATCTTTGATTTAGTAGTAGGGATAAGGACTGAGAATTAAGGAAGATTACCCACTGCTGGTCAAAAAAAGTATGATATAATTGCTCATTTACTTTATTTACAACTAAATCACCTATCAATTGATTAATTTTATTGTTGTTACATAGGCATACTTTTTAATAGCAAGGTGGTGATTTGAAGCAAGTGTCCAAAAAGTCTTCATACAATGATGAATTAGATGCCTCAACATTTGACATTACAATTTTCATGTTTGCATCACTTTTAAGGATGAGAGCTTGCTTGGTTTGGGACTGTAAAGAGTTAGGTGCCACTAACTTTGTCATTACAACACTTGAGGGGGGTTTAGTGATAATTTGAGTAATGTTGGTTGTCATTTAGAGAAGGATTTGTTGGTAAAGTACTTAACTGGAATGTTTAGGCTAATAATAATACTGTTTCCATTTGCCTGATTAAAAAGGGGATCTTCTTACTAAATCAACAAGCACAAACATCATCTTTCAGTCAAGATCCATGTGATAGAGGCCCTCATAGTTGTAAAATGAACACAAACTAATCAATCATCATCACTAAGGATCTTATCAACAGATTGTCCCATGGTTGTGTAATAGTTAGCTTGAATCTTTCATCACAAGTAATCTTTCTCTTATATACCAGTTTCATTACTTTGTTTACAAGATGTCTTTGGCTGATAAATGATATAAAAAATGCTTTTGATCGATCATCATCTATTGTTCTACTACCTGTAATGTTTTTTGATTTTCTGAGATCTGTGAAAATGTTTTTGGACATGGTGTTTCTTTTGGACATCATGCACAAAATAGAGTATAAGAAACTAGTCAAAACTTTCCAGTACCATGCCCATATGGCATATGAATAGCATGAATAACCAAATAAGTAACTTTAACTTGTTTATAACAGAGAATAAAAGTGATGAAAACTAGTTTAACCCAAAATACTCAATCATGTTAACAATTTTCTAAACATCCACTAATAAAGCAAAGCAAAGGCATAAATAATTACTAAGGCAAATGGATAGTATCTATATGTAAATAAAGAGCATGAATGGGATATCAAAAACAATTGCAAAGACAAATCGACATAAAACAAACATCGAAAAATTTCAAAAACTTAGCAATGAGAACATTAATAACATGAAACCCATGATCAAAATGTTTCAAAATCAACATGTAGAGAGCTTAGACATTCAATTTTGTGCTCAAAATTACTTAAAAGTAAGGGCAAAATAAAATTATTGAAAATTAAATGAGCTCACATTAGTTTCTTTTGCAACATAGATAGAGAGAAGTATTACCAGTCACTCACCACGAATGACAACATATCCATTCTATATACTTTGTACCACTTGGCTTATTAAAAAATGAGCTATGTAAGTGAAAGATCAGTTTTATGGAGGGAAATTGTCCTCTAAATGCATGTTCTACCCTAACAAAACCTAGATTTTTCACTTAATCTCAGTTGAAATTGTAGAGTTGCAATGACAAAATAGTACAAGAGTGCAAAATTTCTTGTATCATTGTTCTCTTCAATCAATGTTAAACGATGCATTGTCTTTTGTTCCCCAGTCATTTGTGTCAAATCTCATTTTTACCATTCTAAATGATGTGCTTTGTAATTGGCACAATCCTTACAACACTCTATGCTGGTCATGTTCTTTTGACCTTTTATCAAAATTTCAACCTCTCTCTTGATGATGCAAACCTCCCTACTGCTCGTAAAGTCTAGATCCAAATACAAGGTGCTGAACAAACCATAACTTCAAAAATTGCCACTCTTCATCATCAACTAGTATATCGTTTACAAAATCATGCACTAGAACTTCCAACTCCTCAAGCATCTTCATATGCTTTGATGATCTTAGCAAACACAGAATCTACTCCTACTATCATTTAGATTCCAAAGCAGATTTCTAAACAGGAACTGCTTCAGCTCATACCCCTTGAATGGATTTCAAACTATGAACAATATCACGAAAACACTAAGCCAGTGCAAACCTCTTAAGCTCTTTTTGAAAGAAGACCAGATGGTACCGTCAAAACTGTCTTTTGAGCTTTAGATCCAGATGAACCCAAAATTTATTTTTCATACTCAGCTATGATAATGGCCATTTCTTGTGGGATGTCCCAGAAGCCCACATGTGTGATGCAGATTGTCCATGCATAGATGAAGACTTCTCTGAAGATGAAGAATTTGAAATCATGAAAAGAAAGGACGCAGAAAGAAAAAATCTTCTCCCAAAAAAAAAATGCAAATCGGAATCCTCACATCCTCCAAATGATCCAAGCTGTGAACCACCTTTGCCCATATACAAAAAGAGTCTTAAATGGCTAAAGAAAGAACAGCCATATACTTTATGTACTAGTCAGCATCTGGCTAGTTCTGCACCAAAAGTGTCAAATCTAGTTCAAGCTTGTATGATGTTTTCATCCTCATCCCAATCTTACTCCGATGTTTTTCCTCCTCTAGAAAAGCAGACAAATTCCCAATCCAAAATTGTGTCTCCACCTTTTGTCCAATCTCCTATTTTGGCATCAGGACAACCTGAAGCTCCAAGACCATTTGAATTAGTTTTGAATTGGCAAACCAACAATGCCGAGGCACAAAATGTTGTCTTACAGAACCTTGGTCAAAAAATTGACAAGGTTGCTACTTAAGTTGCTAGAACTAAAACCAAAGTAAATTCTTTGTCAGATCAACTTGAACAACTTCATCTTAATCTCCAAAACTGAATCAATCAGCTTGATGTCGACCTCAGATCCATAATCAACAACAATATTTGGGGTCCAGAATTTAATCAGAAAGAGGCAGAAATCAGAAAGCTTAAGGCTAAATTGGCAAGAATCAAAGCAGACAAAAGAAAGCCATCTACCTCCCTATTTACTCAAACACAGTCCATTCCCATCTCTCCACCACTCTTCACTTCATACCAACCATTCTATACTCCTAGCACTACTCCCATTGATTATAATAAATTCTTTAGTCTTTCCCAAGCAACTTATCTCAATCAATAAAGAACCTAAACAAAACCAAAAACACAAACCAAAAACCAAACACCTCCTCAAACCTCAACCACAACTACCAGTATTCCACCAAATCCTACTTATCCCGTTTCTCCAGAATCACCACAATCTACTCTTGAATTAAATCCATCCAATGATAAAACTCCCATGCATCAATATGCAGCCTCCAAAGTTCCTTATCCATCTTCCAGTTCTTCAGAATCTTCTTCTAAATTAGCCACAGAAGATGATAATGAAACTTTACTGTCTTTAGACACTGAATCACAGTTAGCTAATATAAATGATCTCCTTATGGTTCAACCAACGGAAGAAACCAATGAACCATCAACATCAGAACCTCCCATTGTGGAAGACACAGAAGAAGAAGCTAGTTCTTCTGCACCAGCTGACTCTCATTCAGAACCTCATATCAAATCATCACCAAATTCTTGGTTCACTTTCGATGATCTTCCCCAGCATAAATGGACAGTCAGATTCCATGAGTTTGCAGCCTGGGTAGATGTTCAGATGACTAGACCCAATGCTAATTCTCGATCAGTTCTTAGAGAATTTAGCTCGAGATTTACTGGATATCTTCGTGAATGGTATGAAAGCCTTGGAGAATATCAGCAAATACAATTTAATCAAGCTCTGCCATCAATAGTGCTTGATGCTATATATGAACAGTTTATTGGAGAACCCACAGCAATCATTGATATTGCCAGAAAAGAGTATCACAAAATGAAGTGTTGTTCTCTTCATCGCAACCATCTTGACATACATTATAAGAGAATGAGCATGTTGTTTTACAAGCTCAATGGCTTCAATGATCCAACTCTTAAGCATGTCTTCATTGCTTCTCTGCCAAAAGAACTCTAACTTGAAATTCAGAGGCAATTAACTGCCAACAATCTTGAAGTTGCACATATCCCTTTAGTAAAGATATTTCAGCTAGCAACTCAGTGTTTAGAAAAACTTTGTGAACAAAAATAGTTTTTTCGAGATCTCATAGAAAACAAACCTCCATTCACCACAGCCTACAAAAAACCCTCTTTTCTTGAAATCTAGTGCAAAAATGAAAAGAAATACACTTGTCCTACCAAAAAGAAACACTATGTCCAAAAACATTTTCACAGATCTCAAATAAACAAAAAATGGTATAGGGTTTTTAAGAAAAAAGATCCTTCCCAATCCACTAGCTCCTCTTATAAGAATAAAAAGCATATATGTTGTTTTATCTGTAAACAATGAGGTCATTTTGCCAGAAATTGTCCAAACAAACCAGCCAAAGCAGTCAAGCTTGTTACTCATCTACAAGACTCATCTCTGCTTTCAGATAATGATGAAATTGAATCTAATTTTTTTGAACAATCTAAACACGATGATTCTACTGCTTTCATTTTGGCTGAATCCACTAATGAATCAGACTCAAACAATACAAAATCAGACAATACTTCTATTGTCTTCACTTTACAATCCATCAACTCCACATCTCCCACTCCCTCTGTCAAAATCTCTCTTTTACCATCCAGATTTGACAAACCAATTCATGTCATAGGTTTTCTTGACATAGGTGCACAAAAAAGCATGATTAATCCCAGTATTCTTCCTTATTCTTTCTGGGAAAATCACAATAAGTTTTTCAAAGCAGCCAATGGAGAAATTTTCAAAACTTCTCTCATCACCAAAAAACCCATTAGAATCCAATTTTTTCCAAACTGTGTCATATGGCAAAAAGTTATAGGTTCCAACCTCCCTAACAAAGATTTTCTCATAGGCTTTGATCTCTTTCATTTGATCAAAAACCTTCATATCACAGCCACATGTGTTAGGTTCAAACAAATGTTTCTCCCTTATACTAACATTCTCAAGATGCATTCTCTCAGTCAAGTCCAAGCAGAATACACTTCTCTTTCTGAAAAATTACTTCAATATTGTCCAGAAAATCATTCTTTGTCCAAACATCCATTTCCTTTTTGGAAAAACAATAGTTCTTCATTTATCTTCCTTTCAAATTAAATGAAGATATTAATCCAACAAAAGCCACTCATCCTAGAATGACACCCTCTGACCTCATCCAAGCCCAGCAAGAATGTCAACAATTGCTTTCACAGGGTCTTATTGAACCCACATCCTCTGAGTGGGCATGTCAAGCATTATATATGGAAAAAAGATCTAAAATAATTCGTGGCAAAAAAGATTGGTTATTGATTACCAGCCTCTTAATGCTTTCCTTAAAGATGAAAAATTTCCACTGCCCAAAATCCAATCTTTGTTTATTCATTTACAAAATGCAAAATTTTTTTCTAAGTTTGATCTTAAAGTGGGATTTTGGCAACTTGGCATCCATCCTTGTGATCAACCAAAAACAACCTTCTACATTCCCAATGCCCATTACCAATGGACAGTTCTCCCTTTTGGTCTCAAAGTTGCTCCATCACTTTTTCAAAAAGCAATGATAAAAATATTCTCACCCATTCTCCATCATGCATTGATTTATATTAATGACATTTTACCTTTTTCTACAGATAGTCATTCTCATCAAAAGCTACTCAATGAGTTCTTCAACATCATATAGTCATATGAGATAATGCTTTCTGAAAAGAAAAGTAATATTGGTCAGCAATCCATTAATTGTCTTGGAATGGAGATACAAGACGAACGTTACCAACCAGGACCACACATTGCTCAAGAATTGGCAAAATTTCCAGATAAAGATCTCACAAAAAATCAAGTTCAACAATTCCTTGGGATTGTTAATTATTTACGAGACTTTATCTTGAAAGTTACAGTGCACATCAGCCAGCTATCAAAAATGTTAAAAAAGCAAGCTCCACCATGGGGGCCTGAACAGACAACAGCTGTCAAAACTCTCAAAAGCTTTATCTCAATCTCAACCATCTCTCAAGATTCCTACTACTGGACAAAGAATTCTCCAAACAGATGCCAGTGATAAGTACTGGGCAGCAATTTTACTTGAGAAAAATGGAGAAAACAAATCTTAGTGTGCTCATGCTAGCGGCCAATTTACCACAATAGAGAAATATTACCACATCATCTACAAGGAAATTCTTGCGGTAAAATATGGAATCAAAAAGTTTGAGTTCCATCTTCTCAGCCACAACTTTATTGTCAGAATGGGTAACTCTTCATTTCCAAAGATTCTTGACTTCAAGAATAAGTCACTTCTTCACAAACAGTTGCTCAACCAAAAAAATTGGTTTGCTAAATATGATTTCATTGTCCAGCACATTAAAGGTGAAAAACATCTCATCCCAGATTTCCTCACCAGACCTTCTATAAATAAACTAGCCATAATCACCACCATCCATACGATTCCTATAATCGCTATGGCTTCTTTATCTTCTTCTTCTTCCTACAAAAAATCCCTACCTTTTAAAGCTCTCAGTTAAAAAATGTTCCCTCTTGGGTTAACTTTCAGTTCAGCTTTCCAGATCCAAGACTTTGTTAGAAAATTCCTAATCTACTGGACACAGCCTGTGAATTTTTCAAGTTTTTATCCAAAATACTAGTTTCTTACAAGTCTCACTCTTGATCTCACCAGAGATATCTCAGATGATGAACTCTGGTACATGTGGTGTCTAACAGTCTTGTATGCTACAAGAATTGTTCTCCCAATTCTACCTACACTCATGCACATTACTACTCCTGAAAATGCTTTCACACTGTTATGGACATTTTTAAAGTTGTACAGTCCTCTCACATGGTGGCGCTAACAACTCCAGAATATAACAAACTTCCATCAAATGAACAGACTCCCTGAACAAAAAGCAGAATTATTCACTTGAGTTTTTATTGTCCACAGACCTTACTTCCAGCATCCATACACAAAAGACTACTAAACCCAAGACCAAGCTTTTGAATGGAAAACCTCTGCACACACTTTTCCTATTCACCATGATCCATTTGTAACCTCCATCCTCAAAGCCTACGAATTTGAACTCAACAATATCCAACCTCCTTCAATAGACATTCACCATACCTCAATAGGTCCTTCTCACTCTTTAAAAATCATCCCACATCATAAACCAGGAATGATAACAACATATCCCTCACCTTCAGGAATTCTAGTAAAAAAAGAACGTCCTGATTATATAAGTGTTCTATTTCAAGATTCCTAAGATCCTTGGGAAGAATTCATGTCACTTGTAGATCAATACTCTTGTACTATGATTCCCACACCTACCATACCTGCACCAAACTTACCTGAAAAAAGAACTCTCCCATCCCGAACATATCCAACAAGGTTTAAAGGAAAAATGAAAATTGTTCGCTTCGAAGACATACAGGACATTGATTGCTTCACTTGGAATGGTAAATGCGTTTGTTCAAAGATATATGGAGATACCACAGAAGAAGACAGTGACGACTGATCAACCTGTCTCCACCAACATATCAATCCAGAAATCACGGCTGTGATCAGTCTCCACCAACCTGTCAATCTGAAAATCACGGCTTTAATTATGTCTAGTGTGCTTTGCTTTAATAATATGTCTGGTGTGCTTTGTTACAATGTACTTTATTAGACAGGGGTCTTGTCTCGTCCAGTGCTCTTTGCTTCTGTTTGCTTTGCTTTACTTTGCTTTTATTCACGAGAAAACATGATAAGGGTCTTGTCTTATCCTGCTATAAGGATTTTCCTTATATATAAGGGATCCTCCTCCTTTGAAAAAGGCAGAAGAATTTTTAATAAACATTTGAAGGTTTCAGATATCACAATGAATTTCTAATTTCCTTTCTTCTTTCTAGAATTCTAAGTATCTCTCAATACTTATCCCTAGAGCGACCATCTCTCTTACACTAAGTATGCTCTGCACTTGCCTCTTAGTGAGGATCCTGTGCATTAGAAAAGTCTTAGCTCTCTTCATCCCGACTACCAAATCCCTAACCACAACATTGTGTTCATCATATCGTAGCCTTAGGATTGGCTTATCCTGGATGTTATATGTCTAGGTTTTCCTCTTTGGTGTTGTGTTTGAGTATAGCGGTTGGAAACCCAAGTCTGCGAGCTACTGGTCCTAAGGGCAACATTAGTTGCTGTGACTTCGGTATAACAACGCCACGTACTGCTAACCCCCCGAGTGGTATCACTTTTACACTTTTATTGTCAAAGATAACTCCTCAATTTGCTGATTTGTGAGCGCAATCATGGTTGTTGAAACAATAGGGTACATACCAACTTTTTTTAAAACATGTGGGAGCTGGTGAAGAACAACCCTAAAACTAAAGACAAAACCACTTATTTTATTTTTTTCTTCACATACTAGCGTTTATAAACTAACAAAACAATACATATCATACTAAAAATATATATCATCTAAAGAAGTTCAAAATGCAATTGATGATTTATATATCCAAACATTCTTGTAACCAACTCTATAAAATGTACTCACATCTAATAAATAGATGAGAACAATTTTGATGCAATTGGTGAGAGAGTTAATTCTCTTTAGTTCTTAAACAAACTTTTTGAACTTGTTAGATTTCGGTGGTGTAAATACCTCATACCAAGAAAACATGAAAACTTTCTTTTATTTTCTTCAAGGTTATACAACCCTAAAACAGCTTTTCTTTAGCTTTAAAATGAGTACCAAACCTGAGAAGAAAATAGCTAAAAATTCTCAAGTTTTCTGATACACAGGATCCTTATAAAGGCAAGTGTAGAGCATACGACTTGGTTTTAGAATTTGAACAGATTTAATTTCTTTCTAACCTTTTTCTTTTAAACTAGAGTTTCATTGAACTTGAGAAAGAGAGAATTTAGCTAGACATAATGAGAGGTGATAGCAAATATTTCATATATTGTATCTATGATTTTCTTACAAAGAGCTTCTCCTTTTATAATGGGAGAAGAGGAGGTAGTGGACGATAGGTGTCCACGAAAGACTTATCACGTAACCACTTTTGAGAGTGGAAAGCATGATGTGACAAAATTTAACAGTAGACAATAATATCTTATCATCTACGTGGTTGGAGGAGGGGACACAATATCTTACAAAGTCAAATAAAGCAGACCACACTATATCTTACAAGATCGTGGTGATCATGAGAGCACACTATTCACGATCATTATTACAAAAGATAACAAAAAAAAAACACACCTTTATTAAAGTTATGGTGAATATAGATTGATAAACTCTGGAGCAGTGGATGAGCTGGAATCAGTGATCTCTTGTCTCTCAGGGTCATAATTGGGGCAGCTTTTTACGCATGCGTTGCCATATGGACCGCAGAACACAGTGCAATGATCATGGTAGATAGGGCCAAAGTACATTGGACAGCCACATGCATGGAGATTGTTAAGGCAGTTTTGCACATAATGTGATGGTTGGGTGACAGGCTAAGAAGATTGGCCTTGCTCAAATACCAAAGAGTTAAAAGCTAGATCATGCAGAGGGGCTTCCAGCTGATGGAGGTGTTGACTGAGAGGGAGAAAATCATCATATGGATCTTGAGCGTCCTGGTAGAGAATCTGAGGAGGAGTGTCTGGACGTTCTTCTTTTATGATAATGCCTTTGTTGGAATTGGATGGATTTGGAACCATGAGAATTTCATGCTTTGGACCAATAGAAGAGGACATAATATCCTGAAGTGGTGGTGAAACATGGTTAAGACTGAGAAGAAAATTGGTTAAGGTTTTTTTGAACATAGGGTCTTGTTCAAGAGTACTAGGATGTGGAGTGGTGTGATAATGGTATGCCTGATCTTGTGTGAAGAAGAGATTGGTTTCAGGGTGTTTGAAATAAGGATGATGGACTATGAACACTAAAGTGAACATTTCACCTTCATTAGAAGGAATAGAGCCAAGATGTCTGTCATGGGAGAGCTGTTGAAAAGTTTTTCTCCACCATGGGATAGGAGAAAACCATTCAAGTAAGATCCAAATCAAAGAGGTTGCTTTGGATGGAGTCATCAGATTTTTAATGGTTGCTTTTAGAGGGAGAATAAGCTTGGTGGCATGAAGAGCAGTGAGACACCAAAAATACCATAATTCATCATTGGTGAGATCTTTGGTACTGGGAAGGTATAAACCTATCAGGAAGAGGTTTTCTGGGTGAAAGGTGGTAAAGATGGTAGGATTGTCTTCAAGGAGATAGGCTCGCATGTAATATCGAAATGAAAACTGTTTAGCAAATTACTGGAGCTGGAAAACACTGGTGAAAGTTTTATTCATTGGGAAGAGTTTTTTAGTTAAGGCTTGCTGAGGAAGGGAAGTGGCAGTAGATCGAGTAGCCATGAAAATGATAGGAAAGGAAACTGAAGAGAGAATGCAAGTGGGTTTTGGTTTATGGATTCTGGATAAGAAATCAGGGATGAGGTTCTGGTTTCCTTTTATATGCTTGACTTGGAAATCATATTTGGAAAACCATTCTTTGAGACTGAGTAATTGCTTATCATGAACTGTTTTACCTTTAAAATTCAACACGTTGGGAAAAGCAGAGTTGTCCAATCTCACTGTGAAATGATGTCCAATGAGATGATATTCAAACTTTTGGATACCATACTTGACTAGCATATCCAATAAAGTGTTCTTTATCATCACATTTTTCAAGAAGTACGACACCCCATGAGGTGTCAGATGCATCAGTCTGAAGTATTCTAGATCCATTAGTAATGATTCGTAAAGAAGGTGGATTTTGGGAGATTTGCTTTAATTGTTGGACTGCAAAGGTGTGGTTGTCATTCCATAAAGGAGGGGTTTTTTTCAAAAGAGTGGATAAGACACTGGTGTGGTGATCAACATGTGGCAAGAAATCCCTGATATAGTTAATAATACTAAGGAATTGTTGGATTTGTTTTCTGGTCAGGTTTATATCTGGAAAATGAAGTTCCTGTGCGATGTGGGGTCCAGGCTGATATTGACCATTCTGGATGTTCATGCCAAGATACTCAATAGTATCCATAGCAATGGTACTTTTGGTGTCAGATAACATGATACCATATCTTTGGACAATATTATATAATTGCTAAAGTAGATTTTGATGTTCATCATGAGTACTTGAAAATAAGAGCAAATCTTTAATGTAAATCAGGGTATGATGAAGAATAGGTTGGAAGATCTGGGTCATGATTTTTTGGAAAATGGAAGGAGTAGTTTTCAGACCAAAGGGTAGAACAGTCCATTAGTAGTGTGATCAGTGGGGATACAAAAAGCGGTTTTGTACCGTTCGGAGGGAAGAATTCCTAATTGCCAAAAACCAAATTTTAAGTCAAATTTGGAGAAGATTTTGGCATTTTGGAGATAAGTAAAGAGACTGTGACGTCGAGGTAAAGGAAACTTATCATCCTGTAAGAATTGGTTCAAAGGTTGGTAATCAATACCAAACATTTTTTTCCACGAAGGGTTTCACTACGTTTTTCAACATAGAAAGCTTGACAAGCCCACTGAGAAGAGGTGGGCTCAATAAGACCTTGGGCCATATGCTGTGCACATTTGGTCTGGGCCAAAAGAAGGTCAGAGGGACTCATTCCTAGGTGAGTGGCCTTAGTAGGATTAATGTCCTCATTAAGCTTAAAAGGAAGCTTAATGAAAAAGGCGGAGTTTTTCCATAATGGACTTGGGTGGTCAAATACAAGATGGTTTTCGGGACAAAATCTGAGAAATTTGGCAATAATAACTTGATAATCTGAAGGAGAATTTGCCAAGAAGTATATTTTAAGCATATTTGTGTAAGGCTGAAAGAAAGATTTAAATCGTAAACCAGTAGGAAGAATCTGGATATGTTCAGCTTTCCAAAGAAGATCAAACCCAATAAGAAGATCTTTATCAGGTAGATCTGAGCCAATGACATTTAACTAGATAGTGCATTTGGGAAATAACTGAATTCCAATGGGTTTACGAGTACGAAGCTTAATAGAAAAGATTTTACCACTAGCAGCTTTAAAATGCTCTTCAAATTGCTACCCACGCTTGAGAGGTAAAAGAAAGCGAGGATTAAGAATACTACGCTGAGCGCCAGTATCAATAAATCCAATGAGAGGAATGGGACGAGCATATTTGGATGGAAGTATTTGGATATTTACTGAAGGAATCAGAATTTGTGGCTAAAGGGATAAGGAGGAAGAAGTATCAAAATGATATATGGGATGGAGACTCTGTTCAGAGTCAGAAATGTCTGAAGAGGATGAGTCAAAGTTAGAGTCATCAGAGGACTCTAAGGTAAAAAAAGTATGCTTATCAGGTGTGTCTTGTTGAGAGTAACGATACTCTATCTGATCATGCTCAAGGGAGAATTCTGCAACAGATTGCACATGTTGAACCAAACGAATGGCTCTTTTGGGATTTTTTGGGCAATCTTTAGTAAAATGGCCCTTTTTCTTGCAAATGAAACAACGACTGTGTTTTTGCTATTTGGTAAGAATATTTGAGGAATCACAGCGTCTATAATACCATAGATGTCTTTTCTGACGTCTCCTGTATGGCCTTGGATTAAAGGATGTGTGAACACGATGTTTGAAACGATGGTGCCGTTTCTTTGGTGGACAATCACAAGACCTTTTGTCTTTGCATTGAATTTCCAGATAAGGGTTTTTGCAGGCAGATTTGAAAGGCTCTTTGTGTTTGATAATTTCCCTGAAGAATTTCTTCTAGTCAAAGAGATGTTCTAGACAAGCCATAGCTAACTGAAAGAGTTTGCCAAGAGAGGTTTCATCAATGTTGAGTTTAGTGGCTATGATTTGTCTTTGAATCTCAGGTTGTAATTCAACAGGAAGAGAGGAAAGGAAAACATGTTTAAGGGTAAGATCATTATATCCACCTAATTTGTGGAATAAAATGTTCATCCTCTTGAAATGATATTGGAGATCAGAGTGTTTAAGAGAATAACATTTCATTTGGAGATAATCCTTTATGGCCGCAGTGAAGATAGCAGTAGATTCTCCAAGAAATTGATCATGGATATATGCAAGAGCTGTGGAAACATCAGGAAGCTGAATGTAAGTCAGCTGTCTGTACTCACCGAGATTGTCAAACCAGTCTCTCAATGAACCAGTAAACCGAGAGACAAATTCTTTAAGCACAGTCAACAGCTCAGCTCCTGGGCACACCATTTGCAGGTCTAACTAGGCAGATAATTCCTGGAGACGTTCACGCCATCTGGATGATGGTTGATCATCAAAAGTGAACCATGGACCATTACTAGTAGTACTTGGTTTGGCTCTGGTGCGTAATGGTAGGTGGGTACTTTCTCTTTCTTCTTCAAGATCAGAAGGAATATCCACATAGGGGGAGGTGTCTCTAGGTCGAGATGTAGAGGGTCTTTCAGTTGAAGTACCAGAGGCAGCTGGTTGTTTAAGTTCATTAGGACCCCTTATGAGCAAATGTGAAACATCTGCTAGGTAAGTATCAGAATCCGAAGGGGTGTCATCTAACTCAGATTCAGAAGAAGAATTAGGTTCAGGAGAATAATCATCGAAGAGGTCAGAGATATTATCGGTAGGAATGGGTTCAGGGTCTGAGTGCGATTGCATCATGCTGATCATAGGCTTTTTCTGCTCAGCTTTGGATGGTTGAGAAATAAAGAAGAAGAAGACTGAGAGGAGAGAACATGTTCATGAATTCGAATGGAAGTTTGTCTTGGTTCAGAATAAATTGGTGGAGGTGGTATAGGTTTGGATGGAGGTTTAGGCTGAGGCTTTGGGTTAGGAGGAAACAAAGTATGGGTCATAGAAAACAGTTTAGAGGGGTTGTAAGGGCGAGGTGGTTGTAACATAGTACCAAAAGGATGATAAGGTTCTAGAGAAAGAACAGGTAAAGAATGGGAGGTTGTGAACAAGGCTTGTTTGTGTTTGTCAGCATCAATCTGGGCTATCTCAACTTTCAGTCGGCGAATCTCTTTTTGTTTTTGAGTGAACTCAGGAGTAAAAACCCCTTATTGGATCATAGCCCGAAGTTCAGAGTCCAGTTGGGCTATTTGGGCTTGAAAACCATGATAAAGTTCATTAAGGTGATCTGAGATAGTATCAACCTTCTAGTCAAGGGTAGTGGAATGCTGATGGATTTTATCCACTTTTGAGTGGAGAGAAGAAAGAGAATGGTTCTGAGCTCTGGCATTTTGAGTTTGCCAATTAAGCACAGCCTCATAAGGTTTTGGATCTTCTAGGTGGCCTGTGGAGGTAATGGGAGAGTTAACAAAAGGATTAGAAATGACATTGTGCTGAGGATCAGAGGTTTTTTCCAAAGGAGGAAATGGTTGTTGGTATTCGGAGGAAGTGGGATTAGAGAACATCATGCAAGCAAAAGGAAAAGGAGTAGAAGGAAGAACAGAAGAGGCTTGTCGGCAAGATTTTGGTTCATGCTTCTGGATCCATGTAAGACCTTTGTTATACAAAGGCAAATGAGGAGGGTAATCTGCATCATCAGGATCATCAAACTTATTAAGAAGTTTGCATCCAGGATAGATAATCTTTTTCTTTTTCTTTTGGGTAAGAAATGGATCTGCATATTCATGATCATCTATACAAGGACAGATGGGATCACAAAGACCTGAGTCGGGAACATCCTAAAGAAAATGACCGTGAAGATGGGAAGGATACATGGGTTGTCCTGAGGAGGAAAAAGAGTGGATGGGAAGAAGTTTGCCATTCGAAAGGCGTTCCAGAGGATTTGGAACTGGTTGGATCATCGAACGGGTAAAAGAAAATCTGGGTGGTTCTGAAGAGGAGGTAGAAGGAGGTTTGAAATCAACACGAATAGTGCCATCACAGCGTTGTTCATACATGGCTTCAGAAGTTTGAATTGGTGTAGAGTTTTGGTGAAATTGTTCATAGTTTGTTATCCACTCAAGCGGCATGAGTTTGAGTAGATCTTCTCGAGAAATCTGTCGGGGAATTTGGATAATAGTAGGGATGTCTGGAGTTTCAGCAAGGATCATTAAGGTTTCATTATGGGTTTCATAGGTAGTAGGCAGGTCAAAAGAATGGTTTTGGAGACGGTACACCAACTGGTGGTGTAAGGTTGCTATCGGGCAGAAGCAACTTGATCAGCACCTTGGATTTAAACTTGAACTTTTAAAAAAGTGGAAAGATTTGGATCATCCAAGGAAAGGTTATAATTGGGATAAAAGGTAAGAACAACACTTTCAAAATGTAAAGTGGTAAGAACTGTGCCAATAGTAGCCTGTTGATATGCTTTGAGGCGAGTATTAAGAAGGGCTACTCGGGCGGTGGTAGTTAAGCCTTTTCTGCCATGGAGAGTAAGGATAAGACGAACTCCACCAAGATGAAAGTGAGTATATCTGGCTTGTCTCCAAGTATAAATGAGTTCAGGTGGAATTTCAAGAGTTACATATTGTTCGGCATTGGTTGATTGAAGGGAACAGGAATCAAGAGAAGAAGACTGGATATATTCTTTTGGAGAAGGTTGATTTGAGCGAATAAGAGTACAGATAGATCTAGTGAAAGAAGAAGGGCGTTTATACAACTGATAAGGATTAACAAGAGGGAAAAAACAAACTCAGTAACGTGGGCAGAATCAGGAATATAAGAATATTCAACAAGGTTTTCAATCTTATTAGACATATGCTTAGTAACATTTTTAGGTAAGGAAAGGGAGGAAGTAAGCTGAATGGCCGGAGAAGGAGGAGTTGATGAGGAGGACGCCATGGATGAAGATGGATGCTTTAAGGATAGGAATTGAAAAATAACTTAGATTCTAGATGGATGAGAGGAATTTAGAATTTCATGGTTTAGATTTGAAAACTTTCAATGTTTATTCGAAAACAGACTTAAGACTTATAAAGGAGGAGGAGGATTCTTTATATAGAGAGGAAATCCTTGTAGCATGATTGGATAGTATCCTTATTATCTATTACAAGAGTCAAACATAATTATTAAAGTTACATGTGAAAAACAAAAGTAAAAATGACAAACAACATAAAGCACATTGTAACAAAGCACGCTAGACAGGACAGAATCCTTGTCTTTATTAAAGCTGAGATTCTCGAAGAGACAGAGACAGGTAGAACAAGTTGAAAGAGAGACAAGTGGATTAGTCATCACTGTCTTCTTTTGTTGTATCTCCTGATTGAGGGAACAGACGCATTTGCTATTGTAGATGAAGCAATGGTCTCCATGGATATTTTTAAATTTCACAGTTTTCATTTTTCCTTTGAACCTTGCTGCCCATGTTCGAGATGGAAGGGTTCTTTTTTCAGGTAGGTTAGGTGGAGGGACAGTAGGTGTAGGAATCATAGTGCAAGAGTATTGATCTACAAGTGACATAAATTCTTCCCAAGGATCTTGGGAATCTTGGAATAAAACACTTGTATAATCAGGACGTTCTTCTTTAACTAAAATCCCTGAAGGTGTAAAATCAGGTGATGGTGTTCCTGGTTTATGATGTGGGAGTATTTCTAAAGAGTGAGCTGGACCTATAGAGGTATGGTGAATTTCTATTGGAGGAGATGAAACATTGTTAAGCTCAAAGAGATAAGCTTTAAGGATTGAGGCAACTGATGGGTCGTGATGAATTGGAAATGAGTGTGGAAAAGTTTTCCATTCAAAAGCTTGGTCCTAAGTCTAGTAGTCTTCTATGTATGGATGATGGAAGTATGGCCTATGAACAATAAAAACTGAAGTGAACAATTCTGCTTCTTGTTTAGGGAGTCAGTTCATCTTATGAAAATCTGAGATGTTCTGGAGTTGTCTACGCCACCAAGTGAGTGGATTGTACCATTCTAGGAGTGTCCATAAGAGAGTAAGAGCATTTTTAGGTGTAGTGATATGTCTTAGTGTTGCTTGAACTAGCATAATGATCTTTGTGGCATAAAGAACTGAGAGACACCACATATACCAAAGCTCATCTTCTGAAATGTCTCTGGTGAGATCAAGTGTAAGACCTGTAAGGAACAGATATTTAGGATAGAAACTGGGGAAATTCAAAGGTTGTGTGCCCAATATATTTTCATGAAATACCGAAAAAGGAATTTTCTGGCAAAGTCTTGGATTTGGAAGGCTGAGCTAAAAGTCAACCTAAGAAGGAATGATTTTTGGGTGAGAGCTTTGAAGGGTAATGATTTTTTATACGAAGAAGAGGAAGATGAGGATGCCATAGCGCTTAGAGGAATCGTATGGATGGTAGAGGGTCTGGTGAGGAAATCTGGGATAAGATTTTTTCCACCTTTGATGTGCTGGACATTGAAGTCATATTTAGCAAACTAATTTTTTAAGTTGAGCAACTGTTTGTCAGGAAGTAACTTGTTCTTGAAGTCAAGAATCTTTAGAAAATGAGAGTTATCAATTATGACAAGTTATGGCTGAGAAGATGGAATTCAAATTTTTTGATTCCATATTTTATCGCAAGTATTTCCTTATAAATGATGTTGTAATTCTTCTCTGTTGAAGTGAATTGGCCGTTAGCATGAGCATAGTAGGATTCATCATCTCTAATTTTTTCAAGTAAAATGGCTGCCCAGTATTCATCACTTGCATCTGTTTGGAGAATTCTCTGTCCAGTAGCAGGAATCTTCAATGGTGGTGGTGATTGAGATATGCTTTTGAGAGCTTTGACAGCTGTTGTCTGTTCAGGTCCTCATGGTGGGGCTTGCTTTTTCAGCATTTTTGACAAATGACTTGTGTGGACCGCAACTTTTGGGATAAAGTCTTGCAAATAATTAACAATCCCTAGGAATTGTTGAATTTGCTTTTTGGTGAGATCTTTATCTAGAAATTTTGTCAATTCCTGAGCAATGTGTGGTCCTGGTTGATAATGTCCATCCTTTTTCTCCATTCCAAGAAAATTAATGGATTGTTGACTAATGTTGCTTTTCTTTTCAAAAATGCATTATCCCATATGACTGGACGATGTTGAGGAAATCATTGAGTAACTTTTGATGGGTATCACTATCTGTAGAAAAAAGTAAAATGTCATCAATGTAAATCAATGCATGATGGAAATTGGTGAAAAGAACTTTATCATCACCTTTTGGAAAATGGATGGAGCCACTTTGAGACTAAGGGGAAGAATTGTCTATTGGAAATGGGCATTCGGAATACAGAAAGCTGTTTTAGGATGATCCGGGTGATGAATACCAAGTTGCCAAAATCCTGTTTTAAGATCAAATTTAGAAAAGACTTTTGCATCATGCAAATGAATGAACAAAGATTAGACTTTAGGCAGTGGAAATTTATCATCTTTTAGGAAAGCGTGCGAGCTATTTCAGATTGTTTTTCCACATAGAATGCTTGGCATGCCCAGACGGATGTTGTGGGTTCAATAAGACCTTGTGAAAGAAGTTGTTTGCATTCTTGTTTGGCTAACACGAGGTCAGATGGAGTCATTCCAGGATGTGTGGCTTTTGATGTCCTCATTTAATTTAAAACAGAGGTGGATGAAAAACTGTCGGTTTTTCCCCAGAGGAGATGGATGTTGAAACAGAGAATGATTTTCTAAACAAAACTAGAGGAATTTTTTGGAAAGAGAATCATATTTTGCTAGGACTGGAGTGAGGGCATACATTTTAAGGATGTTGGTATAAGGGAGAAACATTTGTTTGAATTTGACACTTGTGGCTGTGATGTGGAGGTTTTTGATTAAATGAAGGAGGTCAAAACCAATGAGGAAGTCTTTGTTAGAAAGGTTGGAACCTATGACTTTTTGTCATATGACATTATTTGGAAAGAATTGAATTCTGATGGGTTTTTTGGTGATGAGTGTTGTACAAATTTTATTGAACTCACAAGCGTACGAATCTATTATAGAATAAATCAACTGTGACGAGTGTCGATCCCACGAAGAGGTAAATTTTAATTGCATGTAAAATTAATTTTTTGAGCTGGTGGTTAGATTTATAATGAAAATGACGTAGGCTATCTATTAATTTAAATAAAAGCGTCAGGAATAAACTACTAAAATGAAATGCTTGGATCTCCGGATCTGTACTGAACATGCACTATCAGCTTAACATTCATTATTAGTACTAATTAAATCATGAAGAGAGATTTTTCACTTCTCATGAACCACACTCTAATAGATATGATACTAAGTGCTTCCATACCAAATAGTAATAACCTTGCCTAGGGAAACGGTAATACCAGCCGATATCTGGACAAGATTATTACTATTTGTCTGTAAAAATTCAAAACATCTATATAAATTAAAGAGGAAGAAAAAGTAAATTTACCAAATTAAGCCCATAGAGCATGTTGAGACTTCACCTTCAACTGAAGTTTGAAAGAAAATTAGTTACTCATAATTGAACTAGGGGTAAAATGAAAATTTTATTAAAATACATAGAAAATACAAGATGGAGATGAAATTACAGAAAATAGAGCTAAAAAATAGATTCAGGGGTGTCAAATTAAGAGAGGGAAACCTTTTTTTATAGATACAATGAGTAAATCATGGCCATCAGATTAAAACAATTTGGACGCTCAAGATTGCACCACGTGGCAAGTTCTTATTAAATGGAACACATCATCAGGGCTGTCATTCTGTGTATATGCACGTACCGTAATACATGTTTTCGGTCCACTAATATACTGCCATGTCGCCAGTCAACGCCACATTAGCATTTTAGTCCAATAGGATCGTGACACGTTATCAGCTAACACCACATCATCAGTCAATGCCATATAAGCTGTCAATGCCACATCATTCGTCCAATCAAATGTTACCACGTTATCGCATCTTGCCACAAAGATAGGTGAATAAGACTGCGAATGAAGATCTGTATATGTGAAACAAAGACATTTATCTTTTTATGCTCCTAAGGTTTTCGACTGTCCTGAGTTCAAAATTACTGTCGTTTTTCTATCTGATCTCTCGTTCATTGTGAAATGATCATGATGTCCCCTAAAATACATAAAATAATTAATTAAAATAAAACATATATAATTAAATCACAAAGTACTTAAAAACATAAAAGTAGGAATGTTAATGAGACTTGAAGTATAAAATGATGATTTTCTCCATTATAAATACACATTTTGTAGCACTCAACAATGAGAGAGGTTCTGAAAATTTCACCATTAACAACTTTGAAGAACTCATTATGTTTTTCCCAGTAGGAAGAAGGCAAGATGTTTGGGATTGATCATGCTTTTTTGGGCACTGTGTCAAGAAAACCTATGACAGGGATTGGTTTGTCAAATTTCGAGGGTAAAAGAGAGATTTTGACAGAGAGAACGGGTGATGAGGAGTTGATGGATTATAGGGTGAAGACAATAGAAGTATTGTCTAAGTCTGATTCATCTGTGGATTTAGCCAGGATGAAAGCAGTAGAATCATCATGTTCTGACTGTTTAGAGAAATTGGATTCAATTTCATCATTGTCTAAACGCATGGATGAGTCTTGTAGATGACTAACAAGTTTGACTACTTTGGCTGGTTTGTTAGGGCAGTTTCTGGCAAAATGACCATATTTTTTGCAGATAAAACAACGAATCTGCTTTTTCTTGTGAGAAAAATGTGTGGACTGTGAAGGATCTTTTTTCCTGAAGAACCTGTAACGTTTTTTGGTTTTCTGAGACCTGTGGAAATGCTTTTAGACATGGTGTTTTTTTTTTACAGGACAAGTGTATTTCTTTTCCTCTTTGCACTGGATTTCAAGAAAATGAGGTTTTTTGCAAGTTGTTGTGAACAGGGGTTTGTTTTCAATAAGATCTCGGAAAAACTGTTTTTGTTCACAAAGCTTATATAAGCATTGATTTGCCAATTAGGATATCTTTCCTAGTGATATGTTTGCAACTTCAAGATTATTGGCAGTGAGCTACCTTTGGATTTCAAGTTCAAGTTCTTTTGGCAGAGAGGCAATGAAAACATGATTGAGTTGGATCATTGAATCCATTAAGCTTGTAAAACAACATGCTCATCCTTTTGTAATGCATGTCAAGATGGTTGCGCTGGAGAGAGCAACATTTCACTGATGATATTCTTTTCTTGCAGTGACTGTTCATAAATTGCAGCAAGTGCTACAGATGGTAATGCCTGGTTAAGTAAGATTTGCCGATATTCTCCAAGGCTTTCATACTATTCACGGAGAGATCTAGTAAATCTGGAGCTAAATTCTCTAAGAACTGAACAAGAATTAGCATTGGGCCTAGTCATTTGAACATCTACCCAGGCTGTAAATTCACGAAATCGAATTGTCCATTTGTGCCGAGGGAGATCATCAAAAGTAAACCAGGAATTTGACGAAGACTTAGCATAAGTCTCCGGAGGAGGATCAGCTAGAGTAGAAGAACTAGCTTCTCCTTCTCCTTCTGTTTCTTCCACAATGTGAGGAGCCGATGAAGGTTCAGTGGTCTCATCAGTTGGTTGAACCATCAGAAGACCAGTTATATCTACTATCAAAGATTCAGAATTATAGGATAAAAGAGTTTCATCATCTTCTTCTATGGTTGTTTCAGAAAAATATTCTAAAAATTATGCTGAAAAATTAGAAGATAGACAAGAAACTTGGGAAGTCGCATACTAGTGCATGGGAGCTTTGTCTTTTGATGGATGCAATTCAGAAATAGATTGTGGTGACTCTGGAGAGATTAGAGGAATAAGATTTGGAGGAGGTATAGCTGTGGGTGTGACCTTGGTGGTTGAGGTTTGAGGTGTCTGGATTTTCACTTGTGTTTTGGGTTTTGTTTTGGTTCTTTGTTGGCTTAGGGGAGTTGCTTGGGAAAGGCCAAAAAATTTATTGTAATCTATGGGAGCAGTGCTAGGGGTATAAAATGGTTGGTATGAAGTAAAAAGTGGTAGAGATATGGGAATAGAATGAGTTTGAGTGAATAGTGAGAAAGATGGTTTCTTTTTGTCCGCTTCTATTCTCGCCAATTCAGCTTTTTCCTTTATGATTTCTGCTTCCTTTTGGTTAAATTCTGGACCCAAAATATTATTGTTGATCATGGATCTGAGGTCAACATCAAGTTGATTAATTCGGATTTAGAGGCTGAGATGGAATTGTTCAAGTTGATCTGTTAGAGAATTAACTCTAGTTTCAGTTCTGGCAACTCGGGTGGCAACTTTGTCAATTTGCTGACCAAGGTTTTGTAGAGCAACATTTTGTGATTTGGCATTATTGGTCTGCCAATTCAATACTGACTCAAAAGGTTTTGGAGCCTCAGGTTGTCCCAATGCAGATATGGGTGATTGGATAAAAAGTTGAGAGACAATTTTAGATTGAGGATCTGTATATTTTTCCAGGGGAGGGAAAACATCTGAGTAAGATTGGGATGAGGATGAAAACATCAGACAGGCTTGAACTGGGGATAAAGTTTTTGGAGTCATACTAGACAAATGCTAACTTGTGCATGAAACATATGGCTATTCTTTCTTTAGCCATTTAAGACTCTTTTTATATATTGGTAGAGGTTGTTCACAACTTGGATCATCTGGGGGATCTGGTGAATCATGTCTGCATTTGGTTTGCAGAGGAGATTTTTTTGTTCTACATCTTTTTCTTCTCATGATCTCAAAATCTTCATCATCTGAGAAGTTGTCATCTAGACATGGACAGTCTAGATTGCACATGTAGGCTTTAGGTACATCTCTGAAGAAATGGCCATCAATTTTATCCGGGTAGACCGAATATCCATAAGAGGAAAATCCATGAATATGAATATCCTATTCTTGACCAATCTGAACAGCAGTAATCATTACTGAGTATGAAAAGGAAATTTTGGGTTCATCAGGGTCAGGAGCTCAGAATATGGTTTTGACAGTACCATGAGGACGCCTTTCAAAGAGGGCTTGTGAAGTTTGTAAGCTGCAGTAATTCCTGTTTAAGAATCTGCTTGGGAATCTAGATGATGGTAGGAGTGGATTCTGTGTCTGCAAGGATCATCAAAGCATTAGATGATGCTTGAGGAGCAGGAAGATCGAGAGCATGATTTTGCAAACGATAGACTAACTAATGGTAGAAAGTTGCAGTCTTTGAGGTTATGGTTTGTTCAGCACCTTGTATTTGAATTTAAACTTTAAGAGCAGTGGAAAAGTTTGGATCATCAAAAGAAAGATTGAAGTTTGGATAAAAGGTCAAAAGAACACTATTAGGATGGAGTGTTGTAAGAATAATGCCAATTACAACATGTTGATATTGTTTAAACCGAGTATCCAATAAAGCTAACCTAGCTAATACTGAAAGACCCTTTCGTTCATGAAGGGTAAAGATCAATCGGATTCCTCCAAGATAGAGGTGAGTGTATCCTTCTCTTTTCCATTGAACTACAAGTTCATGAGTTATCTCAAGAGTGATATACTATTCTGCTTAAGTTGTTTGTAACGCACACTGATCCAGTCTGGATGATTGGATATATTCTTTTCGCAGGGGCCTTTTAGTGGAGATTAAAGCTTTGATACTCCGGATGATTGGACTTTTTTGTTTATACAAGTGGTATGGACTTATAACAGGAAGTTGGGATTCAGTGATCAGAATCTGGAACATAAGAATACTCTATTAACTATTCTATCTTAGAAGATAGATGTTTATAACAAGATTTAGGAATATTTAGAGTAGAGGAAAGAGATACTGGAGCTAGATCAGAACTAGAAGCTAAAGATGTTGAACGAGTTGAAGATGAAGCCATGATAAGGAAGGTCCTTCTAGAAACCAAGAAATCTAACAATCCTAATCCTTTGATATCACCTCTAAGAGTGAAAAGAGTGGCTCTGATACCAGAGGGGGTTTATAATTCAATTACAGGTTTATAATTCAATCATGGAGAATAAATTGATTAAGGTCGTGTCAATTCTTGGCTGGATTTGTATCATTTGGTATTAGCGCTTATGTTCCAAAGTCATATTCATCTATCTTAATTGTTTTTCATTCTTGTTTGAGATTTTTTTTCATTTTTGCTCTTGTATTAAAAAAAATTATGAATAATGCTACAAGAACGGTATTTTTATTTTTTTTTATCAATTTTGTATCCTTGTGGTTTATTTTTCTTAAATCAGTAAATTTTACTTATTTCTTTCCCTAAATTCATTCAAATTTTAGTTATTTAGGATTTACAAAAAAAAATTGTCCCTGACCTCCATTTAAAAATCTTTTTGTTAATTTTCCATTATTAATGTTTTGGATAGTCTACAATTGTCTACCCTACAAGTGAAAATTTTGCCTGAAATTTTGGTAATTTATGCTTTTGAAAACCGAGCATCTTTGGTGTAATCTTTGTGAATTACTACTAGAATCTTGATATTGGTTTTATTAGTTTGATAAGAATCAAGTGAGAATTACTACGAGTGGAAAAAGGCAAGAGGCTGTAAGCGCATTAGAGGGAAAGGCCAATAAATTTGAGTTGAAACACTAGTGGAATTGAGTGAAATACATAAGGGAGTGTGGTGTGGTTCTTTCCCCGTTATTTCTATTTTTTTCTTTTGTATATATTAGCCATGTCTGACAACCCAAAATAAAACACAAATGAAGAGAATCAATATGCAACTACTCAGAATTTGCAAATTCAACCATTGATCGGAGAGATGAAAAGAATGATTAAGGTTGAATTAGAGCATACACTTGAGCATTTGCATCAAGTAGAGAACACACGTACATGACAACCACAACCCGTTCCCCAAGCACGTAGGAGGCAGAGAGCTCTAACTATAGGAAAGATTGATGACTATTATAGGGATGAGTATGATGAAAGGGAGGACTCAATGGGTAACTATAAGAGAGAATGATGGGATAAGAGCATTAGGAATAAGAATGATGGTTTGAATGGCATAATGATGAAGTTCCCATTTTTTTAAGGTAAATTTGATTCGTAAACATACTTTGAATGAGAGAAGAAAATAGAGTTCGTGTTTGATTGCCACAATGACTCAAAGGTAAAAAGTAAAATTAGTTGTGATTAAGTTTTCTAAACTATGCTATTACTTGGTGGGATCAGCTTGTTATAAATAGGAGGCAGAATAGGAAACGTTAAGTTGAGACATGAGATGAGATGAAAATGTTGATGAGAAGTCCTTTTATACCTAACCACTACTACCGAGACTTGTTCCAAAAATTATAAAGTCTTACACAGAGTAACCGAAGCATGGAGAATTATTACAAAGAAATAGAGACTGCCATGATTAGATCAAATGTGGAGGAAGATAAAAAAGCTACCACAACACGATTTTGAATGTACTTAATCAAGAGATTGCAAATATGGTTGAATTGTAACATTATGCGGTGATTGAAGACATGATCCACAAAGCAATCAAGATTGAGCAGCAACTTAAGAGGAGAGGTAACACCATTGCAGCCTTAAACTTTAGTTCCACTCCTTGGAAGCTGAGCTAGCAAGTGAATGCATGAATAAAAAAGTTATGGTGTTGTGGGACAATGGTGAGATTATAACTGAAGATAAAATGTAAGAAAATGAAATGTCACCATTTGAGGACGTTGAAGAAGAAAAGTATACAACCCTGTGGAACTGACTTCAGTAGTTAGGGGAGCTTTAAGTGTGCAAATAAAGGAAGATAAAGCAGTGCAATGAGAAAACATTTTCCATACTACAATAGAGGAAGTTATACTAATGTTGCTAGTACTATCATGGTGGAGTTAAGGCTTAGGACACTTAAACATCCACGGCCATACAAACTACAGTGGTTGAATGACAATAGTAAGATGAAAGTGAACAAGCAAGTATTAGTGACTTTTCGGTTTGGCAAGTACGAAGATAAAGTGTTATGTGACATAGTACCCATTCTAGCTGGACACTTGTTACTTGGGCAACCTTGGCAATTTAACAGACGTATAAAGCATAATGGCTTCACCAACAAGTATTCATTTGTGTTTAATCAATGCAACATCACTCTTGTTCCATTGACGCCAAAGTAGGTTTATAGAGACCAAATGAGCCAACAGAGAGAGAGTGAGCAAAAAAATTGAAAGAAAAAGAAAGTGAAAATCAAGAAGAGACCGAGAAAAATGTCAAAGAAAAACCAAAGAAAAATGCGACCCTTAAGAGAAAATCAGAGGGAAAATAAAAGAATTTCTATGCAAGAGCGAGTAAGATTAAAAAAAAAAACATTTTTTCACATAAGCCAATTGTACTTTTGTACAAAGAGACATTTTTAAAAATTAACGAACTTGAGCTTACTTTATCTAATTCTATTACTTCTCTTTTCTAGGAATATGAGGATGTCTTTCCTAAGGAAACAACACATGATTTACCTTCGATTTGAGGGATTTAGCATCAAATTGATTCACATGGTTTACCTCATATTCAAGGGATTGAGCATCAAATTGATTCATATGGTTTACCTCAGATCGAGGGATTGAGCATCAAATTGATTTTGTAGCCAGTGTAACTATTCCAAATCGACCAGCCTGTAGGAGTAACTTAGAGGAGACAAAAGAAATTCAAAGGTAGGCTAATGAGTTGATGGAAAAAGGGGTACATGAGAGAAAGCATGAGCCCATGTGCAATTTTGGTTTTATTAGTTCCTAAGGATGGAACATGAAGCATGTGTGAGAATTTTCGGGCCATTATAACATAACAGTAAAGCATTGTCATCTCATTCCTAAGCTAGAAGATATGCTTAATGAATTGCAATGGTCTTGTGTACTTTCTAAAATTGATATGAAAAGTGAATATCATCAGATTTGAATGAAAATAGATAAACAGAAAACTACTTTTAAAACAAAATATAGTTTGTACGAATAGTTAGTCATGCCTTTTGGTTTGATTAATGCTTTAAGCACCTATATGAGACTTATGAATCATGTTTTGCGAGCTTTTATTAGTAAGTTTATTGTTGTTTATTTTGATGATATCCTCATTTATAGCAAAAACTTAGATGATAATGTAGTACATTTGAAATATATTTTAGATGTGCTTAGAAAACAAAAGTTGTCTGAAGAAATATACTTTTTGCACCATAAACTTATATTTCTAGGATTTGTTGTGAGTTCTCAAGGAATATAGATTGATGAGAAGAAGATACATGCAATCCAAGAGTGGTTTATAAAGGATTTTAGCACATTGCAGCACAGCTTACCAAAGTAATAAAAAAAGATGTTGGATTCAAGTGGGGAGAAGAACAAGAGAAAGTATTTCAAATGATCAAGCAAAAGCTAACCAATGCTCCCTTATTGTCTTTACCTAACTTTAATAAATCGTTTGAAATTGAATGTGATGCCTCAGGTATTGGCATTGGCGTAATCTTGATGCAGGCGGGATGACCAATTACTTACTTTAATGAGAAACTAAATCAAGTTGCCTTACACTACCTTACTTATGATAAGGAGTTTTATACATATGTTCGGGTGTTAGAAACGTGGCAACACTACCTACGACTTAAGGAGTTCATGGTCTACACTGATTTTGAGTTCTTGAAACACCTTAAGGGCCAACACAAGTTGAACAAGAGGTGTGCTCAATGAGTAGAATTCATAGAGACATTTCCATATGTCATTTGTTATAAGCAAAGTAAGGAAAATGTTGTTACAGATACACTTTTTAACAACTATGTCTTAATCTCAACACTTAATGCTAAACTACTTGGTTTTGAACATATTAAAGAATTGTATGCCGATGACCATGATTTTAGTGTCGAATACCAAGCTTGTGAAAAAACCACAATTGGTAAGTACCTTGGGCATAATGGTTACTTATTTCGAGAGAATAAATTACGTATGCCTAATTATTCTTTGATAGGACATTTTGCAGTTGTAAAGACTTTAGCAAACCAAATCAAAAGTGCAACCCCATGGCTTATACACGTTATTACTAATATCTAGTTCGTCTTGAACTAATGTTTCAATGGATTTTGTACTAGGGTTACCTAGGTCTAAATAAAGGACATACTCAATTTTTGTAGTTGTGGATAGATTTTAAAAGATAGTACATTTTATTCCATGCCATAAAATAGATGATCCTTCTAATGTCGTTGACCTATTCTTTAGAAAGATTGTGAGATTGCATTGTATTATTTATGGGTGGGACATTTTATTCCATGCCACATAATCGCCATGTTCATTCTACTACTAAGTATTCATCGTTTGAAATTGTTTATGGTTTTAATCTTTTAACCCCGTTGGATTTAACTCCATTACCTATTTCTAAGCATATTAACTTAGATGGCAAGAAAAAGGTTATACTTTTTAAACAAATACATGAGATAGCGAAGATCACCATTGAGTGGAGAATTGAGCAATATGCTATACAAGCCAACAAAGGACGACATTTTTGAACCTGGTGATTGGATGTGGTTACACATGCGCAAAGAACGATTTTCGGTACAAAGAAAATCCAAGTTATTACCTTGAGGGGATGATTCTTTTCAAGTTTTGGAACGGTTCAATGACAAAGCTTACAAGGCGGATTTGCCTGGTAAGTACATCATAAGTGCTACTTTTAATGTTTCTGATTTGAATCCTTTTGATGCAGGTGATGATTTAGGGACAAATCCTCTTCAAGAGAAGCAAAATGATGAGATTGAGGACAAAACTATCATAAGCACTTGAAAGAGGCATATTCAAATCCTATTCAAGTTCCCGTCGGACCTATCATAAGTGCTTGAGCAAAGAAATTCAAAGAAGTGCTTAATAGGTTGATTCAAGCAACTTAGGCTCAATAAAACTCATGGAGACCTATTGAAGAAATCGTACATGATAAATACATGATTTAGACTCTTAAAGTTTCCAAATAATCATTTCCATGAGACAAGAAGTTAGCTTGGACAATATGGCGGGAAAATATACTATTTTCCTTTTCGAATCTTTCCCAATTGGAAAAGGTACTAGTTTCCTTTTTAGATACTTTCTTTTTTCTTGAGGAGGCTAGTGGTGAAATAAATCGGTTATTTCTATTTTAATTGCCTAGTTTTTATTTTAAATTTATGTAAGGCATTTAAACTTATTAGGATTTTAATTTGATTTAAATTCTTTGTTATTTGCTTAGATTAGGATTCTAATTTGATTTAAATTTTTTCCTATTTGCTTATATTAGGATTCTAATATGATTTAAATTCTTTCCTATTCACTTAGATTAGGATTCCGATTTTATTTTAATTTAGGATTTATTTCTAAAAATTCTTGTAACCAACCCTATAAAAATGTACTTGCATCCAATAAATAAAGGAGATCAGTTTTAATGCAATTAGTGAGAGAGTTAATTCTCTTTGGTTCTTAGATAAATTCTTTGAACTTATCAGATTTTCATGGTATTCGAACTCTTAACTTATCAATCAGATCATCCATAGTTGATTGTGGCATCCTCACATATTAAGGTTTGCGCTTTCATTGAGCATTGGGTCGCGATTCCATTCAATTCCAGGTTTAGAATTCGATCTTAGAGACTAAATTAATTAAGGTCGCGTCAGTTCTTGGTAGAGTTTTTATTAGTTTTGTTGTTATAAAGAATTTTTTTGCCTAAATAGGCCAAAAGGTTGAACTCAAAAAAATTATTTGTTATTAAATACATAGAACCCTATACATGTGTGTGTGTGTTTGTGTGTGACACTTCTCTCTAATGTCCTTAAACCATTTAATTCCTTGTTGGACTCAGCTTGCTCAACAGGAATGAGTCCACAAAGAATTAAGACTCTTTTTCAATAGGAAAGCAAAGAGAAGACAACACCTCTTTCACAGCGCATTCTCGATTCATTTCCTATATGCTTTTCATCTTGGGTAGCTATAAATCAGTGGTTTATTATCAATTATCAAAGAGAAATTACATCATTAATTTTTGAAGTAATCTGAAAAGCCTTAATTATGTGTCTTTGTTTTACAAGTTAGGAAGATTGAATTTTTTATTGCTTTTCTTGTAGCTTATTGCAAAAGAAGTTCTGCATGGATTTTTTATTCCCTAACTCATGAGGAGATGGTGCTATTGGTCTCGCAATTTCACTTTTTGTGCTACGGTTATGTCGTAGGTTTCTTATGTTCTTCCTATTTGGGCAAACACCGAAGTCAAAATAGTCGATGTGTAAAAGCTATCTTGGTAGTGTCAAACATTTTGAGGTTTTGGTTTTATGGGATACTTAAGTTGTACGACTGAGAGGATATTGTATCCAACCCAAATACACTTCAAATCTCCAGGGGTAGCCCTCGTACTTCCTAAGAGTAAGGTTTGCAAGGTTTAGAGACATAAAAGCAAACGTGATTTTGGGATTCTAGCAAAGGTTGTGGTTTTGGACTTACTTTTCCCTTTGAACTTATGAATAGAGCTCTTCAAGTATGAAGGATCTCATGGAAAATCCCAAGACTTATATGGCTAGTGTCAAAGTTATGGAAAGACTTAATACTATAGTTATCACTCTCTGAGCTAGATAGAGAATGTTCAGCACTTTTACTAATCTCTATGTATTAATTGACGTAGGCGTGGAACCATCCCCATTGAAACCTTCTACTATGTTATGCCCCTTAACCCTGATTCTTTTCTTAAACATCTTTCCTAAAAGCATAAAAGGGGAAACCCCAAATCAAACTTACAAGCCAAGACCTGCAAACCAGACATCCACCGACCAATTTAATAACTTAAAACCTATACACCAAAAGCCACAAATCCAAGTATAAAACAAAAAAGGACACTAAATGAGGACTTTTTTTTTACATGAAATCCGAAATAGGAAGCCACCACAGTCGTGCATTTGTAAAAGAAAGAAAGTCAAAGCAAAAAGAATACCTCAAGTTCACTAAATTGGTGAATTTGAGTTACTTGAAATAGGATCTATATAATAGAATTGCAATCACCATGAACAAGAATAAAATCAAAATAAAAGCCGACACAACAAGCTATATGCATGTAAGAAAAACGAAGGGAAATAAAGTACCTAAAGACCACAAAATGCCAAACCCAAGTGCCATGAAATCGGATATTAGAGCGAGGAATGGCATATGTTGAAAAAAAAACCAAAAGAAAGGAATGCAAGGTGAGGTTCCTAGTGAATGAGAGGGAAATGCCAAAAAGAAAAAGAAAAAAAAAGAAGCGATAAAGATGGGAACATCACACGTGGCGGATTACGGAGGAGAGGGAAAGCTAAAATCACCACGGACCAAGCACCAAAGAAAGGGAACCCAAAATCTCTTTTATCACACACAATAAAGGTGCTTTTCTTTAGGGTTTTGATAAATGAAAATGGTTAAAGAAGAAAAAAAAAGAAGTGAGGAAGATAAAAAAAAGCCATTCATACCTCATTTTTGTGGATAGGGAGGAGGTTGGTCACATTGTTGAAACGCTTAGGAAGGAAGGAATTTTGCAAGGGATTTCAACGGAAAAAAGGAAAAGTAGATAAAGAAATAAAGAGATAAAGCAAGAAGCTATACAGTGTGAAAGTGAAAGTGGGTACATTCACTCACCCTAAAGTAAAGAAATTTATTGTTAGTTTGAGAAAAATTTGCCTAAATTTTATACTTCAAAATTAGAGAGAGAAAACACAAAAGAAATATTTTGATAGTTGCTCCCACTTTCCACACTCTCCAAAATGTGGTCACTATAAAGCCACACAATTAAAAAAAAAAAAAAAAAGAGGGACGGGAGGCAATTTTTTAACATGAAAATCTTATAAAGCCATAATTTTTTCTTAACAAGCCATCAATGAAGAAAAGATGATCGCCATGTGTCATTTAAAATTCCTCAAAGAGTTTTTTATGCCTCAAATATTATTGGCATAAAGAAATTAGGAGGATTTATTTAGGGAAGAAATGAGAAGAATAATGATACAATGGCATGTGTCAATATAGAAATTTGAAAATTCATCAAAGTGAAGTTGGCCTATGTTGGGTACCCCAAGAAATTAAAATGGTATGCAAACTTCCCTATATTAAAGGTAAAACAATTAGAGAAAACTTCAAAAAAGTTAGGTATGTGAGCCATTATCATCATAAAAAGATATTGACTTCTTAACTAATATTGGGGAATCTATAAGGAAATATTATGTTAGAAAAATAGAGGTAACAGCTTGCCACATCGATGAAAAAGGACAAACTAGCCCATCAACAAAGTTGAGACCATCTGTCCCTACCTGCCACATAGCCTCTGCAGAGGTGGGCTAGACCACATGTAAAGTCCAACACGTGTAAGTGTGGACCAAATGCATAAATGATGCACCAACTTGCTCTCTAAGGATACTTTCAATACTTTAGCGATCACACAAGCCAAAGGATAGGAATATCCTTTAAGCAAACCAATAAAAATATGTCGTGTGGCATGGCGACCAGGCACCTTAAGGCACTCTATAAAAACATGCTTAGGTTCTATTTTTCTCAATTATCATGAAATACACATAACAAGGGGTCGATGTTTTCTTCAACCTCATAACACTATTATATAGAGCTTGTAAGCTCTCAGCTTTAATATAGCCCCAGCTCTAACTTGAGTATCGAAGTGTAGTTGTCAGCCACTTCTGACTCCACTTCTAACCAGGTTAAACATAACCCATCAAGTCAACTCTCTCCAGATTTAAGTCTTTCGCAATAGTCCCACATTTTCCATTCTTTCCTATGCTTCATTTAAGGCCAAAGCGAGCAATACACCTTGATTACATAAGGTACCTTGTCACCTTAATACAAATTTATTATTTTTAGCTAAGTTTTTGCTCTTTTTTCCTTCACCCCAATATCTGGTTAAAATAATATTTATTTATTTATATTTAAATAATATTCTCATTAGAAGGAAGAAGCATATTTTAAGGGAAAGAAAATAAAAGTCTCAATTTTTAAGCTTATTTTTATGTAATGTTGAAGTAGTATTTGGTAGTTTTATAATTTGAATTGATTATTTTGTTATTTACATAAAATGAGGGCAGCTATATAATATTTATCTTTAATAATTTTCACTTTAACCAATTAAAATGAGGGGTAACTTGTGGCCGGTTATAAGCAAGGATGCCATCAACCGCCTGCAAAATATTTAACCCACTTGCATCTTGTTGTTGCGAATTTTTATTTTTTTTAAAATACTTTTAACAATAGATAAAAATTTAAATTATATTATTCAAACCATAAATTTATAATAGTAGCTTAAAGAATTAGTTCTAGATTTTTGTCCAACATTAAAATAAATACACAATATATATTAATATAACACAAACAATTTCTGTTATAGGCAAATTACTATCTTTAAGATCAATGTTTTGCTCCATCTTTTAATCAATATGCAAGTATTGTCAATAATATTAACAAATAAAGTTTAGACAAGTAAGTTAACAATTAATTAAATAAATAAAACCCAAATTTATTAAAATCAATAAAGTTAAAATAAAATATTAATAATATTAAACTAAAAAAATAAAATTTCTACTTATTAAAAATTTATTATATCAATCTTAAAATAAATATGTATACACACAAAGACTCAGACTAGAAGGAGTAGTGCATGTTGCTATAGTGAGTTAGATTAAGTTTAGGAATTAAGAAGATTAGGTCTCGAGTAATAATTTTAGCTTATATTTATTTATGATTAATTTTTTAATGCAATTTTTTTTATTAAACTTAAAAATATAAATAATTAAAAAATGGTATATATCAAATTTTTTTCAATACCAAACTCACTTGTAACTTATAATAAATTTAAATTTAAAATACCAAATACTCTTGCAACCTCTACTAAATTATCCAATCTTAGACCAGTTTGTACAGATTTACAAATTCGTAAATAATTTTAACATTTTTAATTATTAGAGTAACTAAAATAATAATAAATATAAGCGGAGCCTGTGATACACGTTATTCCGTAACTTAACAAGACTAAACCTTAACATTGCACTTTGAAAAAGTTGATTATGGAAGTATCGATAGTTTTTCACGCAAAATACCATTTTATTGTATAATTCAATCTTGCAAGCAGTGAAAGTAATTTACAGCCGATTTGATTTACACTAAAAGCTCATAGGAAATGAACGAGTCGTGTTTTTAACAGTTTAGCTGCCCAATCAGTGCTGATGAGTCATGACTCCGTGCCTGTTTGGCTCAAAACAAAACGCTACCATAAACGTGGCTATGGATGGGGGGGCGCCATTGTTCACTAATTCGCCGGAGGACGAAAATCTTTAATTTAACTGATCAATCTGTACCAAATAAAAAACTTATTGATCAATCACACCTTTGAAGAGAAAGGAAAAAGCGAATCAACGACGAAAGGAAAAATCTTTTAACTTAACTGATCAATTACCACCACGAGCGGCTGCACCAGTCACCGCCGCTGCCCGCCGTACTACGTTTGTTGTTCGTCGATATCGAAACCACTGCGAAGCCGAAACGAATAGACTGATATCTCCGCCAAGATGAGCACCGATAGTCGTTAATTGTCTCATATGAGCTCTTGCTCTAGAGTACGGTAATCTACTCTTTCTTGATCCGTTTTCACTTACCGTTCACCTGTCTATATGGCTGATGGCTTGTCATCTGGTGTTGGGGTCTTGGTTTGATTAGAATAATACAGAGAATTCAAAGGAAAAAGAGAGGAAGAGAGGTCAACACAATCTTAATTTTCATCTAACTATAACATGAAATCCTAATTTAAAAAAGAAAACATCCTAACACTAACAAATAAAAATAACCTACAATCTAAACATCTCTTTAGTGCTTATGAACAGTGGCAACAAAATGAACTGAAGATGATGTATATTTATTTTTATTGGCGTGGTTGTAGTTATTGAAATTAATTTCATTGTGCTTAACCGGCTGATTTTTTTATTATGCTTTTGTGATTGTCTGTATTTTCTTTATGCATAAAAATAGAGATAGAGTACATTTGCTCTTGCTGTAGCAAATTGGAATAAGGTGTGTGAGAAATATACTTTCCAACCAAGAACAAGATATGCTTTTATAATATCTTTTACTGTGCTGGTGGGTGTTCATTTGAGTTAGTGAAATCAGCTGTTTTGTGTTCTTTCTTGCTAGTGAATTTCATTTTGCTGCTGAGGTCTGTTCCTTCTTAATTTCGCTACTTATTGTTGTTGGATTTCTTTTACAGGTAGCTTGCAGAGCACGGTTTGAGAGATATGTAAGAATAGAGAAAGGACTAAACTTATTCAACTATAGCAAGTAATTAATGTTTGACTTTTCATATATTCTGTCAACCATTTGTTTTTTGTTTTTTAAATAGAATGGTTTGTGCAAGATATCTCTGATACTAGCCAAGTCCCTAAAAGAAAAAGGACGAGCTTAAATCTTTTTAGATCTTTCTTGGTCTAGTTGATGAAAGACAATGTTGGGTAGAAGTTTGACTGCGATGGACAAATACCATCTTAAACAAGGTATAAAGTTAGGATCAAAATTAGGGATATGCAAAAGATGGATATCAAGCATGCTGCAAAGGAGATTTGCAGCTTTGTGGGGAAATGGAGACTATGGAAGGTTAGGTTTGGGGAGCTTAGAGTCTCGGTGGAGGCCTGCCGTTTGTTCTGCTTTTGAGAATCACAGCCTCAAAGCCCTTGCTTGTGGTGGAGCCCATACCTTGTTCTTAACAGGTTTATTTATTTATTTTTTTCTAAGATAAATTACTTTAGACATTTTATGTTGTAACTATTTTCTTCTGTATCTAATAAAAGATATAGCATTTGGTCATGCCCTTTGTTTTATAAAAAAAATTGTTTTTATTCCTCTTAAATTTGGTGATGAATTATGAAGATTGTGGGCTGTGGCAACCTGAATAGCTGTGGCCTATATTCAGGCTGGGGCTCATAAATCATTCTTCACCTTTGACTGGTCAGGTAGAGACTCGTAAATTGTCCTCCACCTTTGAATGTTCAGGTAGAGACTCACAAATCATCCTCCACCTTTGGCAGAAACTGGCTGCGTTTATGCTACTGGTCTTAATGATTTTGGACAGCTCGGCATATCAGAAAATATTAGTTACTCTTTGGTATGATAATTTTACTTTTCTGCTTAGACTTTTCCTTCATATTTTGGGCCTTATTTTGGTTAATGATCATTTTTAGATTCACCTAGACAATCACATTTACATTCTCCCCTAGGACTTGGCCAAGTGGTTTTCAAGTAGCTTTATTTGGCTGATCATTGGATTTTGAATTTAAACGATTTTGTATAATATCCAATTTTAATAAGACCATCCAAGTAAAATTGAGAGTGGATTTTGGCTTACTACCCGGAGGAAAAAAAGATTGAAGGGTCATTTTACATGGTCCTTAATTAAACCAATTAAGAGACTGTAATAAAATCTTATTTTGACTTTCAAATCAAGTGTTTTTCATGTGCATTTTTAAGCTTGTGAGGTACATTCAGTTGTTATGCTTCTTCCTGATAATGAATTTTAACTTCTACTTGTTCGGAACAATTAGGCTTTAGATAGTCAATGACTTATCACTCAATTTATCACTTTTTCCATCTATATGAAGTTTCCTTAATTCTTTACTGCCTTTTCAATTAGGTTTGGGACTATACACTTTCATTAGGGTTGTAGGAACTAATTTTGCAATTCCCCGTGACTACGAATGGTAAGTTTCCTTGGATTGTTAAATCTTACCCTATAACCCTACATAACAAAAATCATTAGCGTTAGTTCATTTTGGATTAAACAAATGATCTCAAAATTTACTTGGAATTCAATTTGGATTGCTGATGCAACTCCAAAAATCATGCAAAAATTTTCTCAAAAGTAGCAAAATAAGAACAGGGGGAAACAGTGTTTGCTAGTATCGAAGAGCAAATAGCTTCTTCCAATTCTAAAACTCTTTCTAGTTATTCTAGACTTGAGAAATTGAAGACCATTTACCTAAACGGCTTTTTTGTCACCACTTTTTTGTTGTATTTCCAAAACTCCATGATGTAAATGAGTTTAATAGAAAGACGAGATCAGCTACGGTTCCTAGTCAGCACACTGTTGTTTTTAGCATTGAAAAGAACTACAGATCCAAACAAAAGTGACGCTAGAGTTTTGATGTGAGAGAAAGAATAATGGGGTTGCTGTGGGTAGAAAATAGATTGAGAGACTCGAAATTATTGGAGTAGGGAGAGTGATTGAGAGGCTGAGACATGAGAAATAGTAGACAAAGGCAGTAACATTAAGTGGAGGAGAGTAGCAAATGACATTGGTTAGTTTTAGTTCTTTATTCAATTTTTCATAATTCAATTAAGTTCTCCTGAATCATCAATACATTTTATTTAAATTTTTCATGGAAGTATAAGTTAAAACTTTTTGGGCAAAGTTATATAAGACAATTGGGCAGCTTTGGATTCTTGTTAAGGAGAATGCTTTTAACTTTCATGGAAAGAGAAAAAATTAAGACTCTTTGTAAGAGTGCAATTCTTGAATTTTTGTGTGTGTTTTGGGAAGAAAGAAAGAAATAATGGATAATTGGGTTGCGTTAGAGATTCTTTGCTTGCTGGATAGATCTATTTTCTCTACCTCTTCACAAATCTTGGTTTTGAAAGAGTTCGAATATACTTCTTTCTTTTTTATCCATCATAATTGCCAAGAGGTTGTGATATAGCTTGTGTAGTTGAGAGAACCTTGTTGAGGGGATCATAAGTATTTCTCATGGTACAAAAAGTAGATGTGATTTTTTAGTTCTTGGATGTTGTTTCATAATTGCCAGGAGGTTGTGATATGGCTTGGGTAGTTGAGAGAACATTGTTGAGGGGATCATAAGCATTTCTCATGGCACAACAGGTAGATGTTGTGAATTTTTTAGTTCTTGGATGTTTTTTCTCATTATATTTTTTGCTTTAGAGCTGTCTGTGGATTTTTGGTCGTGTTTAGTAATTTCTTATGCTGATTCCATATTATTCATTGTTTTAGTTTTCTCTACCACTAAACAAGCTACCTTTATTTCAGTTGAAAGAAATTAGGTTTTTGTCTCTACTTTGTCCTACATCAAGTAAATGGGTTCTTAACATGCCTGGTCTTGTCTTTGGTAGGAACTTGAATTCCCCTGTAGGAGCTGCGCATGTGCAGTGAAATATGTTGATAAAGGTAGTTACTAGAAATATTTCATGCATTTAGTTCAGAAGTGGTCTTCAACTGCTTAATTGGTGGACTGTGTTTTGAGGTTCATCTTGGTTCCTATTTCTACCTATTAAACTTTTTATTTTTGACCTAACCGTTACCTTTGTCTTGTTTATGATTACCCTTTAATCATTGATTAGTAAACTATAAGTATTATATCTTTTCAAGATTTTCCTACACTTGTATGCCCTAGAAACTTGAACTCTATCTAGTGGTGACATAGATTTATATGATTATTCATTAATGTTTTTGAGTTGGATGTGCTTGGATAGTGGTTCAAGTGGTAAAGACTGGTTGGGTTGTAAGTGTTTCAGGTTCTGAGATTAACAAAGCGAGCAAGAAAGTAAAAATGTAAAGGTTGGATGTATTTGCTCAAGTCTTAGGAAATAGTTTTTTTATTTTCTTTTTTCCCTGCAAAAAGATATCTATGGGGGAAAAAATGAAGTTTTGCTGTTTAACTTCCACTGACAAAACAGGAAAAAATTAGACATCACTTTTGACTTATTATTTTTTTGTGTCATGATTAGTGCATTGTAATGGGTTTTATATGCTGCAATATGTATTTCAGACCACAGATGACTGTGGTAGCACTGCATTGTGGTAGCTTTGGTATATTGCTTTCTTTGCCTTCCCCCTCATATATTTGGACTGATTGTTTCTATGGTCCTATTATTTAAGACAATGCCTTTGGAATATGAGTGTTCTTTCTGAATTTTCCGCTTACCCTCTTATTTTGTTGTAGGAGCCACTAAGGATTTCTGGACTTGAGAAAGAAGTTGTGCAAATCTCAACTGGTTACCATCACTCTTCTGCCATTACAGGTTGTGAGTTAGGCAGAACATTATGTAGAGCTGCGCAATATCTATTAGTTGAACAGTGGTATTCAAAAGTTAGAGCCCTTTTTTTAAAGAAAAATGCATTTTTGGACGGGAATGGTAAATTGATCCATAAATCTATAGAAATTGAAAAGAAAGAAGAGCTGAAGTCCAAAATATCTAATTTGGTAAAAGGTCTAATTTAATTTTTTTCTCTTCCCATTAGCACATTCAAGGCTACATGAACAATGAGTACTACATCTATCAATTTTCATATTTCTATGTCTGTGTTTGAGATCTTTGTTTATTCTAGTTGCTAGTTTCATTTCTTGTGCGGATGCCGATAGGATTTTCATTTAAGAGGTGCTATAAAAATAATCATGCACGTTAGAGAGAGGTAGGGAAGAGATTTTGTGCAATGCTCCAGAGCAAAAGAATAAAACTAGGTAATGCTCAAGAGTTATAGAAACACAGTTCACTTACGCGATTAGATATAATATTGACTAAGCATTCCACTCGGGAAGGGGAAGGTCCTCGGACACATGTGGATCAATGAACTAATAGTAATACCACAAAATAATATCAGTTGTACTAAGAATGAATTAATTATCCAGAGGTTCTTGCTAGGTTTCAATAGTAAGCCCTGCCATGAACTACATGCACAGTAGAGAAGAAGAGTCTGTAACCTAGACATTAGCTACAGTGATTTCATGAAATAGTTTTGTTTGGAAATGTGCTGCTTCTTTTTTTTCATATAAGTTTAGAGAGTGATGCCTTTTTATGGTTCAATATTGTACTAATATGCTTACATGTAGGTAGAACACATGAGGTTTGTTTGTACCATTATGCCTTTCTGATTGCCATTCGTTCTATAATTTTTTCAGTGGATGGGGAGCTCTACATGTGGGGAAAGAACTCAAATGGACAGCTTGGCCTTGGAAAAAGTAATAGTTGAACCTAAATTTTATGTTAGATAAGTGCGTGATATAAATATATGCATATTTTCATGCATACATAATGACATCTGCCAGGTTATTTCCTTTGTAATTGTTTCATTGCTTTATTTGCCGTATTTGGAATTCCTTAATATAGTGAAGATGAGATAAATTTGAAGACATTTTCACCTAATGATATGTTGTATTGACATGCAGAGGCAGCAAAAGTAATTCCCATACCAACTAAAGTAGAATGCTTGAGTGGAATCTTTACAAAACAGGCAGCTTTGGGCTTTGAGCACTCAGTTGCTGTTACTGGTCTGGAACTAAGAAAAGATAGATTCTATTTTGTATACCTGTCAGTATTGGCGTTTATTATTTGGAAATTCTAGGTACTAACCATTGTTGTTTCTTGGTTGTGCTTGCACTCACCAGATGGGGGAAAGGTCTTAAGTTGGGGGGCAGGAGGATCTGGAAGACTTGGTCATGGCCAAGAATCAAGCACTTTAGGGTTCTTAAGAAGCACCAGGTTTCTGTTGATGGCTTTATAACCTGACTTTTTTGTTAGACAAAGAAAAGTTAATACAATCTCTAAGGCAATAATCCTCATCTTTGTATCAGGGTACAAGGTTACAAGCTATTTGTAGGTGTACAATTAGAATAGAGCACTGAAATTGTAAATACATCTTACAAGATAGGTACAATCTAAAAATTATGGATTCTGGTATAAATAAATGGAAATTACCTATAATTTTTTACTGATTGCTTTTAGACGTTTTCATATTCCCCCTCAAGCTGGCTCAAAGATGTGGATCATGCCTAGCTTCCTCTTCATATTCTTAAAGGACTTTCTGTCAATACTCTTTTTAAGAAATCTGCCTACTGTTTGTTAGTAGGAAGAATGTCATACATACCACATATCTCGCCAGCTTTTCCTTGATAAAGTGACTATCCAACCTAACATGCTTTGTACGATCTTCACAATCCTGCGACTTTCTTCCGTATGGACCTTTGAAAAAACTTCTCTGGTGGATGGTAATGGTTCTTATCAAGCATACGTTCGCACCTAATCAAGCTTTTTGCATAGACCAGCCAGGAATTCAAACAGTTTGTCGTCTTGTTTTTTCTTGTACTGGGTACTATATGCTGCACAATCCCACTTGAAGTCATAGTGCTGATCCAGCTCCTACCACAAGCCTTTATTCACCAACACCTTGTTCACTTCGTTAAATTCTTTGATTTTTGAACTTATCTTGTAGATTTGCATTGAGTCGCCGAATAGGTTCCATCATGGCGTCCCATTACTTCTTTCCTGTAACAAGTCTGGCTGTCCTAATTTGGGTTCCATAGAATTAATCAAGCCATGACGCGGTCATTGATTTTTTCAGAATACCATGCCTAAAACCCAAGGTCATCTTGCCCTGGTGCTTCTGTCAAACCTGTAAAGGACACAATCTACCCTTTTTCTCGAATAACTGTTTTCATAAATTGGGACCATTGAGAGAAAATTTTGCCCATTCAACTTGTGTGCAGTAATTTACAGAGATGGTCTGTATTGTGCCTAAAACAGGTGTGGGATTGATTTTGGTGGCCTTATAGAGCCACTAGATGTCCCTCCTTGCTGACTTCAGACATCCTGTCACTTCTGATAAAACCACTTCTATTTTAGGGGAGTAAAACCTATATTGATTCTAGTGGGATAGGTTATGATCAAATGAGAACATCTCAAGGCAATAATCATTATCTTGAATTGGTGTACATGCTATTTGTAGGTGTACAGTTAGAATAAAGCAGGGAAACTGTTTATACATACATTCTACAAGATAGGTAACAGCCTAGAAATTAGGGATTGTGGTTTATAATTAAATTAAAGATGGAGATAATTTTAAATGAACGTTTCTGGACTTTTTCACAAAAAACATATTTCTTATTCTTCTTAATTGTTTGAAAAATTGGTAATTCCACATTCCTTATTAAAAGTCTGATGCATGGTTTCTGTTAATAATTCATATAGGAATTTATGAAATCTTGAGGTGAATAATGCTAAAGCACTTCATGTATGATAATGTCTCGTATATTGTGGTCTGAGTGGTATAACTTTAGTACTTGTCTATGAGTTTGTATCTGGTGTTAATGCATGTAACTGTGGCATTACTTTTATTGTTAACCAAATTTATGAACATTTGTATCAGCAATCCTTTTCTAAGTGACCAGTACTAGTGGTTAGTAGGTGGGTTACAGTTTATTCATAAAATGGTTTTGATGTGGGCTCTGCGAAAGCATTCTGTTGGGATATATACTCGTGCAATTTGATAAGTACCTGATTTCAGAATCAAGCAATTCTATGGTTTCAATTGTAATTTTTTGTTATGTTTGTTCCTACTTTCCATATTAATGCAAGCTATAAAAAATTTAAAAACAAAGATAAACTGTATCAATAATGTCAACTCCTTTCTATGTGGCATGTATACTGACTTGAGCATCTTGAAGCTTCCAAATTTCTTGTTCTTTTGTCTATCCATTTTTTTAAGCTATTGTTACTTTATCTACGGTAAGAACTGTTTGTTTTTTCACTGTTCTGTATTAATAGATGCTTTCTGTGTGCAGTGAATACACACCGAGACTCATAAAGGAACTAGCGGAGGTTAAGGTTTTATTCTTGTTATAGATCGAATGTTCATGGATGTTGTGAGTATTCATCTATATATCATTGTCTTGTTATTGTCATGATCTGACCTTTTGGTCGATGAATTGTTAGGTTAAAATTGCAGCGGCTGGATTTCTCCATTCAGCATGCATTGATGGTATTTCATTGACCTTTCTTATAGACAATCTGTATATGACTTGGCTTTCCAAATAATATTAACTCCTTACGTGTCATTGTTTGTCTAAATTTGTAGAAAATGGCCGTGTCTATATATTTGGCGATAGAGCAGTGGATAAGATGGTAAGTACCAAATCTAATATTCTTTTGAGGATTTTAGCCATCAAAGTTCAGGTTGTTATCTTGAGTTACCTTCTGCTGTCATTTATTTATTTGAGAAATAACAAATTCTTAGTGAAATAAAATGTAGCTCTTTCAAGAGGGAGGTCATGCGAGAAGGCCATCCCTAATTAGTAAACTTCCTTACTCAGAAGAAGTTGCATGTGGTGGCTATCACACATGTGTTTTGACAAGTAAATTTTTTCTCCTCATCTGTTTCAATTTCATCTTGGTTTACGTTATTTCAAGAGAATCACAAGTTGTCAAGGAAACATAGATTAAAGAAGCATTTTTTTCCCTGCTAAGAAACTCAAAATGTTTTAATGATGAAAAATTTCAAAACAGAATGTGGACCAGCTGTCCATTAAGAAAACACAAAACTAAGCCTATTTGTGTTATACAAAAGTATATCCAATCACCCGTTTACAAGGCTAGAATCAGCTATAACTCCCTATCTCAGAACCTCATCCCAGTTTAGATGATGTTGGTGTTTTCTTTTTTTTTTTTTTTTGGGGGGGTGTGGAGGAGGGGATGAATCTTGAAACTCGTTAGAAACTGAAGCCCAAAGTGAAGAAGAAGACGAATTGTATCCTGCTGTTCTTCAAGATTATCTGCACTTTGCCCCTAAAAATATGAACATTTCTTTCCTCCCATATTACCCAAAATAGAGCTGCTACTGTACATTTCTATGGAGTCTTTGTTCCTCTACCTAAAGCAAAGGAGTACTCCATAAAAACAGAATTGACCCATAAAATATTAGCTTCGTTGCACAACTTATATGAGAACTTAGAAGCCACAAAACAATGAAGAAAAAGATGATTTGATTTTTTTGCACTTTTCTTGCACGTCACCAAAAAGGAGAGAGACAAAAATTAGGAAACTTTCTTTGAATCACGTATCCAGTATTTAGTTTTCCTTGTGCCGAGGCCCACAAGAAACTTGAATTTTAGGGGGGATGCTAGCCTTCTAAATCATTTTGAAGTGTAAAAACTCTCCAGCTGAAACATCGATGCACAACTTCTTAGAATATGACTTGCAAGAATACTGTCCTGAGGCTTCCGGCTTCCAGCTTCCAGCTTCCAGCTTCCAGCTTCCATATCCTTTTTGTCTTCCTCCAATTCATCAATGTCGATGTCTTCAATACTCAACATAAAGGTTTCAAGTTCTTCAACCTCTCTATCATTCAAATTTCTTTTATAATTGAACTTCTGATTCCAATTCATATAGGGTGGAGAGAGAGCCATACTAGAAAAATTTGAGAAAAGACATAACCTGTACAAATGGGGGAATTTCTCACACCACAAAAAATCTCCTCTCCATTACCCTCCCAAAAACGAATATTCTTGCCATTTCTCATATCTAAGGCAATATAACTAAGAAAAGAGGGTTACTCTTTAGATATAGCTTTCCAAGGGCTTCTATTGGACCCATTCCTAGCCATGTTTGACTTCCATCCATTTGGATGAATTCTGTACTTGCTGCAGATAACCTAATGTCAAAGAGAAGTCATCTCCAAGGGAATCCTCCAACACCATTTTGCCTAAAGAGCTCTATTTTTCTTTTCCACATTACCAATTCCTAATCCTTCTCTAGTTTTAGGCCTTGCAACCTTATCCCACTTCATAAGATGAGATCCGTTGATATTTCCATACCCTTCCCACAAGGAGTCTCTCATCATCTTCTCAATTCGTTTTGCAATTCCCCATGAAATTCTGAAAAGAGAGAAAATAAATTGGAATGGCTGACAATATGGAGTGGATTGGAGTGAGTCTCCACCTTTGGAAAGGTATGGATTTTTCTATACCCCAATCCTCTTTCCAATTTTTTCAACTGCCAGGTCCCAAAAGTTTTTTAGTTCTTGGATTATCACCCAAAGATAAAGCTAGGTTCTTCAAAGGTGAACTTCCCACTGTAAGCCCAAAATTATTTGCTAGGTTTTGACTTTATCCTCCACTGAGTTGATTCTCGCTATTGTACTTTTGGCCATGTTGACTTTGAGAACCCCAAAAAGGAAAAATTTGAAGCCGTTCACAACTTTTAATAGGTTTGCAATTTTTTGTTCATTCACCCACCGAAAGAAAAGAGTATTGTCTGCAAATTGGAGATGATAGACCTCAACCCTGTCTTGGCTAATTGTTATACCCATAACTAACTCAGCTTCAACAGCTGTAGTCATCAATCTCCACAAGCCATCAACTGCCGAAGTAGAAAGAGGGAGAGAGGATCTCCTTGTCTAATTCCTCTAGAAGCTTCAAACTTTCGTTTAGGCCTTCCATTTATGAAGACTAAGAAGTTTACTGATTGTAGGGAACCCTATCCATTTCCTCCACTTGCATCTGAACCCTCTTGCTTGAAGAACAAGATCAAAAAAATTCCAATCTAAATGGTCATAAGCTTTCTCAGAATCAATTTTGATAACCATCCCCTCTTTTTATTTCTTTCCACAATCTCCTACAACTTTTCTAGCAGCCAAGACAGAAATGTAGCGCCCTTTAACAAAAGCCGACCGAGATGAAGATGAAGATATAGTTTCAAACACCTCCTTCAATCTTAAAGAGAGAACTTCATTTTTTTTCTTCTTCCCTTGCTCAGAAACATAAAATTTTAGATGTAGGAAATGTACAGAGGAGGGACAAGAAGTCCATAATGATAAAAGACAAAAACCCCCAATCCCAACAACCGTAAATCCTATAAGATCGAAAATTCTAACTAATGAAATTATATCATAGCTGCTTCCCAATTAATCAAAATAAAGAAAGACAAATTTGAAAGCTCTGAAGAGATAGAAGCCCATAAAAAAGCCCAGAATTTAAACTCTGTCCAAAGAAACATGTAGTCCTCCATCTCTTTGTTCCAAAAAATTCTTAAGTTTCTTTCAATCCATAGGACCCAAAATATAGCCATAACTGTGTAATCCTGTAAGACACAAACCTTCCCCCGCCTTTAACTTTCAAAATTTTTTCTGAGAACAGAAAAGCTTGTTGCAGGTGTTGCCCAACTCTTTTAAAACCCCTAACCAGCTTGGACCATTAAAAGAAAGCAGCTTGGCTGTGAAGAAATAAGTGGTCAATACTTTCTGAAGTATTTTTACACTAGACACACCAATCTAGGGATAAAGCCATACTTGGTCTTCTCTTCTGAATTACATTCTTGGTATTAATCTCCCGTTGAGCAACAGCCACGCCATCATCTTCACCTTTGAGGGAACTTTACCTTTCCAAATCAGATTAGTGGGGGCAAAAATAGGGATAGAGTCATTTATAAGACTGAGAAAGTATGATTTGGTAGAAAAGATCCCCGATGGGAATCAGAGATCAAACTTGTCAAACTTAAAGAGAGAACTTTGGTTATTATCTTGTACAATTTTGTCACCAGGCTGATTGGCCGAAAATGAGAGATCTTGATGGAATCTTTTTTCTTGGCAATTAGGCAGATGAAAGTAGCATTGGTGATTTTATTGATAACACCTTTGTCATTTTCTTGGCAATTAGGCAGATGAAAGTAGCATTGGTGATTTTATTGATAACACCTTTGTCATTTTCTTGGCAATTAGGCAGATGAAAGTATTGATAACACCTTTGTCATAGAGAATCCTTGAATCTGATAGCATAAGCAGATTTTATTTACTAAAGGTCTTAAGTTTACAGTAAATAGCTAGCAAACCAATAATATTGAAGCTCGAGCAGCCCTTCCTCTCCCTCCGCCTTTTGAGTGACAATTTTCAACCTCAATCACAAATATAGCAATAAACATGAATACTGACACACTTTACTGTGATATTATTTGCACAGAAGGTCTGGATTCGAAAACTTGGTCAATCTGGCATGGATATCGTGTTTAGTTGCCAGGGACAACTTCAATTATTGGGTTGTGTGGAAACTAACAGGATAGATCATTGAGTTTATTTTAACGCATCTCCTGGGCATTGCAGCACATGGTTGGATTCTACTAGGCATCTCTCTTCTCCATATCTTTTATTAGATTCTTGTGGTGTATTTCATTTTGTTTTATTTTAATTTTAAAGAATTGGCCAATATAAATCCGATAGGCATATTTTAAATAGCCAATGTAACACCCATGAAATTATCCAAAATGCATTTTATGAAAAACCTCTTTGATCCATTGCTGCAATGTCTTTCTCTGTGGATAAATAAACTTGTGTACTGTTTCAATGAAAATCTTTTATCTGCAATGAATTGAAACTGATGTGAGAGCTTACATCCACCACCACTTGGTCAACTGGCATTTGCTGCTTATCCATGCCATTTCATTTACTCTTGCCACTTTTTGTAGATGAAATGTGATCTTAAAGGGAATTTTCTCTTCTTTTTCTCCTCTTTCAATGAATTTACTCATAGGTGGAGGGGAGCTATACACATGGGGCTCCAATGAGAATGGCTGCCTCGGTATCGGGTAACTTCCACTTTAGGACTTTGTTAAAAACACATCTTATACCTATGTTCTTACACGTGTTTAGAATCTTAGCTTGTATCTTCTTTCTTAATGTATCTTTTGTTGTCAGTTCTTCTTTCTTAATATATCTTTTGTTGTCAGTTCTATAGATGTCTTGCATTCACCTGAAAGAGTTCAAGGTCCATTTTCAGAATCTCCTGTTGACCAGGTTTGTATTAAAATTTGTTTAAAATGTTCTATGGGTTTCCATTAGATCATGTTAATAGCAGTAGTGAGCAATGGTGATGCATTTGCCAATGTGCTTATAATTTCTAATTGAGTTATGATGGATGTACCTACTTGGGGAGAAGAAATGCATGAGCACTGTATCGGTACATATCACTATAATGCTGACATGACATCCTTGCTTGAATCATACCCTATCACTTTATTAAATTTTACCATGCAGGTATCTTGTGGTTGGAAGCACACAGCAGCTATATCAGGTAAGAACTGTATTGAGATTGAATTTCAATGCAGTGTAATTGTTGTGTACTGGAAAACTGGAATGGTGGAAAGTTGAGTATATAATTGTGACATTTGGATGTACTGTTTCCAAGAGATTCACTTTTATTTTTGGAAAAAGTTTTTGCTATGCATTTTTTGTATAGAGATTGGGTAAGAGCAGGAAAGATATTGGGACATTGGTTAGACCAAATAAGAGGATTCCAATGTTTGTTTCGAGGAATTCTAGTTGGACTTGGAATTTGGGATTTCAGTTGGACCAATTAGTGGAAAATGAGGGTTACCTAAAGGGGAGGTTTGGGAGACAAGACTATTGAGGGATTGGACTAAGTTTTGGTCCCATATTTTTCTCTGTGGCATAGGACAAAGTTATCTCAAAAGAATCATGAGACAACTAGTCCCATAACTATATTTCTAAGGAAAATAATAGGTGGACCTAGTATTTGGCCGCCCAAGAAGACCAAAACACAAATTGGCTTGTGTTTGGAAGTTTTGATAAGTCTTACGTGGATTTCACGTGAGCAGTAAAATAAATTCAAAAAGAAAGTTCAGCCCCAAAATCCCTTATCTCCAAATCGACGTTCAGTTCAGCCCAAACTCCCTTTTCTTCTTCACTTGTCTTCACCATGCAACTCCACTTCTCTACATGTAACACCAATGCTTCAACACCACCCCCCCACAAAAAAAAAAAAAGCCAAGTATGTTTTCCTTTTTTCTCGGGGACAGTTACTTGGAATAAAGTCTACGGTAAATTTTTTGGAAAATTTCAAGCCTTATACATTTTAATGCTCTGGAAAATTTGTGTTCGGAAAGACAACAGTAATTTCAAAACAGATACCGCAAAATCGCAGAAACAGTATACAACAATGTCCTGATTACAACCAAACCTCATCAAGCCTCATACCGAGAATGTACAAGTAACTTGGATAATATCCATTATAAATGTTTCATTATCAATTGACAATAAAACTGCTGTATCAGAAATGTCATTAAAACCACAGAAACACCACACAGAATCTTCTGATCATCAAGTCCAATTGGATGTGTCAAGTAGATCAGCTGGACTTTGAGAGTTATCTTCCCTAGATTGCTGAAGTATTAGTTGTTGGAAATGGGTATGATTTGGTTGAAATATATTGAATTCTTGGGTTGCATTTTGTTGGAGATGGGTATTATTTGGTTGAAATTTGAATAGGGGAAGGGAGAAAATGGCTGACTGGTCCTTTGTTGCTGCTTTTTTTTAATTTTATTTTATGTTTTCTCACTTGAGTATGAATTAAACTACAAAATGCCTAATTTTTGCATTTGGTAGCCTCAGTTTATAATAGACTTGGTATATCTATCAATACCATATTTCTAATTATAAACTAGTGTTACACAAAAAATTTATATCCATAAATGCAATATCTTCTTGTCTATCAACTATCTATATCATATATAATTTTGCATACATGCACTTGGAGGGGATTGGTTCCATCTTAAAATGCTAATTTTTTTTGTTATACTAAAATCTAACTCTTGTCATTGCACTCTCTTCCCCCGCTTTTCGCAACGCACATTTCTCTCTCTACCCATTATTTCCATAAACAAATTGGATATCTAGGTAACTGTTAATATACCTGGGCATGTCCGATAATTTTTTATAAGATCTTAATAAGAGAATGACCACTTAGTACGTACATCACACAAACTGGTATATTTAACATTTATTTCTTGATCTCTACCTTTCTTATAGAAGATAATGGGGGGAGAGAGACTTTTTGGAGGAGTGGAGAGAGGCTATGAGCTATTTTCTTTTTAAAAAAAATTTCTGCAAAGCTAAATGAGAATGTTGTCTGTCAATATTTTGTCAAATGCTTTATCTTTTTTATATTTTTTAATTTTAGAGATAGAAAGACCGTCATTATGTTAGAAATTTGTGGTCAAATATCTTGTAGTGACAATAATTGAAGAAAAAGAGATTACATAGAACAAGCTCTTTACGTAATCTCTTTCCATGAAATAACCTAGAATATGCTCTTTAGATATAATTTAATGAAAGCATTAAAATCAAGAAATGGGATGAATCAAGAAACAAACACAAAAGCTCCGTTTGTTCATCTTGAACTATATACCACATGCAATCAAACGAAAATATCTCATAATCACAGTTTGCAACTTTTGTTTAGTTATTTGACAATTACGGATCAGATCCACTATCAAATTCATCTAGTTGCCCACCTAAATGAACAAGTAAATTAGTGAATTACAAAATTTTTCAGAGAAAGATGAAGAAAATCTGAAATTTTATTAACTAAAATTCCATGTCTAGGTTCTGAAACCAACTCTAATCAACAAAGCTTACCCACATGTCTAAGGTATTCAAAATCAAATTCATTAGAGAAAACTAGCAAAAGACAAACGAGAGAAGATCTCATTGACTAAAATATAGCTCTGGCAGCTTGGTCTTCTCTAAACCGTCCCGTGCTCTTGTTGCTGTGTTCTCTTCTATTCTTGAATTAATTACCGACATTTTGTATATATGTTTCGGCCCTAATCCTTGTTGGACTTGGTGAAATCGTTCGAGTTCTCGTTTTCCTAATAGGAGTAGGCCTCTGAACCAAGGAAATAAGTCCATGAGGCAAAATAGCTCAAAAATCAGTTTTTCATGTGGGCCCAAATAGGAAATTGGGCCAACCCTTTAAGAATCAATCTTTTTGGGTCCAATCTGAGTCTCAACCTTTACTAAGGTGGCGTTTGTTTTTTAACTTAATAACTTAAAGTGACTTAACTTAATTAATTAAGTTAATTAGAGGTGTTTGTTTTTATAACTTAATAGGACTTTTCAGATAATTTTGACTTAATAAAAGAAGCCAATTTTTTTAGCTTTTTGCTGAATAGAAGAATCTGAATTAAATCAATTAATTTCTAATGTCAAAAATATCCCTATTTTATAATTTATTTTTCATACATATTCTAAAACTCACCCATAGACGTTTATTCTACATAATCTCATCTTTACATGAGACAACTTTGAGATAAAATAACAAATCAACTATTTCATTCATTTTGTTAGTTTTTTTTTTTATATTATGTACTATTATTGAGAATTAGTGATAAAATTTAAAATTTATGGTATTTTATATATTATAATTCCAAAATCATTATGTATTCACTTGAATATAGTTTTACTTATAAATATTAAAATATTATGGTATTTAGTGTATTATTTATTTGATATTTAAATTTAATAAGAGTATAAATGTAAAAATATATATTTTCAGATTTTTAAGTTTAAAAAATAAATAACTTAATACTTATTTTCAGAGATTCTGATAAAAAAAACAAACACATTATTCAGATTCAGACATTCAGATTTATTCAGAATTCAGACTAATTCAGATCTATTCAGATTTCAGACAGAAAAACAAACGCCACCTAAGTCTAATATAGCCAAAGAATGTGAATGGAGCCTAGAAAGTTCGGTCAAGAAGCAATCAGAATCTAGAGAATAAAATTGCACTTTGAGTATTTTTTACACCAATTTTTAGCTTTTTTGCTCCTTTTTATTTCTTTTCTTCAAAAACTCCTACGAAACATTAAAGATTAGTAAAGATTCAAGAAGTTCAAGAAAATATCAAATAAATGCAAAGAATTTTTTTAAGAAAAAGAGACAAAAAAGTAAGTAGTTACCAAAAACTCTTCACAAGGCTGAATAGCCTTTAGTATCTGAGAACTTGGTAACTCTTATGTTGCATTAGCACATTGGTCAATCCATTTTTGTGTGTATTTGACATAATATACTTTGAATAAAATGTTTTCCTTTCTAATCAACAATAATCATGCATTGTTTATTTTGTTTTTGCGATTACCTTTGTACACTTTGCTTAAATGGATAATTTTCTGTGTGCTACATCATACTCTGCACTTTGAAGTAACTAGTTTTCTGTGAACAACCTGATCTTGATATGTTTACTCTTCAACTACTTGACTTAAATGAAGGGAATTTATGTTTACAGAAGGCAAGATCCTCAGCTGGGGCTGGGGTGGTTCTCATGGAACATTCTCAGAAGATGGACATTCCTCTGGCGGACAATTGGTATTATTGCACTTCTCTTATATAATCTCTAATTTCTGACAAATAATTATCATGATTATCATTACTATTTAGATGAAAGTATAGTTGGTGAAGTTAATAAGCCTGAAGTTATTTTTTAACTTCTGTCCTAGGACCCGATTTTGGATATGTCAGTCATTGAAATCATAACCAAGCTTTTAATTTGATTTGCATTGCGGCACTTGAGTCTTATGATTACAAGGTTGTGTTATCAGTTTTAAATTTTTATTAAAAGCTTTTTAATATTATTTGACCTGAAAGTTTAAGCTTATTTACAAAAGATCCCAACAATTGCATTTAGATTTTTACATTTTGTGTCATGTTTATGTATGTGTCTGCGTGTGTGTACTGTGTTATTTTCTAACAAGAGATCACTTATTTTATTAAAATAAATGACAAGCTAAAAGACGAGATCAATACACTTTAATGCAGTTTATTTTAATTTGTAGTGTATTGAAATTTGTAATTTTTTTGTCTTTTATCTTATCCTTTATTTTAATAAAGTATGGGATCTTTTACTAGATAATGGCTCACACACGCGCGCACACACACACACACACACACATATATAAAACGATATATGTTAATCAATCACTCATTAAAAATAAAAGAGTTGTTAAAAGATGGTGCAACTAGGTTTAGATCCTTGCAGGTGGAGATGATTTATAAAGGATCAGGTCAAACTTCTCTCCTCCTATAAATGAATGTTATACTTTAGACCTCCAAAAATTTGGTATTGATTTTTTCTTAGTTGCCCTAAGGCCATTAATGCATCATTAAATTTTATCGATCTGAGTTGTTTGAGGTTTGCTTGTATGATCTTAATCAAAATGACTAGTCCATTTGTCTTGTTAGCCAACAGTACTTTGGAAGCTTCATTTTCAAGGTTGAATGAGGCAAGTTCTTGTTGTCCTATAAAACACGCACCATATTGCATTCTATAAAAATAGGATGAATCATATTGGATTCTCCTTGATTAAAACTTTAATAGTCATGTTTAGTGTTGTATAGACCATATTGTTTATTTTAAAATTTTGTTATGTCGATTATTAAAATTAAAAAGCTCAGTGTTGGAATAGATCAACTGCCATCAGCAATCATTTGCAGTGACCATTCTCTTACTGATGTCGACCACCGGTTATTGGTGTCTGTTGAAGAAAAATTCAGTTCAACATGAATCCTTGTCATTGGATCCATGCAATCATAAAAATATCTCCGCTGTATGAGCCACTACCTGCTAGTGGCATGTTTGTCACTTTGCAAAAGATTGGCGTAAAACAAAGGCATGTACAGTGGTTAAAATTTTACTCTGAATTTTCCAATGAAGATGGCTCAAGTGCAGGTGACATTTGTATGATTGTGTAGATTTGGCAACTAGGATTCCAAAGTTAGTGAATTTGTTTTCAACTTGTCGGCTCACAATGGACGGCAGCAATAAATGATTGCCAATTGTAGCGATTGTCAAAAATCGGTGCTGATTCAGCGGTGACTATTAATTATATTAAACTAATGTTGTCAACATGGGGGGTTGGGTCTATTTCATTTAGAGCCAAACACTAGATTGTAAGCCTTTATTCAGTTACAGTCCAGTGTAACATAGTGTGCCAAATGCTTAACAATCGACTCCTTCAAAGTAAATAAAATTTATCGCATGGTGGCAGAACTAGTGTTTGAGGTCACAAGAGTCTCAAACATTGCTGCTTCCATAAATGTGAGTACGAGTAGATACATTCCAAATCTCTTGTTGAACGTTTTAAGGACAATATGGGAATTACTGTTGGGATGACCAGAAGTAAGTACTTAGAATCTAAGTAGACTTCATTTGTTAAATATGTAGATTGTGATAAATTTTTTGAAAAACGGCAATCTTATGTTGTTGAAAAATGTAAATTGTATATGAATCATTAGGACAGACTGATTTTTAAAGGTGAGTTCTAATGTTGAACATGTATGAGGGAGTTGGAGATTGGATAGGAGTATCTAATGAGGATATGTTGTAGAATTTGGCAGTAAAGGGTTAATGTTAGGTTGCACCTAGCTGGGAATGATTAGCCATCATGGATGGTTTCTTTAAATTGTAGTGCTAAATAAATTAGTGTTATATTCTTTTGTCAAATTTGTCATGCATTTCTCATAACATAGGCTCTTTTTGTGAACAAGAAATATGATGGAAAATCAAACCACCTTTCTTTGGAGAGTTATGCAATTGTAACAAATGAAGTTGGAGAGAACTGTCTTTATGTGTTAGTTTATCTCAGTTCATATACGACAGCTTGGGTAAGCAACTCTTTTGGATCTGTTAGCTCCCCCAGGGGGACATATGCAGGATCTTACATCTTTAAGTTTTTTTTCCAACGGTTGGTTTTCCTGTGATTTCTGTTTTAGTTTTATGAGGGGTGAGGAAAGGCACCATCATTTACACATTTCTGTTCATTAAGACATGAATTGGTATGGTAAATGCCTTTATTCCATGGATTTATGTGAACCACCTTCATGAATTGGTAAAGTTTTTATTTTCAATGTACTTATTATGCTGTGTGGTTTTATTTAAATATTTCCTATTTGCCCCTAAATACCAAATGTATATCCTATTACATAAATATGCCTCATGAAGGTGGAAAAAGTCAAAAATATCATTAAAAAAACCATCTATCTACATTTGCTTCTCTTATGGTCTCTTCCTCTCACCATTAATTTCTCATGGTTTCCTCTACTCACTATTTCTTCTTCTTACTGTTTTTTCCTCTCTCACCATTCCATCTCTTACCTCCAATACAAAGGTTTTTGATAAACATACTCTCAAAAGGTGCATTGTCAAGTGGTGGATAAGGTGTGGTGGATAAGGTTTGTTTGAATTGTAAACATTTTGTATGCTTAGGATTTGATTTGATTTTATTACATGTATATTTACTAATGATTTATAAGTTTATTACTAATGATTTAAGACCTTAATTTTGAGTTATGAGTGATTGAAAAATCATTTCAAGGAGAAGTTGAGTACGATGTCGAGTATTTAGTCGAGCAAGAAGTGAAGTAAGGGAGTTGAGTAAGTCGAGTATCTAGTCAAGCAGGAGTCATGTAAGGAAGTAAAGTAAATGGAGTTAGTTATGATGTAAGTTGAGAAATATTTCAAGAAAGAGTAAGTCTCATAGTAAAGTATAAGTTAGGTAATTAGTCAAGTACTATAGAATATTTTGAGTAATTGGTGGAACAAATTGAGTGAAAATCAAGTAAGTCTATAAGTCAAGAAGGAGTCGAGTAATTCTTTTAAATAAGTAGAGTTAGAGCAGAGTGTTTTTAAAGTAGGTCGAGTAAAAGTTAAGTAAATTTTTTGACCAAGTCGAGTATTAATTATTTTAAATTGTTTGAAGAAGTCAAGTAAGTGTATGAATGAGTCAAGGTTAAACTGAGGTCAAGCATCCTAGACTTAATTAAAAGTGAATTTTTAATTTCAATTTAAGTCGATTATTTTCAATCAGTTACTAGACTTTCATGAAAAGTCTAAAACTTTTGGTGAATGAATACGTGGACAAGGTTAAATTGAGGTCAAATATCTTCAATTCTTTACCTAACTTAATGAAAAAGTCAAGAATTCTTCAAATAATTTTTCATTTCAATTGAAGTCGATTATCTTAGAATTACATGGAAAAGTCGAGAATTTATGATGAATTACTAATTGTGTGTGGTTCGGTTGAAGTCGAGTATTCTCGACTACGTATCCGACTTTAAGGATATGAGTTCAGTTTTGTGAAGATTTAATTGAGGTTATTTTTGCACTTATATCTTTTTAAGTACATATGTGTAAAATTAAAGAGTGTAATAATTTAAGACATATATTGACTATTTTGTAGGTAATGGGGTATATTCCATGCAATTACCCCTAGTTATGCCACTGACGTTTCGTTTTTATTTTCAGGGTCATGGAAATGATGTTGACTACATACAGCCAACAATTGTAAACTTTGGAGAGAATGCTAAAGCATTGCAAGTATCATGTGGATTCAATCACACGGGTGCATTACTTGAATATGTCTAATCTTGACTGTTGTTCCAGCTGCACTACAATTAGTTGGTTCTTTGGAGACAAAAATGTTCATATTCCCAGCTACCCTGTATATTGATTTCAATTTTATGTTGTAGCACTTATTGTTACCGAATGTGCAGCAACACCTTTTTCGCTAGAACTCAAGAAATCAGAATGTTACCTTGTACTTACGATGTGAAGATAACGTATTTTCGTATGATTTCTATACAAAGATGAAAGATTTGTATAGAATTTTAGAAAACAAAACAAATAAATGTGGGTGGGTTCTTTGAACCTATAAAAATACTCTTTATGCCCACATTCTAATAAATTTTTATAATGCTAAACTATCCCTCTAGTAATTTACCATCGAGTTCGGATTTACTAATTGTTAATTACACATCGGCACCTAATAAATGAGTGTAAAAATTAATACGTGATGAAAGTATGATCATGCACACTCTTTCTAGAGGGGATCAGAGTATATATCTTTCGTTCAGGCTAAAATACTACAAATGTAATTTGAATTAGTTTATTCTTTAAATTTATACAAGGACACTTAACAGCATTCTGAATTTACTAAAATCTTATTTAACTTCACACTTGATATCGCATTTGACTTATTTGACTCTGTACTTGATTTTGTGCCTAGACCTTCTCTACTTAGTCCTTAACTTCCTCACTTGGATTTCTGTACCCACATTCGACTTTTTCAACTTTGTATTCGAGTTGGCATTGTGTCTACTTCATACTCAATTTTGTATTTAACTTTCTCATCTCCATACCCGTACTTGACTTAATCGACTTCCTATTTGATTTTCTCAACTTAGTATTCAAATTGTTTCTGAATTTTTTTTAGTTACTAAAATTAGAAAAAACAAAAAAAGAAGAGTTCTAATCACTATATTTAATTAAGAAGAGAGTGATGAGTTATGTTTATAATAATATATTAGGATTTTGACACCATACTGAAGATAGATGAGAAAAATTGTGACTGATAAATCAAGGATGAATGCCACAGTAACCTTGATAAGTTATCAATAGTTCTTTGAAGAACCAAAGAGAAGACATTCAATAATATGAAAATCTACATTTGAATTTTCTATTGGGGTTACATTGGCTTATATAGTAGAATTCACCTTATAGCTTAAAAGGAAAATAAATCAAACCTTCCAAAAATTAAAATAAATAACAAGCATAATCTAGTTACAAGGAAACAAGAGATTTCCTTGTTGTTAAATATAACCAGAAGTTAAAAAAAAAAAAAAAAAAAAAAAAAAAAAAAAAAAAAAAAAAAGGATCCGAAAACCAAATAGATAGGAACAAAAATATGCACCTAATTTTCTTCTTAATCGATAATGCCACGTTTGTTCTCCATGTAAGTCACTCCAAATCAATTTTAAAGGCTTATATAGCGTTGTCACAAATCCTTTCAATCACTTGAAAAGGGCCATTGCCCCTTGGAAGTTGTTTACAACACCTTTGAACAAGAAACAGATCCTTCCTCGTATGTAATCAACATAATCAATGGGCTCAAATACAACTTTCCTGTGCCCTTTATTAGCATTCAATTATTTTCTCAATGTTTTTCCGTGTCTTTTCATGGATGTGCCTAACAAAGTTAGCTTTCTATTTTGTATCTAAATTAACAAGCTTATTCATAGATAAAGGAGTTAAATCCAAACGAGGTAACGAATTAAAACCATGTGTAATTTCAAAAGTTGAAAACTTAGTTGCCAAGTGCACATTCCCATTATATGCAAACTTTACATGCGGCAAACGCTATAGCATGCAACAAACTAGATAAAGTTCTACCAATTTCTTCAGTTTGACCATTGGTTTGTGGATAACAATTGTTGGAAAATAAAACTTTAGTTCTTAACTTACCCCTCAAAGTTTTTCAAACAATGCTTTAGAACTTAGCATCCATATCTCAAATAACATTCTTAGACATGCTATGCAACCTTACAATCTCCTTGAAAACATGTCAGCAATATGTGATGCATCATCAATTTTATAACATGGAATAAAATGTGGCAGTTTAGAAAACCTATCAATGACCACATATATGGAATCTCTACCTTTTTTTGACCTAGGAAAACTTAATACAAAATACATAGATATGTCAATTGAAGGTTTACTGGTAAAGGCAAAGGAGCATAAAAACCATGAGGCTTAACCTTGGACTTTGCTTGTCTACAAATAACCCACTTCTTGCAAATTCTTTCTACAACACGTTTCATATTAGGAAAAAATAAGTCTTCCTATAGAATATTTAGGCACACATAATTTATTTTCTCTAAACAAAAATTTGATGAAAACTAGGTTGCCAAAGATTCATAAGATCTATTGAACATCCATGGAGGTTCATGACAAGGGCAAGAACCAAGTAATTGAAGGAAGCATTAAAAAAATTAATTGAGCACATCTCAATTCATACCTTGTTCAAGACACTAATCTACCTAAATTAAGTATTCAAGATACTCAATGTTTTCTCAATGTTATTCAAGCTGCTAAATCTAATTTGGAGTGACTTGCATGAAGAACAAACTATGACTTATCAAATTAGGATGAAAATCAGGCATAACTTTGTTTCCTAATTTGTTTTGGAAACAAAAACTTTTATTTCCTTTTTACTTTAAAGATCTTTTATTTCTGTTTTACTATACAATCAATAAGATCTTTTATTTCCTTTTAACTTTAGGTTATATTTACTTATTTAGCAATAAGAAAAATCTTATTCCATTAGTAAAATTCAACTATATAAGCCCATGTAACTCTATTTAGAAATTTTAGATCCAAGTTTATAATAATAGTGAAAGCTTTTCTTTTTGGTTCATTAAAGAACTTTTCATAACTCATCAAGATTTCATCTTGTAGCATCTTTCCTGACTTATCACTAACAATCTTTCTCTTCTTTCTTAAATGTGATGTCAACCATATGTTTCTTATACCATTGGTTTTTATCTTATAGATAAAGGGTCAAGATCTTTATTTTATGGTTGTTTGAATCTGATGTAGAATGATCCTTTGAAAAGGAACCTCATTGAGTTCAAGATCTTAGTTCTCTTTATGAGTTTCACATCAAAACCCATTATGCCTAAAGAATTTGCCAAAAGCCAATTTCTCACCTTACTTTTACTTGATCATATAAGGAAATGTCTCCATGAGTTCCAACCACTTGGCGTGCCACTTGTCTAGCTTGTGTTGACTCTTTAGATGCTTCAAAGAAACTCTTTCAACCATAGATAGTGTGCCAAGTTTCTAATGCCTAATTAATACATACATCTATTTAGCAAATATAGGGTAATTTAAGGCTGCTTTAGTTAGTTTTTCGTTATAACATGCAATGAGGAGTCCTTGCATTAGAATAGCTATCTATTTTTTAAGCATCACCTTCTTGCATTATAATAGCTTTACTACCTATTCCTCAAGTGCACCCCTCAAGTGCACCCTCTTGCATTGTAACAGATCTAATACCTATTCTTAAAGCATCACCCTCAATTTCAAAATGTTTAGAAAAGTTAGGCAAAGCGACCAAAAGTGCATTAGTTAATTTTTCCTTACTCAAATTAAATGCCTTTTCTTGTTCATTCCCCCACGTAAAACCCACATTCTTTCTAATTAATTCAGTTAAAGGTGCGGCAAAGCTACTAAAAACCTTTGAAAATATCCTATGAGAACTCGTCAATCTATGGAAACTTCTAACATACCCATACTTGTAGGTTTTAGCTACCTTTACCTTTTCTTCATCTTCCTGGATTCCTTTAGCACTAATAAGAAAACAAAGAAATATAAGGTTATCCATTCAAATCGTACATTGCTAGCGAATAACTTTTCTTTCCTTAAAATATCTAAAATAAGTTTTAAATGTTCAACATACTCATCTAAGATTTTTCTTTACATCAAAATAACATCAAATCATGCAACCACAAATTTGTGAATTAAAACGTGCAAAACAAGATTCATTGATCTCATAAAAGTATGAGGTGTATTAGTTAATCCAAATAGCATAACTAACCACTCACATAAACAATATTTCATTTTGGTAAATGTGGTTTTTCATTTATCACCTTCTCTTATACTAATCTAATGATATCCACTCTTAAGATTGATTTTGGTAAAAACACACGAACCACATAATTCATCAAAGATGTCATCCAATCTAGGAACAATAATATTGTTGATGGCATAGAAATCAACAGATGTCCTCCATGACCTATCCTCCTCAAGCACTAGCAATACTAAAATCATATAAGAACTCATATTTTGAGGCACATACCCCTTCTCCATGAGCTCACTAACCTGCCTTTGAAGTTCCTTTGCCTTATCGAGATTGCTTTTATAGGCTAGCTTATTTGTAATTGATGCTCTGGGTGTGAAATCAGAGCTTGATTCTGATTCTCCTTATTGGTGGTAAACCATTAGGATTATGTTACTTTTGGATACTTTCCCATTTGGAAAATATGCTACATTCCTTTTCGGATACTTTTCTATTTCTTAAGTAGGCAAGTGGCGAAACAAATCAGTTATATCTCTTTTAATTGCCTAGTTTCCATTTTTAATTAATGTAAGGCATTTAAGCCAATTAGGATTCTAATTTGAATTAGATTCTTTCCTTATTTGCTTTAAATTAGAAGTCTAATTTGATTTAGATTCTTAGCTTGTTTGCTTTAGATTAGGATTCTGATTTGATTTGGTTTAGGATTTATTTTTGAAAATTCCTGTAAACCAACCCTATATAATGTACTCACATCCAAAAACAGAAATAGGTTAGTTTTGATGCAACTAGTGAGAGAGTTAATTCTTTTTGCTTTTTATACTAACTCTTTAAACTTATTGAATTTCTGTAGCATTCAAACTCTTGACTTATCAATCAAATTATCTATAGCTGATTGTGGTGTCTTCACATACCAAGGTTTGTACTTACATTGAGCATTGGGTTTGTGTTACATTTAATTCCAAGTTCATATTTGATCTTGGAGATTAAATCGATTAGGGTCATTTTAGTTCTTGCCGGAGTTCATATCACTTCGTATCAGAGTAGGTTTTGACTAGGTTTTACTTATTCTTTTCTTTATTTGTCAATTCCTACTAGTTGTAAGTTTTAATTTCGATTTTCCCATGTTTGTTTTCAAAAATTCTAAAAAAATCTTTCGGCGAAATGTTGCACTCTTTCTAGAATTGTTACGTCTCTTTGTTTTAATTCATTGAATTATGAGTCTTGTTTTAATTTTTGAGTTTCATTAGACTTCTATATCGATTTGTACTAAAAAAATAAAAAAAGATCCAAAGCAAAGGGGAAACAAAGAAATAAGAGAAGAAGGAAAAGGATAATGAGGGTTGAAAAAAAAATTCCCTAAGTTCCACTCAAAATCTTTTGTTCATTCTCCATTATTAGTGTCTTGGAGAGTCCAAAATTGGTTTCACTCCATTGGTGAAAAATTTTGCTCGAGATTTTTGGTAATTGTGCTTCCAAAACTTGATCATATGTATGCATTGTATTATGGCTTTTGAAATCTGAGTCTCTTGGTGTAATCTTTGTGAATTAATGCTAGAATCTTGATTAGTTTGATAAGAACGGAGTGAGAATTACTACGAGGGGAAAAGGGCAAGAGAGTGTGAGTATATTAGAGGGTAAAAGATAAAATTTGAGTGAAATACAAGTGGAATTGAGTGGATCATTTTTTTAAGTGAAACACCTAAGGAAGTGTGAGATCTTTTCCACATTATTTCTAATTTTTTTTTTTTGCAGATGTCAGCCATGTCTCATAACTAAGAACGGAACACAAATGAAGAGGATCAACCACTAACTACTCAGAATTTGCAAATTCAAGCATTAATGGGGGAGATGAGACTGATGGTGAGGGCTGGATTAGAGGACATACATGAGTGTTTGGATTAAGTAGAGAACACACATGCGGGACAACCACAACCTATTCCCCTAATGCGTAGAAGGGAAAAAGCTCCGGTTAGAGGAGGGATTGATGACTATTATAAAGATGAGTATGATAAAGGGGAGGACTCAATGGGTAATTATAGGAGAGATGGATAGGGTAGGAGAGTTAGGAGTAGGGATGAGGGTTTGAGTGGCATAAAGATGAAAATCCTATATTTTCAAGGTAAATCTAATCCATAAGCATACCTTGAATAGCAAAAGAAAGTGGAGTTCATGTTTGACTGCCACAACTATTTAGAGGTAGAAAAGGTAAAATTGGTTGTGATTGAGTTTTCTAATTATGTTATTACTTGTTAGGATCAGCTTATTATCGACAGGAGGTAGAATACGAAACACTCAGTTAAGATATTGGAAGAAATGAAAACATTAAGAAGAAGGCGTTTTGTACCTAAACACAATTACTGAGACTTGTACCAAAAATTACAAAGTCTCATATAGGATAGGTGAAGCATAGAGGATTATTACAAGAAATGGAGATTTCCATGATTAGAGCAAACGTGAAGGACGATAAAGAAGGCACCATAGCACGATTCTTGGGTGGCCTTAATTCGGAGATTACAAATATGGTTTAGTTGTAATATTACATTGAGATTGAGGAGATGGTCCACAAAGCTATCAAGATTGAGTAGCAACACAAGAGTTGGGGAAACACCCACGCAGCCTTGGAAGCCAAGCTATGTGAAGCGAGACCAGAGGCCACAAGCACCGACTATCTTAAAGCACAATTCACAAGGTAATACTATAACTCCCACTACTAGAAATCATGATATTAAGTGTTTTAAATGTCAAGGCAAGAGACATATAGCTAATGAATGTGTGAATAAGAGAGTTATGTTGTTGTAAGACAATGGTGAGATTTTAACTAAAGGTGAAACAGAAGATAATAAGATGTCGTCATTAGAGGACATTGAATATAGAGAGTATACAGTGCCTGAGGACGAAGTAGTGCAACAAGAAAACAATTTCCATACTAGGTGCTATGTTCAAGACAAAGTGTTTAGTAAGATTATTAATGTAGGAAGTTGTGCTAATGTTGCTAGAGCTATCATAGTCCAGAAGTTAGGGCTTCTGACACTTAAACATCCACGGCCATACAAACTACCGTGGTTGAATGATAGTGGTGAGGTGAAAGTGAACAAGCAGGCAATAATGACTTTTTACATTGGCAAGTACGGCGATAAGGTGTTATATGATGTAGTACCAAGTCTCTCAATATCCAGTTTCTAATATGGCAAATAGAAGTGTTCCTACAAAACTGCTGAAGTCTTTACAACTCCAAAATGCCTCGTCAACCCTCCTCTCTCACTAAGAAATCTCTCAAAGAACAATTAGGCACACTTAATTTATTCTCTCAAAATAAGTAGCCATCATGCCTAAAGTACTTACCTATCGAGGTCTTTTCACAAGCTTGGTATTCAACATTAAAATCATGGTCATCAGCATATAATTCTTTAATATGTTCAAACCAAGCAATTTAGCATTAAGTGGTGAGATTAGGACATACCTGCGAGAAAGTGCATCTGTAACAACGTTTTCTTTACCTTGTTTATAACGAATGACATGTGAAAATATGCTTTTAGATAAGATTTACCTTGAAACGATGGGATCTTTGTTTTTATGCCACTCAAACCATCATCCTTATTCCTAGATCTCCTACCCATTGAGTCCCCTCCTTCATCATACTCATCCCTATAATAGTCATCAATCTCTCCTCTAGCCAAAGCTCTTTCCCTCATACATGCTTCGGGAATGGGTTGTAGTTGTCCTGAACATGTGTTATCTACTTGATCCAATGCTCATGTATGTGTTCTAATTTGGTCCTCATCATCCTTCTCATCTTTCCCATCAATGCTTGAATTTTCAAATTATGAGTAGTTGGTGGTCGATTCTTTTCATTTGTATTTCATTCTTGGTTGTGAGACATGGCTGACATATTAAAAAAAAAAGGGTTAGAAATAATGTGTAAAGGACCACACCACACTCCCTTACATATTTCACTTAAGAAAATGATTAATTCAAATCCACTCATGTTTCACTCAAATTTATTAGCTTTTACCCTCTAATATGCTCACACTCTCTTGTTTTTTTCTACTTATAGTAATTCTCACTCTGTTCTTATCAAACTAATCAAACCAATATTAAGATTCTAGTAGCAATTCACAAAATTACACCAAGGAGACTTAGATTTCAAAAGCAAGAATAAAATGCATATGTATGATCAAGTTTTGGAAGCACAAATTACTAAAAATCTAGGGCAAAAATTTTTGCCTATAAGGTAAAACCAATTTTGAACTGTCCAAGACACTAACAATGGAAAATGAAAAAAATATTTTTGATGTGATCCACAGTGCGTAGAGCATTAAAGATCCATTACTTGTTCTAGCAGGGCCAATTATAAGAGCACGAGCTAAGAAAATCACAGAAGCAATGCAAGGATTTGTTCAAGCTACTTTGGACGAATTCAATTCAAACTCAATTTTCAAGAGACCAATATTCAAGATGGGCTTGGAAGAAGAGGAACCAGCCCTGGTATACTTGATTCGAGCTAACAAGGTGGTGAGTGTTGGGGGATAATTTTTGAAGTAGAAGGGCTAAGAAAACAATTCTAAAGCAATAGCTGCCTTTCTTACATTGAGAGCTTCAAATAGTATATTATGGGCCCAAATCCAAGATCATATGCCTAAGTTATAGTCCGTTTAAAATTAGTAGTTCTACAGGCCAGGGCCCATGCTGCTCTAGGTTTTTAATTTTAGGGTTTTTAAGTTAAATTAGGGTTAGCAACCTTAATTAAATATTCTTTTATGTTCTTTGAAGGGACTTTTGACAATCTTGAGTTTGATATCATTAGAGAGGATTTTCTCAATTTGTTCTTAAATGAACTTTCAACTTATCAAAGTTGCTAACCTTTGTGGCGTTTTATTTAGCATAGCTTTCAAGGGTTTGGATCTTTTATCTGAATTTTGATCATATTAGCTTTCTTAGGTTCTTATCAGTCTAGTTGTGGGTTTCGCTAGCTAGATCTAGAAGGGTTCTCATCAATTTTAAGCGAAGGTCGGGGATTTTTATTTATTTTTTGTTTTTTTACTCTCACTATCTTATTCCTTCTTCTCTTGTTTCTAGGCTTCCCCTTTTCTTTGGATATTTTTTATTTGAGTACAAATTAGTATAGAAGTCTAACAAAACTAAAAAATTAAAATAAGACTCACAACTCAATTAATTAAAATAAAGAGACATAACAATTCTAGAAAGAGTGCAAAATTTAGCCAAAAAGTTTTTTTGGGACTTTCAAAACCAAATTTGAAGAATGTAAATTAAGACTTTTGATTAATAGGAATTGACAACTAAAGAAAAGGATAAGCAAAACTTGTTTAGAACCTGCTTTGATACTAAATGATACGAACCCCACCAAGAATTGTCGCAACTCTAATCAATTTAGTCTTGAAGATCAATCTGAACTTGGAATTGAATGTAACCACAATCTAATTCTCAATATAAACATGAAACTTGGAATGTGAGGATGCCACAATCAAGTATGGATGATAAGTTCAAAGAGTTAGTTTAAGAACCAAAGAGAATTAACTCCCTCAAAGTTGATCTATCTTTGTTTAATGGATATGACTACATTATAAAATGTTGGTTTACAAGAATTTTCATAAATAAATCCTAAACCAAATCAAGTTAGAATCCTAATATAAAGCAAATAAGGAAAGAATCTAAATCAAATTAGAATCCTAATCTAAAGCATATAAAGAAAGAATCTAAATCAAATCAGAAATTGAAACTAGGCAATTAAAAGAGAAACAATTGATTTGTTTCGCCACTTGCCTCCTCATGAAAAAGGAAAGTATTCGAAAAGGAAAGTAATATATTTTCCAAATAAGAACATTCCGAAAAGGGAAATAATATATTTTCCTGCCATAATGTGCAAACCACTTGCCAATTTCATCGAAGTGATTATTATTTGGAAACTTCAAGATCCTGAATCATGCATTTAATGGTCTTAATATCACGTGTAAATCCTTCAACGGGCCTCCATGAATTTGATTGAGTCCAAGTTGCTTGAATCAGCCCATTAAGCACTTCTTTAAATTTCTTTGCACGAGCTCTTGTGACGGGTCCGATGGGAACTTGAATAGAATTTGAATATGCCTCATCCCATACGCTTGTGATAGTTTTTTCCTCAATCCCATCATAAAGGAAAGTAAAATACTAACTAAGCCACTTTTGTAGGTGATCATGATTGTATTTAGCATATGAACAAGTCTTTAAACCCTTATATTTTCATGAGGGTTTCTAGTGATGATACCAACAAACATCAACAATGATTAAGCATAAACAAAGAACAAAGCGAATAAAACTATATTAACTTCACACTATTTAACTCCCACTCAAGAATCGAGCTCATCTCACATTTGACTCTGATAGTGACTCTGTGAATTAATTTAATCAAAATCTCTGTCTAAATCTTCAATGTCAACAACCTTTGTGTGGAATGAGAAGAAGAGTAGGTTAAACTAGCCTTATCATCTTAGCCATAAAATTTGTATATATTTTTTCTTTCTTTTTTTTGGCACAGGCATATATGTACATTTTTCTTTCGATTTTTTTTTTGAGCACATGCATTGCTTTTCCTTGCTTTTTTTTTTTTTAAAAAAATTTATTCAATAATTGAGAGCTTTCACTCAATGATGAGAACCATGTTGGTAAAGCTTCACAAGATTGATTGAGTATCTATTCGATCAAGGGTAACAACCAAGAAAATAAAGGAAGCATTAAATGAATTAATTGAGCACAGCCCAAATTCATGCCTGGCCTAAGATGCTAATCTACAAAAAATAAGTACTTAAGATAGTCAATGCTTTGTCAATATTATTCAAGCTTCTAAATTTGATTGAGAATGACTTGCATGAAAAACTAACAGGGCAATATCAAATTAGGAACAAAAATCAAGCCAAATCCTCATTTCCTAATCTGTTTTGGAAATGAGATCTTTTATTTCTTTTTACCTTAAGACAAGAAAGATCTTTTATTTCCCTTTTACTTATAAGAAAAACATTATTCCATTAGTAAATTTCAATTATATAAGCTCATGTAAATCTATTGGGAATTTCATATCAGAGTTTATAATAATAGTGAGAGCTTTTCTTTTTGGTTCTTCAAAGAACTTATCAAGATTTCGTCTTGTAGCATTCTTTCTTGACTTATCACTCATAGTCTTCTCTTCTTTCATGAATGTGGTGTCAACCCAAATTTCTTATACCTTTGATTCTTATCTGTATAGATAAAGGGTCAAGGTCTTTTTTATTGTTGTTTGAATCTGAATTAGAATGATCCTATGCAAAAGAACCTCATTGAGTGTAGGGTCTCACTTATCTTGGTGAGGTTCACATCAATTGCTATAAGAGCTTAGTTTCTAAACCAAGTTTGATCTATTCTGAATTATTTAGTTTCTCTAATTCTGCAAAATCTTGTTTCTTAATTTTTATTTGAATCCATAAACCTATCTTCTTTAATTCTTCTTTTCCCCAACTTTTCCCTAATCCTTTAAGTTTTTATCTTTTTAATTCAAAACATAAAAAAAAAAAAGAAAAAAAATTCTGAAAATCAATTGAATTTAAAGAGTAACTTGAAATTCAAGTCTAAGCCTATTCCTATTTTCTACAATCCAACTAAAAAAAGGCAATCCTTATTGCATCAAGATTCATATTCTTCCTTGTCTTTCTTCATTTAAGTTCAGATTTGTTGAGCTTGGACTATTGCATTTGAATTTTGATTAAGTTCATTTAAGCTTAATAAACAACTAAAAGAGAGTATGAGCTTATAAGAGAGTAAAAAGCCATATTTGAGTAAACACAAGTGTGATTACTATCAACCTCGAGTGGAAGCAAATGAGGGAGTGTTCGTAAGGATTTCTAACTTTGTTTTGCAGGTTATTAAAATGTATCTTAACAAAAAAAATTCAATTTACTTCCAATGCTGCTCAAGAAATGATAGACTTTATACTCTTTTTTAAGTCCTTGGACAAAAAATTTGAACGCTTGAAATTAAGGTTTGAAGAGGTGAATAAGAGAATAGATCAAGTTGAACCTACTTAATAAAAGGGGCAGCTACATAAAGCTCTTAATGTGCAAAAAGAGAGAAGAATCCATATAGGTATGCTAATGAAGATGACTATAGGGAGGACCTAGATAAAGAAGATCATGTTCCTCATATTAATTTAAGTAGATTTGGGCGAGGGAATGGAAATAAAGAGGCTAGATATGGAGATGGAGTTGATAACAAAGTTAAAGATTCTATTGTTCTAAGGCAAAAATGATCCTAAAGCTTATTTAGAGTGGGAGAAAAAGGTGTAGTTGGTATTTGATTATTACAACTACTTTGAATTGAAAAAGGTAAAGTCAGATGCTGTTGAATTCATTCGTAGGATTAACTTGTTTTATATAGAAGATGAAATTGTGAAAGGCCCATTAAGACATGGGAAGAGATGAGAACTATTATGAGTGAGAGATTTATTCCAAGTCACTATAGGGAATAAAAGCCTTACTTAAAGGTCTAAACTATTGAAGACTACCACAAAGAGATGGAAATAGCCATGATTCAAGCCAATGTAGAGAAGGGTTGAGAAGCTACTATGGCCAAGTTCTTAGTTAGCTTAAACTATGATATTGCAAATGTGGTAGAATTAGGACATTATATTGAGTTGGATGAGACGGTGCATGTGGCAATAAAAGTGGAGCAACAATTGAAAAGGAAGTGTTCCACACTGATTGGTAGAATTCAAGGTCTTCGATCAACATGAAAACTAAATTAGAGCAAAAAGGATCAAAATCTTAATTTGAAGCCTTAGGTCAAAAACTTCTAAAGACAGCAAGAATGGAGCTGTACTAAACCAAGGTGAATCTGATTCCCAACCTACTAGAAATAAAGATATCAAATGTTTTAAGTGTTTGGGAACAGGCCATGCTACATCTCAATAGCCAAACAAAGGAGTGATGATTTTGAAAAATGATTAGGCAATTGATACTAAAGGTGAATCTAATGATGAGTCGATGCCACCTTTGGAGAATGCTAATGATGTTGAATATCTAGTTAATGGAGAGCTTATGGTTATAAGCTCTCCATGTGCAAATTGAGGAGGTACAACATGAAAACATCTTTCATACTAGATGCTATGTTAATACTGAGGTATGTAGCATGATTATTGATGAAGGGAGTTGTACTATTATAGGTAGAACCAATTTAGTTGAAAAATTAAATTTGACAACTTTGAAACATCATAGGCCATATAAGCTACAATGACTAAATGATTGTGGAGAAGTTAAAGTAAACAAACAAGTGCTTGTTTCATTCTAAATTGGGAAGTACAAAGATGAGGTTATGTGTGATGTGGTGCAAATGGTAGTTTGATAGACATGTCATTACTCCTTTATATTTAATGAAAAACCCATTAGCCTTGTATCTTTATCCCCAATTGTATGATGATCAAGTGAGGTTAAAAATAGAGAGTGACTTGAAGAAAGAGGGTGGGAGTTTAAGAGGGGTTGAAGCTAGAAAGAGAGAAAAAGAGAGTGAAAAAGGAAAGGAAGTTTTAGTGAGTGAGTAAAGAAAAGAGAGGAACAAGTAAATTTATATGCAAAGGAGAGTGATATTACAAGAGCTTTAATTTTAAAATAGCCTATAATTGTGCTTTTGTAAAGAAAGGCTTGTTTACATACTAATGAACTTAATTCTTCTTTGCCTAGTGTTGTTGTTTCTCTCATACACGAACTTGAAGATGTATTTCCTCAAGGGGTACCTAACGGTTTACCACCAATAAAGGGAATTGAGCATCAAATTGACTCCATACATGGATAATCAATTCAAAATAGGCCAGCCTATAGAAGTAATCCTGAGAAGACAAAGGAACTTAAAAGATAAGTGAGTGAGCTTATGGAGAAGGGGTATGTGCGTGAAAGCATGAGTCATTGTGTGGTTCTAGTGTTGCTTGTACCTCAGAAGGATAGGTTGTGGAGGATGTGTGCTGATTGCCACACCATCAACAGTATCATTGTAAGGTATGGACATCTCATTCCTAGATTAGATGACATGCTTAATGAATTATATAGTTGTGTTTTTTTCAAAATTGATCTTCAGAGTGGATATCATTAAATTAGGATGAGAGCAGGTAATAAATGGAAAGCTGCATTTGAAATGAAATATGGCCTATATGAGTGGTTAGTTATGCCTTTCACATTTACCAATGCACCTAGTATTTTCATGAGATTAATGAATCATGTTTTCTGTGTTTTTTTTTTTTGTATACTTCGATGATATTTTGATTTATAGCAAAAGCTTAAATGAACATGTTGAACATTTAAATCTTGTTTTAGATGTTATAAGGAAAGAAAAGTTGTTTGCTATCCTAAAAAATAAACATGTTGCATAGATAAGCTTGTATTTCTTGATAACCTTAATACCACCTGGGTACAGGTAGAACTGCTTGGGAAACAAGCGAAGAACCACCTGGGTAAGGTAGAGTACGTGGCGTTGTTCTACCCGAGTCACAACAGCACAAAGTCTGCCCTTAGGACCAATAACCCGCAGACTTTGGTGTTCTAGCCGATATACTCATATCCAAACCCAAGTCCAAGGAAGAAACCTAGACACATATCATCCGAGACAAAGCCAATTCCTAAGGCTACAAGAGGACGAACACAGTGTTTTTAGGTTACCGTTCTAGAGATTGTTTGGAAAGAGTAAAACAGAGACTTTTCTGTTGCACAGGATCCTCACTTAAAGGCAAGTGCAGAGCATATTCAGTATGAATGAGATGATCGCTCGAGGGATAAGGAATTGAAAGATGATCCTAATTCTAGAAAGAATGGAGGAAATTAGAATTTCATCTTGATTTTTGAAAACTAAAGTTTTATTCAAAAACTTCCTTTTTTTTTTTTTTTACAAACAGAGGAGGAGATCCTTTATATAGGAGGATTCCTATTGGTATGATAGGATAGGACCCTTATCATGATTGACAAAGCAAATTAAAGTACGCCAGACAAGACTTTTACAAAGCACGTCAGAAAAGACTTTTACAAAGCATGTTAGATAAGACTTTCACAAAGCACACTTTAATAAAGTAAACACACTTGATAGGTCTGGGTCCCTATCTTTATTAAAGCTGTGATTCCAGGAATTGACAGGCTAGATGATTAATCATCGCTATCCTCTTCTGTCGTGTCACTAGTCCTGTTGGAACAGACACACTTTCCATTCCAGATGAAGGAATCAGTGTTATGGATATCTTCGAATCTTACTTTCATTGTTTTTGCTCTGAATCGTGCTTTATAATTTCTAGTTAGAGTAGTTCTTTCTTCTGGTAAGGCTAATGGGGGTAGAGTAGGTGTAAGTATCATGGTACAAGAGGGTTCAGATACCATGATACTGGAATGCTGACTGGAATACTGATCTACAAGCGACATAAATTCTTCCCAAGGATTTTTGGAGTCTTGGAATAGGACATCAGTGTAATCCGGACGTTCTTCCTTTATCAGGATACCTGAAGGCTTAGTATTTGAGGTAAGCGTTTCAGGCTTATGGTGTGGAAAGAACTCTAATGTATGGTTTGGACCTCTGGAGAGGGAGACTGTATATTGTTGAGCTCGAATAGATAGGCTTTGAGGATGGATGTAACAGATGGTCATGGTGTATGGGAAAGGAATATGGAAAGGTTTTCCATTTGAAGGCTTGATCTTGTGTCTAGTAATCTTTTATGACAGGGAGCTGGCAATAAGGACGATGGACTATGAACATCGAAGTAAACATGTCTGTTTCATTTTCTGGAAGCTTGTTCATGTTTTAGAAGTCTGTAATGTTTTGAAGTTGTTTTCTTCAGCAGGTGATAGGACTATACCACTCTAAAAATGTCCAAAGGAGACTGGAAGCATTTTCAGGAGTAGTAATATGCTTGAGAGTTAGGAGAACAGGGAGTACGATCCTTGTTGAATAAAGGAATGTGGAAAGGCTAAACTGAAAGTTATGGTATGAGGAAACATTTTCTGGGTGAGAGCTTTAAAAGGTAAGGACCTTTTATAGGAGGAGGATGATAAGGAGGAAGCCATTGCAATAATGGGTATCGTGTGAATGGTTGTGACTAGAGCTGGGGATTTTATAAAGGATCTGGTGAGAAAATCAGGAATAAGATTCTTGTCACCTTTTATGTGTTGGATAGTGAAATCATACTTAGCGAACCATGCTTTTAGATTAAGCAATTGCTTGTCAGGGAGCAGCTTGTTCTTAAAGTAAAAAATCTTGGGAAACGAAGAATTATCCATTCTGATAAGGAAATTGTGGCTGAGGAGATGGAATTCAAACTTTTTGATTTCATACTTTACTGCAATTATCTCCTTGTAGATGATGTGATAATTCTTTTCCACTGCTGTAAATTGTCCGCTTGCATGAGCACAGTAAAACTCTTTTTCTCTGACTTTTTCAAGAAGGACAGCGACCCAATATTCATCACTGGCATCTGTCTGGATAATCCTTTGTCCATTTACTGGGATTTTTAGTGGAGGATAAGACTGTGAAATGAGCTTGAGCGCTTTGATAGCTTCTGTCTGATTAGGACCCCACAGTGGGGGCATTCTTTTTCAACGACTTTGACAAGTGGCTAGTGTGCACTGTGACTTTTGGAATAAAGTCTCTTAGATAGTTGACAATCCCGAGGAATTATTGGATTTGCTTTTTTGAGAGATCTGAATCTGGAAACTTTATTAATTCATGTGCAATGTGTGGTCCAGGCTGGTAATATCTGTCTTAATCTCCATGCCAAGAAAGTTGATTGATGTCTGTCCAATGCTGCTTTTCCTTTCTGAGAGCATTATGCCATGTGATTGCACAATGTCTAAGAAATCACTGAGTAACTTTTGGTGAGATTGAACATATGTGGAAAACAGCAAAATATCATCAATATAAATCGACGCATGATGGAGAATGGGAGAGAATATTTTTATCATTGTTTTTTGGAACAAAAATGGAGCCACTTTTAGACCGAAGGGTAAAACTGTCCACTGATAGTGGGCATTTGGAATGCAGAATGCTATTTTGTGGCGATGAAAAGGATCAACACCTATTTGCCAAAAACCTACTTTGAGATCAAACTTAGAAAACACTTTAGCATTGTGAGGATGAATGAATGAACATGGACTGAATTTTTGGTAAAGGAAATTTGTCATCTTTAAGAAAGGCATTTAGAGGCTGGTAATCAATTACCAATCTCTTTTTACCATGAACTAATTCAAATCGTTTCTCAATATAGAATGGTTGACAGGCCCAATCCGAAGATGTGGGCTCAATGAGACCTTGACTCAAAAGTTGATGACATTCTTGTTGGGCTAGTTCTAAATCACTTGGTGTCATACCAGGATGGGTAGCTTTAGTCGGGTTAAGGTCCTCATTCAATTTGAATGGAAGATGGACATAGAACTAAGAATTTTTCCAAAGGGGTGATAGATGATCGAACAAGAAATGATTTTCAAGACAATATTAGAGGAAAGTCTGAGTAGTAGACTCATATTTTAATGGTGCTTCAGAGAAAGCGTACATGATATTTGTGTATGAAAGGAACATCTGTTTAAAACGAATTCCTGTGGCTATAATATGAAGTCTTTTCACTAGGTGAAGAAGATCAAAACCTATGAGAAAATCCTTATCAATGAGATTAGAACCTATGACTTTTTGCCATATAATACAGTTTAGGAAAAACTGGATTCCTATGGGCTTTTTGGTGATAAGGGAGGTTTTGAAGATTTCTCTATTTGCTGCTTTGAAGAATTCATGGTGTTTCTTCCAGTAGGAAGAATGTAGAATGCTGGGATTTATCATGCTTTTTTGTGCCCTTGTGTCAATGAAACCAATGATAAGAATAGGTCTATCAAATTTGGATAGAATAAGGGAAATTTTTACTAAAGGGATGGTTGGTGATGAGACGGTAGGTTGAATGGTAAAAACCATGGATAGATTTTCTGAATCTGATTTAGACTCATCTGTGGAATCTGCTATGATAAAAGTAGTTGTATCATCATACTCTGACTGTTCAAAAAAATTAGACTCAACGTCTTCTTCTTCTAAGAGCATTTCTAAGTTCTAAAGATGATGGACAAGCTTAATTACTTTAGTCGGTTTATTGGGGCAGTTTTTAGCAAAATGGCCTTTTCTTTTACAGATGAAACAACGTACATTTTTCTTGTGCGATGAAAAGGTTGACTTTGAAGGGTCTTTCTTTTTAAAGAAGCGAAGCTATTTCTTCTCTTTTTTGGATTTGTGAGGGTGAGGTTGTTTCTGGAAATGTTTTTTCTTTTTGGTTGGGCATGTGCACCTTTTCTCATCTTTGCACTGAATCTCAAGAAAAGGAGACTTTTTACATGCAGTGGTAAAAGGGGGTTTATTCTCCATGAGGTCTAGACATTGAACCACAAGCTGGAATATTTTCCCTAAAGAAATGTTTGCAACTATTAGATTATTTATTGAGAGCTGTCGTTGTATCTTCGGTTGGAGTTCCTTTGGCAATAAAGACATGCTTTAATGCCATATCATTGAACCATTTAGTTTGTAGAACAACATGCTCATCCGCTTGTAGTGAATGTCTAAATGATTTCGTTGGAGGGAACAACATTTCATCTGGTGATACTCCTTTCTAGCAGTGTCTATTACTGCTGCTGGCTCGCCTATAAATTGTTTATAGATGGCTGTGAGAGCTACTGAGGGTAAAGCTTGAATGAACTAAAGCTGTCTGTATTCACCAAGAGTTTCATACCATTCTCACAGAGATCCGATGAATCTTGAGCTAAATTCCCTAAGAATTGCTTGAGTGTTTGCATTTGGTCGAGTTGTTTGAACATCAACCCATGCGGCAAATTCATGGAATCTGACCGTCCATCTGTGGTGAGGTATGTCATCAAAAGTGAACCAGAAGTTTAATGAAGTTTTCGAATGGGCTTCTGAATGAAATGATGGTTCTGCTGGTGCTGCAAAGCTTGCCTATTGCTCTGTTTCATTCTCTGTTTCTTTTACAATTGGGGGAGCTGAAGAAGAGGGATCTTGTGTTTCATCAGTTGGTTGTACCGTAAGTAAACCAGTAATATCAGCCATTTGTGATTCAGAGTCTGAGGATACGAGAGTTTCATCTTCAGTGTTTGTGAATGACTATAAAGAGGATTCTAAAGATTCACTGGGTGACTCAGGCACAGGTGTTGCCGAGTACTGATGTATAGGAGCTTTATCTTTTGATGTTTGTATTTCAGGTGTTAACTATGATGATTCTGGAGTGGTTGGAAAAGCTTGTGTTGTAGGAGGTATTGGTACTGTTGGGATACTGGGAACAATAGAAGGACTACTGGATTGGCTTGGCTGTGCAACAGGTTGGGCTTGGGCTTGGGCTTGGACTTTTGGTTTGTACTGTTTTTGAGGTTTGGATTGCATTCTTTCTTGGGTCAAGCGTCAAGATTGAGATAGGCCAAAGAATCTGTTGTAGTCAATGGGAGCAGTAATAGGTGTGTAAAATGGTTGGTAGGTAGAGAAAAGTAGCGGTGAGATAGGTAAAGACTGAGTCTAGGTAAACAGTGAGGTTGTTGGTTGTCTCTTGTCTGATTCAATTATGGCTAATTCAGCTTTAAGATATCTGATTTCTGCCTCCTTTTAGTTGAATTCTGGTCCCCAAATGTTGTTAATGATCATTGTTTTGAGATCAACATCAAGTTGGCTAATTCTGTGTTGGAGACTAAGATGGATTTGATGAAGCTGGTCTGACAGAGAGTTGACTTTGTTTTCTGTCCTAGCAACACGGGTTGCTACTTTGTCAATCTGTTGACCAAGGTTTTGTAGGACTGTGTTTTGGGCTTTGGCATTGTTTGTTTGCCAATTGAGGACTGCTTCAAAAGGTCTGGGAGGTTTTGGTTGACTTGATGAGGCTATTGGAGATTGAACATAAGGTTGTGAGACAATCTTTGATTGGGAATCAGTTTGTTTTCAAGAGGAGGAAAAATATCCTGATAGGTTTGAGATTGCTATGAAAACATCATGTAGCTTTGTATTGGCAAGGAAGACTCTAGGGGTTTGCATGACAAGTGTTGACTTGTGCATATGATTGTTCTTCTTTTTTCAGCCATTTAAGACATTTTCTGTAAATTAGCAGAGGCTGACAGCTTCCTGGATCATCGGAGGATTCGGGGAATATGATTTGCACTTTGTGTTTGGAGAAAGCTATTTTTTTCTTCGCCTTCTTCTCATGATTTTGAATTCTTCGTCATTAGAGAAGTTGTCATCAATACATGGGCAATCTGCATCACACATGTGGGATTCAGGTACATCCCACAGAAAGCGACCATTGATCTTATTCAGGTAAACCGGATATCCATCAGAAGAAAATCCTTGAATAGGAATATCTTCTTATTGACCAGTTTGTACAGCTGTTATCATTCTTGAATAGGAGAAAGAAACTCTAGGTTCCTTTGGTTCAGGAGCTCTGAAGACAGTTTTGACTGCACCATCGGCTCGACGCTTGAAAAGAGCTTGGGAGGTTTGTACTGACTCAGAGTTTTGGTGATACTGCTCATAGTTAGAGATCCACTCAAGGGGTATAAGTTGAAGCAGTTCCTATTTGGAGATCTGCTTTGGAATTTGAATAATGGCAAGAGTAAATTATGTATTGGCTAGTATCATCAAAGCATCAGAGGATGCTTGAGGAGTGGGTAGATCTAGTGCATGGTTTTGAAGACGATACACTAGTTGATGGTGAAGGGTAGCTATTTTTGGAGGTAACTATTTGTTCAGCACCCTGGATCTGGATTTGAACTTTAAAGGCTGTTGGAAAGTTTGGATCATCAAGGGAAAGGTTGAAGTTTGGATAAAAGGTCAGGAGAACACTGCTAGCATAGAGTGTTGTGAGGCTGGTGCCTATAATGACATGTTGGTACTGTTTAAAGCGGGTATCTAGTAGAGATAATCTAGCTATTACTGGAAAACCTTTTCTTCCATGTAGAGTGAGAATCAACCTTATTTCACCAAGATGAAGGTGGGTATAACCTTCTCTTTTCCATTGGACCACCAATTCTAGGGGGATTTCAAGGGTGACATATTGCTTAGCCTGAGTGGCTTGAAGCGCACATTGATTCAGTCGAGAAGACTGAATATACTCTTTTAGCAAAGGTCTTTTTGTGGAGATGAGGGATTTGATACTACGGATAATAAGACTCTTTTGTTTGTACAGATGATAAAGACTCATTACAGGAAGTTGAGATTCAGATATTTGAGCAAAATCTGGGATATAGGAGTACTCTATAAGTTATTATATTTTAGACACTAGATATTTTTAACACAATTTTGGAATATTTAAGGTAGAAGAAAGAGACATAGGAGATAGATCTCATCTAGACGCTACTACGGATGATGAAGTTAACGCTAATAAAGTTGAAGATGAAGCCATATTGAGAGAGATCTCTCTAGAATTTCAGAAAATCTTACAATCCTAATCCTTTGATAAAGGTGTCCAAGATTGGCCAAAGCTTACAAGTGTGGGTAAGGTTAGAAGTTTTCATGGATTGGCTAGGTTTTATAGAAGATTTGTGAAAGATTTTAGTAGCCTAGCAGCACCTTTGGCTTAAGTAATTTAAAAAGAATGTGGGTTTTAAGTAGAGGGAAGAAAAGAAAAGGCATTTAATTTGATTAAGGAGAAATTAACTAATGCATGTCAAGATGGTTGCGCTAAAGAGAGCAACATTTCATCCGATGATATTCTTTGATTGTTTTACCTAACTATGCTAAAACTTTTGAAATTGAGTGTGATGCTTTAGGAATAAGTATTAGAGCTGTTCCAATGCAAGGACTTCTCATTGCATATTTTAGTGAAAAGCTAAGTGGGCAGCCTTAAATTATCCTACAAAGAAATGTATGCATTAATTAGCACTTTTAAAACTTTAGTAGCACTATCTTTGGCCAAAAGAGTTTGGGATTCATGAGCCTTTGAAGCATTCAAAAGGTCAACACAGTCTAGGCAAACGGCATGCCAAGTGGATGGAATTCACTAAAAGTTTTCCTTATTTTATGGAAAACATTGTGGTAATGTATTATCTCAAAGGTACACCTTACTTTCTACATCAGATGAAAAAATATTACATTTTAATACATTAAAGATTGTATGTTGGTGGCATTTGGCAAATTCTTTAGGCATGGTGGTTTTTTCTTTAGGGAAAATACGTTATGCGTGCCTAAATGTTCATTACTTGACTTGTTTAATAGGGCATTTCGGTATATTTAAGAATTTAGGTGCTTTACATGAACACTTCTTTTGGCCTCATATGAAATGTAATGTAGAAAGGATTTGAGAGAAGTGTATTACTTATAAACACGCTAGGTCTAAAGTTAAGGCTCATGGTATGTATATTCCTTTGCCTACACCAAGTGAACCTTGGATTGACATATCTATGGATTTTGTGTTAGGTTTACCTAGGTCAAAAAGGTTTACCTATATTTGTGGTCATTGATAGGTTTTCTAAAATTGCACATTTTATTCCATGTCATAAGCAATTTATTTTCCAAAGAGATTGTAAGGTTGCATGGTATGCTTAAAAGCATTGTTTAGATACAGATACTCTTAAACCTTTTTAAAAAACTTTGTGAAGTAAGTTAGGAACTAAACATTAGTTTTCCACTTTCATGCATTTTTTCAATACCTTGATTGGCCATTCAATCTTGATTTAGTCATTTTCATGAGGAAACTGAATGAATTTGGTTGGGTCAGGTAGGGTACATCTAAGTGCTATAATTTTCCCTTGTCTAGTGTCTACACAACTAAGAAAGGAATATATAGCTCTCAAAGTATATGACTATAATGAGTTTAGGGTATACTAAACTAGTATACTAGTTTATACTAGAGGAAGAGATTCAATTTTTGTGGTTGTGGATAGATTTTCAAAGATGGCACATTTTATTCCATGCCACAAAACAGACGATGCTTTTAATGTCGTTGACTTGTTCTTTAAGGAGATTGTGAGGTTGCATGGTATGCTCAGGACAATTGTTTCTAATAAGGATGCTAAGTTTTTAAGTTACTTCTGGAAAACATTATAGGCTAAGTTAGAAACTAAATTGTTGTTTTCAATTACTTGTCAGCATCAAACAGATGGTGAATATAACTTTATCTACTTTACTGCAAGCTATCATTAAAAAGAACATCAAAACTTGGGAAGATTGTTTGCCGTATGTTGAGTTTGCCTATACTCATTCTGTTCATTCTGCTACTAAGTATTAACTATTTGAAATTGTTTATGTCTTTAATCCTTTGACTAGATTTAACTCCATTACCTATTTTTGAGCGTGTTAACTTAGATGGTATGAAAAAGGCTGAAATTGTTAAACAAATACATGAGATGGCCAAGTTCAACATCAAGTAGAGAATTGAGCAATATGCTAAACAAGCCAACAAAGGGTGATATAAGCTAGTCTTTGAACCCAGTGATTGGGTGTGGTTACACATGAGCAAAGAATGATTTCTAGAACGAAGGAAATCTAAGTTAATACCTAGAGGGGATGGTTCTTTCCAAGTCTTGGAATGGATTAATGACAATGCATACAAGCTGGATTTGCCTGGTGAGTACAATGTAAGTGCTATTTTTAATGTTTTTTATTTGAGTCCTTTTAATGCAGGTGATGATTTGAGGACAAATCCTCTTCAAGAGGAGGGGAATGATGAGATTGAGGACAATGTTACCACAAGCACATAGTATGAGGTATATTCAGATCCTATTCAAGTTCCCGTCGGACCCGTCACAAGATCTCAAGCAAAGAAATTCAAAGAAGCGCTTAATGGGTTGATTCAAGCAAATTAGGGTCAATCAAATTCATGGAAGTCTGTTGAAGGAATTGCACATGATATTTAGACCACTAAATGCATGATTCAAGCTCTATAAGTTTTCAAATAATTACTTCCATGAGATCGGCAAGTGATTGCATATTATGGCAGGAAGATATATTATTTTTCTTTTTTACATACTTTCCCATTTCTTGAGGAGGCTAGTAAAGAAACAAATTAGTTATTTCTCTTTTAGTCTGATTTGATTTAGATTATTTCCTATTTGGATAGATTAGGATTCTGATTTGATTTAGATTCTTTCTTATTTCATTATATTTAGATTTTAATTTGATTTAGATTCTTTCCTTATTTGCTTAGATTAAGATTCTGATTTGATTTTGTTTGAGGATTTATTTCCAAAAATTATTGTAACCAACCTAGATCAATTTTGATGCAATTGGTGAGAGAGTTAATTATCTTTGGTTCTTAAACTAACTCTTTGAACTTATCGAATTTCCATGGCATTCAAACTCTTGACTTATCAATCAGATCATCCATAACTAATTGCAGCGTCTTCTTATTAAGCATTAGGTCGAGGTTCCATTCAATTACAGGTTTAGATTTGATCTTGAAAACTAAATTGATTAGGGTTGTGTTAATCTTGGCGTGGTTCGTATCAGTAATGATATTTGGATATTAGTTCCTAGGCCAGTGTTATTGGTAGCAAATGGATTTTCAAGATTAAAATAGATGAATTTGGTAATATAGGGAGAAATAAAGCTAGGCTAGTAGCACAAGGTTATGCACAAATTAAAGGTGTAGACTTTAATGAAACCTTTGTTCCTGTGGCCAGACTAGAGCTTATTTAATTGGCTTTAAATTATTTAAAATGGATGTCAAAAGTACATTCTTGACTAGATTTTTTGATGAAGAAAGTTATATTGAACAACCAAAGGCTTTAAAGATCAATATCATTCTAATTATGTTGTCAAATTCAAAAAGGATTTATATAGATTAAAACAAGCTCCTATGGCTTGGTTTGAAAGATTAACTAAATTCTTGATTTAAAAAGGCTACAAGAGAAGAGTAGTCAAGACTATGTTCATTAAAAATCTTAATCCTGTAATTATGATTTCTCAAATTTATATGGATGATATTTTGTTTTGCTCTACATCTCTAATGCATGTTCAGGAATCTGTTAATCAAATAAAGAATGAATTTGAAATGAGCATGGTTGGTGAGTTAACCTAATTTTTAGGCATAAATGTAAAACAACTTGAAAATGGTATCTTTGTTTCTCAAAGTAAGTATGCCAAAAATTTGATGAAAATAACTATAATAGAATTGGCCAAAAACATGAGAACACCTATGAGCATTAATTTAAGATTAACAAAAGAAGATAGGTGTGTTGATCCACGTCTATACAGAAGTATGATTGTTAGGTTACTTTATTTAACTACAAGTAGACCTGATATTTGTTCTAGTTTTAGTGTTTGTGCTTGGGACTAAACGAATCCAAAGGAATCTCATTTATTTGCAGTTAAACATATCATTCGTTTTCTAAATAGCATTATTAATAACAACATACTAAAAACACTAATTCAAGTCTTGCATGATATAGCGAGATTGGGCAAATAATTCTAATGATAGAAAGAGCACTATTGGAGATTGTTTTTACCTAGGTGACAATCTTGTATCCTGGCACAATAAGGAACAAAACTATTGGTATATTGTACCTCTTGATACTCAATTATTTTGGTTGAAGTAAATGCTTGAAGATTATAGTATTCTTGAGGATATTTTTACAGTATATTGTGATAAAACAAGTGCTATTAATATTTTAAAGAATCCAGTTCAACATTTTAGAACTAAACATATTGATGTTAGACATCATTTTATTCGTGACTTAGTTGATAGCAAGACTATATCACTAGAGTACATTGAAACAAAAAATCAGCTTATGGATATCTTTATAAAAGCTTTGGATGCATCTAGATTTAATTCCTTAAGAAAAGCTTTAGGTATTGGTTCTATGTATGTTGTAATCATGTTCTACAACATTTGGTATATGTAACATTATTTTGCATCTCATGACATCATTAATACATTATTCGCGTGTGCTTTTGCACGACATGTTCTTTATTCAAATCACTATGATTTAATGACTAGAAGGTTGATTTGATTGGTTTAATTTATACTTATCTTTATGCATGTATATCTTTGAAGTCTTGATTTAAACTTGATTTTCAATTTTAAGACTCTTAATGTTGAGATTAATGGATTCAACGTTGACTATAAACTTTTGACACTTATCTCAACTGTTACTATCAAGAGGTATAGGCGCCTCAGTTAGAAATAACTACCAACAACTCTTAAAAAGTAAAGCTATCCTTGAGTAATTTGAATTTTCATATAAAAAATATGACAAAAGATGATTGTTGTGCAAATTTTATTGAACTCGCAAGTGCACGAATCCATTGTAGAATAGATTAACAGTGACGAGTGTCGATCCCACGAGGAGGTGGATTTTAATTGCTTGTAGAATTAATTTTCTAAGTGGGTGATTGGATTTATAATGAGAATGATGTAGGCTATCAATTAATTTAAATTAAAGCGGTGGAAATAAACTATTAAAATAAAATACTTGGATCTCCGGATCTTTCTCAACATGCACTATCGGCTTAACATTAATTATTAGTACCAAGTAAATCATGAAGGGGGAATTTCCACTCATCATGAACCACACTCTAATAGATATGGTGCTAAGGGCTTCCCGTGCCAAATAGTAATAACCTTGCCTAGGGAGGCGGTTATTCCAGCCGATATCCAGACAAGATTATTACTATCTGTCTACGAAAAGTCAAAACAACCACATAAATTAAATGGGAAGGAAAAGTAAATTTACCAAATTAAGCCCATGGAGCATGTTGAGACTTCACCTTCAACCCAAGCTTGAAAGGAAATTAGCCACTCATATTTGAACTAGGGGTAAAATGAAAATTTTAATAAAATACGTAGAAAATACAAGATGGAGATGGAGTTATAGAAAATGGAGCTCAAAAATGGATTCAGGCGTGTCAAATTAAAGGGGGAGCCCCCTTTTTATAGATACACTGAGTAAATCATGACCATCAGATTAAAATAATTTGGACGGTTAGGATTGCGCCACGTGGCAAGTTCTTATTGGATGGAACACATCATCAGGGATGTCATTCTGTGTATATGCATGTTCCGTACGCATATTTTTTTTAGTCCACTAACATTCTGCCATGTCACCGGTCAACATTTTTAGTCCAATAAGATCGTGACACGTCATCAGTTAACTCCACATCATCAGTCAATGCCACATAAGCGGTCAATGCCACATCATTTGTCCAATCAAATGTCGCCACGTCATCGTACAGTGCCACGTTAGCATACAGTACTGGTGAAAAGTGCCGTGAACAGTGTCGTGTACAGTAACGTGTATATCAACCGTACCATGTGTGAACAGTACCGTATATGTGAACAGTATCATTTTTCTTTTTATGCTCCTCCTAAGGTTTTCGACTGTCCTGAGTTCAAAAGTGCTGTTCGTTTTTTCATCTGATCTATCGTTTATTGTGAAATGACCATGATATCCCCTAAAATACATAAAATACTTAATTAAAATAAAACATACATAATTAAATTACAAGGGACTTAAAGAAATAAAAATAGGGATGTTAGTGAGACTTGGAGTGTAAAATGATGATTTTCTCCACTATAAATACACACTTTTTAGTACTCAACACATATCTTTTTAGGTAGGAGACACATGTGGTGTGGTGGTCATTCCATGATGGAGGATTCTTTTACAAAAGTGAGGATAAAGGAGAGGTGTAGTTATTGACACGTGGAATGAAGTCACGGATATAGTTAACTATTCCCAAAAACTGTTGAATTTGTTTTCTGGAAAAGTTACTATCAGGAAAGTATTGGAGCTCTTGGGCTATGCGTGGACTGGGCTGGTAGGATCCATTTTGGATTTTCATTCCAAGGATAGTGATGTGGTGTGTGGCAATAGTACTTTTAGTGGCTGAAAGCATTATGCCATGGTGTTGAACAATCTGGAGAAATTAATTCAGCAAATTATGATGTTGGTCATAGGTTTCTGAGAATAATAAAAAGTCATCAATGTAGACCAATGTATGATGGAGAATGGGCTGGAAAATAGTAGTCATGGCCTTTGGAACAGTGATGGAGCTGTCTTAAGCCCAAATGGCAAAACAGTCCATTGATAATGGGCATTGGGAATGCAAAAGGCGGTTTTGGGTCTATCATCAGGATGGACCCCAAGTTGCCAAAAGCCTGATTTTAAATCAAACTTAGAAAAAATCTTGGCATTTTTGAGTTGGGTAAACAAGGCTTGTCTTCTAGGTAAAGGAAATTTAATATCTTGTAAAAAGATATTCAAAGGTTGGTAATCAATGATAAGTCTTTTCTTTCCTCGGACCTTCTCAAAATGTTTTTCAACATAGAAGGCTTGGCAAAGCCCATTGAGAAGTAGTGGGTTCAATAAGGCCTTGGGTCAAAAGCTGTTGACACTCAAATTGGGCTAAAGTGAGGTCTTCTGGCGTCATGCCAGAATGAGTAGCTTTGGTAGGGTTATGGTCTTCATTAAGCTTGAAGGGAAGTTTAATAAAGAACTGGCTATTTTTCCACAGAGGATGGGGATGTTGGACTTTACTGTGGTCATCAAGACATAATGTGAGAAATTTGGCATTGATGTCAACATAAGAGGATGGTGTTTCAGCCAAAGAGTAAAGTTTCAAGGCACTGGTATATGTTTTGAACATATGTTTGAACCGAATGCCGATGGCAGAAATGTGCAATTGTTTGGCCTGGTGTAGGACATCGAAACCTATCAAGAGGTCTTTATTGGGCAGATTGGAACCAATGACTTTGGTCCAAAGGATACCAATGGGTTTTTTGGTAATGAGCTTTGTGGAGAACAGTTCACCATTTGCAGCCTTAAAGTATTCTTGGTGTTGTTGCCAACACTTATATGGTAAAATGGCTGGATTCATCATGGATCTTTGGGCTCCGGTGTTAATAAACCCAATAACAGAAATGGGCCTATGATATTTGGATGGAAGGACTTGGACTTTGATTGAGGGAATAGGGATGGTAAGATCATGAACAGGTTGGGCTTTGTTTATGGATTGGGTCTGAATGGTAGCAATAGTGAGAATGGGTTCTTTAGAATCAGTGAAGGATTCTTCATCAGAAGAATTTTCAAGGGCAAAGACTGTAGACTCATCTGGACTTTCTTGTTCAGAAAACAAGAATTCAAGCTGATCATCAAGAGTGAAGTCTGTATTATTCTGAAGATGTTGTATTAATCTAACTGCTCTAACTGGTTTGTTAGGGCAGTTCTTTGCAAAATGACCTCTCTTATGACAGATAAAACATCTGAATTTCTTTGCTCTTAGAGAGTCGTGAGAGGAGGTTTTCTTACGGAAAAATCGTAGAGGTTTGAATCATTTCTTGGATCGTTTTTAGAATAGTGATTAGGGTTGGAAGAGTATTTCTGAAAATGATATTTTTTCTTGGAAGGACTGTGACACTGGTTTTTATCTTTACACTTGATTTTCAGATAGGGTTTTTTACAAGCAGATCTAAATGGTTCTTTGTCTCAGAGAAGTTCTTTGAAAAACTTCTTTTGTTCACAAAGTTTATCTAGACATCCCATATCATGTTGGAAAATCTTACCAAGGGAAAGATTGTCTATAACCAGGTTATGAGCTGTGATCTGTTGCTATAACTCAGGTTGTAATTCCTCAGGCAAAGATGCCATGAACACATGTCTCAGTGTTGAGTCATTGTAACCGTTCAACTTGTAGTACAAGATAGACATGTGCTTGTAATGGAAGTGGAGGTCTTTAGGTTGTAAAGAACAACACTTCATGTAGAGGACTCGTCTAGCAACGTCATAGGTAACAGAGGGCTCCCCTATGAATTGCTCAAGAATTAAAGCCAAAGCAGTAGAGGCTTTAGGAAGTTGAATGAATTGAAGTTTTCTGTAAGTACCCAAGCTATCAAACCAATCTCTAAGTGATCCCGTAAAACGGGTAGAGAATTCTTTTAGCACAGATTGGGTTGTTGCTCCAAAGCGGAGCATCTGGAGATCAATTCAAGCAGATAGTTCTTGGAGATGTTCACGCCATCTATGAGGTGGAAGATCATCAAAAGTGAACTAAGGACCATTGGATGGCTTTGAGTCTGATGAAGACCTTTGAGGCCTAGGCTGGCTAGAGGTCTCCTGTTCATTGGGATCTGGTTCATTGTCGCCAACTTCTTCAGGTTAAGTGACTACAGGTTCACTTGGCTGTGGGTCAGCAGGATCAGCCATTAATAACTTGAAAATATCAGCATAGTCAACTTCTGAGTCACTGGTTGAAGTATCACAAGTTTGATCATTAGTGGAAGTCTCATCAAAATCAGAAGAACTAGAAGAGTTTAGTTCATCTGTATCTGTAGGTTGTGGAACAGTGGTGGCAGTGGTAATTTCCATCTGCTGAGCAGGAGTTTTGCCAGTAAAGGGAGATGGAGTATCCCGAAGGGATACTGGAGGTTTGGGTGAGGATGTGGTAGCTTTTGGACAGATTTGGGGTTTTGGTTCATCTTTAAAAAGTGTGTGGGTCATGCCAAATAATTTTTTAGGATCATATGGCCGTGATGGAGCCATAAAGGTACCAAAAGGATGGTAGGTTTGAGATAAAGTTGGGATAGGTTGGCGTTTACTAAAAAGTGATGGTTGTTGTTTTTCTGAGTCAATTCGTGCCAACTCAGCTTTTAGTTGTCTGATCTCAGTCTCCTTTTGATTGAATTCTGGACCCCAATACCGTTTCTGGATCATTTTTCGCAGATCAAGATCTAATTGAACAACTCAATCTGGCATGTCCTGATACAGCTTTGGAAGTTGTAAGCTGATGTGATCAACTTGTTTTTCAACATGAATAGTTCGAGAGGAGATGTTATCAACCTTTTGGTGAAGAGAGGTTAAAGATTGATTTTGGACTCTGGCATTTTGTGTTTGCCAATTTAGAACTGCTTTAAAAGACTTGGGTTCCTCCATATGGCCAGTAGGGGTAATAGGAGACTGGACAAATGGCTTAGAAATAACATGTCTAGAGACATCTGTTTGTTTGTCTAAAGGAGGAAAATCTGTAGGAGAGAACATCATACAAGATGAGAACAATAGAGAAGGTGGAATAGGCTGTTGGAATTGAGCATGTTGGGAACAAGACAAAAGTTCAGGTTCATGGGTGTGAATCCACTGTAAACCTTTCTGATAAACAGATAAGGGTAAATAACTAACAGAGGGATCTAGATCATCAGATGGTGGATCCTTCTTATGATATTTACAACCTGGGAAAACAATATTTTTCTTTTTCTTTTTCTTGGGAAGTTCAAGGATTTCAACATCTTCCCAACAAGAACAACTTGGGTCACACATACCCGATGTGGGAACATCCCACATGAAATGACCGTTTAGTTTGGCTGGATAAACAGGATAACCATGGGAATTAAAGGACAAAATGGGTAAATCCTCTTGATCAGTCTGGACAGGCTGGATCATAGCAGAATGGGTATAGGACAATATGTGTAGGGCCTCTGATGGTGGAGGTGTTGATTGAAGGCTGGGTGTAGGAGAGGTGATAATGATATTTGGTAAAGGTGGAGCAGAGGAAATCATAGGAACCGGAAGTGGCGGTAGCTTAAAAGTCATCTTAATAATGCCATCGGGCAGTTTTTCAAAAGAGCTTTCAGAAGTCGAGATTGGTTATGTGTTTTGATAGAACTTTGCATAATTAGACAACCACTCAAGGGGCATGAGCTGTAAGAGCTCGTGTCTGGGAATCTGAATGATAGTAGGAATATCTTCAGATTCAGCAAGAATCATCAAGGCATCTGAGGTTTCTTGAGAAGTGGGTAAGTCGAAAGCATGATTTTGCAATCGGTACACCAATTGATGGTGTAAAGTAGCCATTTTGGAAGTAGTTATCTGATCAGCTCCTTGGAGCTGGATCTGGACTTTTAGAGCAGTGGGGAGGTTTGGATCATCAAGAGAACGGTTTTGCCAGTAAAGGGAGATGGAGTATCCCGAAGGGATACTGGAGGTTTGGGTGAGGATGTGGTAGCTTTTGGCCAGATTTGGGGTTTTGGTTCATCTTTAAAAAGTGTGTGGGTCATGCCAAATAATTTTTTAGGATCATATGGCCATGATGGAGCCATAAAGGTACCAAAAGGATGGTAGGTTTGAGATAAAGTTGGGATAGGTTGGCGTTTACTAAAAAGTGATGGTTGTTGTTTTTCTGAGTCAATTCGTGCCAACTCAGCTTTTAGTTGTCTGATCTCAGTCTCCTTTTGATTGAATTCTGGACCCCAATACCGTTTCTGGATCATTTTTCGCAGATCAAGATCTAATTGAACAACTCAATCTGGCATGTCCTGATATAGCTTTGGAAGTTGTAAGCTGATGTGATCAACTTTTTTTTCAACATGAACAGTTCGAGAGGAGATGTTATCAACCTTTTAGTGAAGAGAGGTTAAAGATTGATTTTGGACTCTGGCATTTTGTGTTTGCTAATTTAAAACTGCTTCAAAAGACTTGGGTTCCTCCATATGGCCAGTAGGGGTAATAGGGGATTGGACAAATGGCTTAGAAATAACATGTCTAGAGACATCTGTTTGTTTTTCTAAAGGAGGAAAATCTGTAGGAGAGAACATCATACAAGATGAGAACACTGGAGAAAGTGGAATAGGCTGTTGGAATTAAGCCTGTTGGGAACAAGACAAAAGTTCAGGTTCATGGGTGTGAATCCACTGTAAACCCTTCTAATAAACAGGTAAGGGTAAATAACTGACAGAGGGATCTGGATCATCAGATGGTGGATCCTTCTTATGATATTTGCAACCTGGGAAAACAATATTTTTCTTTTTCTTTTTCTTGGGAAGTTCAAGGATGTCAACATCTTCCCAACAAGAACAACCTGGGTCACACATACCCGATGCAGGAACATCCCACATGAAATGACCGTTTAGTTTGGCTGGATAAACAGGATAACCATGGGAATTAAAGGACAAAATGGGTAAATCCTCTTGATTAGTCTGGACAGCCTGGATCATGGCAGAATGGGTATAGGACAATCTGTGTGGGGCCTCTGATGGTGGAGGTGTTGATTGAAGGCTGGGTGTAGGAGAGGAGATAATGATATCTGGTAAAGGTGGAGCAGAGGAAATCATAGGAACCGGAAGTGGTGGTGGCTTAAAAGTCATCTTAACAGTGCCATCAGGCCGTTTTTCAAAAGAACTTTCAGAAGTCGAGATTGGTCCTGTGTTTTGATGGAATTTTTCATAATTAGACAACAACTCAAGGGGCATGAGCTATAAGAGCTCGTGTCTGGGAATTTGTCTGGGAATCTAAATGATAGTAGGAATATCTTCAGATTCAGCAAGAATCATCAAGGCATCTGAGGTTTCTTGAGAAGTGGGTAAGTCCAAAGCATGATTTTGCAAGCAGTACACCAATTGATGGTGTAAAGTAGCCATTTTTTAAGTAGCTATATGATCAGGTCCCTGGAGCTGAATCTGGACTTTTAGAGCAGTGGGGAGGTTTGGATCATCAAGAGAAAGCTTAAAGTTGGGGTAAAAGGTTAAAAGAACATTACCAGCATGTAGGGTAGTGAGAACAGTGCCAATGATGGCATGCTCATAGTGTTTGAAACGGGTATCAAGCAAAGCAAGTCGAGCTGATACGGGTAAACCTTTTCGACCATGAAGAGTAAGAACAAGACGGATTCCTCCAATCTTCTTAGTTACAAGCTCAAGTAATTCGTTAGCAGTATGAGCAGAAATAAAAATTTTTTTACTGTGAAAGGGATGAAATGGTTTTTTATTGTATGGTTAAAAAATGCGATGAAGCCATCATAAAAGTTATTGACATTTAACAAACTGATGGGTTTCTGATGAATGTTCAAATGGGCCCAAGATGCTAATGTTATGATTAGTGCCTCTAGAGTTGTAAGATCTCCCGGTAGGAAAATAAAAGCATCAGCATGATTTAGCATTTCAGTTATTCTTTCTTGCATACCTGACACAACTAACTCTTCTCCAGTTGGTGAGTCAGACACACAGCCCAACGGTTTGAGGCTTCTTGGGATGATGCCTAACACTTGGCTCCCTCTGAGATAAACAGCTTCTGAGACTAGTTTTGATAACCCTCGGTCACCTCTTCCATAAACTAGATGCAAATTTCTTTCTGCTATGCGTTGACCAAGATCAATGGCTGCCTCAACGAACTCTTTATGTTTGTTAAATCTAGAAAGCACACAAATATTCTTGAATTGTTTATTAGGAGTAGCTGCCATTGGGATGCTTCTCAAAAATAATTTGTGAGTCTAAAAAGAAAAGATCATATATCAAGGATCTTGGTGATAATTATTTACAGCCGTATAGGAGGTAGCATGTCTATGTCAATTAATGAGTAAAGCACATGGCTCGAGAGTCAAAAAGGAAATAGTAAAAGAAAAAGCACTCAATTATTAAAGACAATAATGCAATTGATAAAACAACAATGAAATAAAATAATAGTAAAATAAAACAATAGAAAAAGGATATTTACAGGTAGTTGTGATTGTGACTCACATCTTCCTCTGGTTTTACGTCCAGAAATGGCTTGAACGCCCTCTACGGGTCAAGGATAGGCTTCCCATCCAGTTTTCTTATAAACTGGCAAACAGGGTCGTTTATAATAAGATTCCCGAGACTATATCGGACACGTTCTTTCTGAAATAATGGCCATAACTGGAGAATTGCTCTTTGTACGTATCCACTGGGATGCGTTTCAAGAGACAAAAGGATATCATCTAATGACTTTTTATTCAAGTCATCCCTAATGAATTGAATCTTATCTTCCCTGTTATTAGACATCATTTCGAAAGAACAAGGATTTTTATTGCATTTCATCCTGGCACACTTATGACAATCAACATGAAGTTTTTCAACTCTTCATTTTCTCGAGTAATTTCCTTTACCACAACCAGGCATGTATGCAATAAATTTGGGAGGTAACTCACCTGCCAAACGTACCTTGGCCTCGATTAACCAACGAATGTCAGCAGGGACGTTATTTCTCATAAGCAATCGCATGCGTTCGGACCGAGCTTTATAGATCGTAAGGAGGACATTATGAGGAAGTGAAGGAAATTGCTTGTGAAGCTTTGCTAGAATCGCGTTTTTGTCCATACCTTCTTCTCAGAATATCAGTTATTATGGGAAACTGAAGTAACCGACTTTGATTATCACGGAGTACCGTTATCTGCCACTTATACGGGAAAATAAATCAAAACACACTAAATAAATAAAATCAAATCTGTAAAATCGAATCAAAATGAAAGTGAACAAAATAAGAAAACACACAATAAAAAGAAAAATGAACTTACATTCGTCCTCTTATTGAGTTAACCTCAAGCTCTAATTGGAAGCTATATATCCCATCTTCTATTCCTCTCAGTTGATTTTCCAAATCCTCAACATAAGACATAAATGTTGGTGGTCGTTGATCCCAAATCGGATGTTATTTACAACTTTGTATCATGCGTCTCAAGTGAAATTTTACTCGTAAAAATTCTCCAAGACGTTTTAAAAGATATTTTCTCATCGAGGTTGTCATGGTGTACAATGAAAAGAAAATACAATAATTCAACACTTAAGCATAATAACGCGTAAATAAAAGTCAAACAATTCAATCAATAAAGTGAAAGCAAAAAGTTAAATTATTTTTAAAAAAATAAAAAAATAAAAAACAAAAACTTAATCAAAATTTTGTGTGTCACTCAAATTTATTTCGGTGCCTTTTTTCATGTGGTTGGTACTCTAGATATGGCTTCAATCTTTGACCATTAACTTTAAAAATTACACCGTTCTTTGGATCCTTAATTTTAATTGCTCCATATGGAAAAACAGTGTAGACTATAAAGGGACCAGTCCATCGAGAGCATAACTTACCTGGGAATAGGCGCAAGCAAGAATTAAATAAAAGTACTTTCTGACCTGGTGTGAAAGATTTTCTCATAATTTGCTGGTCATGAAAGACTTTCATTCGCTGTTTGTAAATCTTGGCATTTTCGTATACATCATTACGAATTTCTTTAAGTTCTGCCAGCTGTAATTTTCTTTCTGAGTTAGCTTGCTGCATGTCAAAGTTGAATTTCTTGATGGCCCAGTATGCACGATGCTCAAGTTCTGGTGGTGATTTTGATGATGGACTCAGTTTCTTCTATGATGGTACTAATTGTTCCACTCTTGACTTCTATTTATTAATGTCCATGGATGGTGCTGAATCAAGTAGGGCGATAACCTCATCTATTGATCTATCAATATCAAAATTCAAACCAAAGTGAGTTAAACATGTTTGTAAAGGATCATCACTAAGGTTTGAAAGAAAAGCATTATCAACTAGTTCTTCGATTAAATCCACATCAACAATTTCATTATCTGCATTGGGAGGTTGTTTGGCAATGTTGAAGATATTTAGCTCCATCATCATATTGCCAAAGGACAACTGCATATTTTCAGTCCTGCATTGAATGTAAGCATCGGCAGTTGTCAAGAAAGGTCGCCCTAAGATAATGGGGATCTGCTTCCTTGAATCTTGGACTGGTTGAGTGTCAATTACAATGAAATCAACAGGAAAATAAAACTTATCTACCTGTAAAAGCACGTCATCCACAATACCACGAGGTTTTTTCATGGATCGATCTGCAAGTTGTAACACTATTGGAGTTGGGTGTAATTCTCCTAGTCCAAGTTTCACAAATACTAAGTAAGGCAATAGATTTACACTAGCTCCTAAGTCCAACAAAGCATTCTCAATTGTGTGGTTCCCTCTACTACATGAGATAATGGGGGAGCCTGGGTCTTTGTATTTTAGAGAAAGTTTGTGTTGGAGTATAGAGCTCATGTTTTCTGTTAAAAAGGCCTTCTTTTGAACATGAATGTTTTTCTTTTTAGTACAAAGGACTTTAAGAAACTTGGCATAAGATGGCACTTGTTTTATAGCATCAAGCAAAGGGATGTTAACACTTACCTGTTTAAAGATTTCAAAAATCTCACTTGTAGATTTTCCTTTCTTTGCTTTAGCTAACCTCTGCGGAAATGGAGCTTTTGAAATGTATTCTCGTGGGTTGGTTTCTTTTTTCTCCTTTGATGATGAGTCTTCTGCATTCACCGGTACAATTTGAGTTGTTTTTGTCACCGGCATCTCCACTTTGTTGTTGACTTCTTTTCCTTTTCATAAGGTCATAACGACTTTGACCTCTCCATGCTGCTGAGGTGAACTGGTTCATGCATTCCTTTAGGATTAGGCATTGGTTGACTTGGAAATTTTCCTTTCTTAACAATCATTGCCAAGGTTTGAACTGACGAAGCAAGTTGTCCCACCAATTTTTCAAGGTTTGAAACTGATTGGGTTTGTGAGTTGAAACCCGCTCTCATCTCATTTCGCAGTTCATCAATGGTGCGGTTTTGTTGCTCGATTTTGGAGTGAATAAGATTCTTGAAATTCTGGAATGCATCCTCCCATGGTCTAGGCTGAGAATAGTTTGGGTTCTGATTATATGGTCTAAATGGTAGTTGAGAGGCTTGAGGATTTTGAGGAATTGGTTGCATTGATGGAGCTGGAGCTGGAGCTGCTGCTATATTATGTTGGAATCCTTGAGACCATGAAAAGTTGGGGTGGTCTCTCCATCTAGGATTGTACGTGTTGGAGTAAGGGTTGTAGTTTGATGGCTTTCTCATTACATTTATGGCATTGGCTTGATCTGAGTATGAGTCCTGGTCATGTGGTTTCATTAATTTAGCAGTTGTTAACGATGCTATTTGTCGAGAAAGACCTTCAACTATGTCTTTGATTTCTTTAATTTCTGAACTTGACCCACCAATGTGAACCTCATTCACTCTCTTAACTGTTCTAGTACTCCTGAGTGAACGACTCCGTTGTTGGAAATTATCCGCTTGTCGCTGGAAGAAATCTCAAATCTCTAATGCACTTTTTGACATTAGCTCTCCTCCACTTGTTGCCATTAGCCATTCTTGCACATTCGGCAATAATCCCTCCAAAAAGTATTAGCATTGGTGCCATTTTTCGTATCCATAATGTGGACACTTTAGGAGTAGCCCATTGAATCGCTCCCATGCTTTGAAAAACTGCTCGTCTTCTCTTTGGGTAAACTATGAAATTTCCCTGCGAATAGCATTGGTTTTATGTACTGGGAAATATTTATTCAAAAATTTTGTTACCATTTGTTCCCATGATGTAATGCTATTGGCAGGCAATGCATTGAACCATGAACGAGCTCTATCCTTTAAAGAAAATAGGAATAATCTAAGCTTAACATCATCATTTGAAAAATTCTGATATTTAAAAGTTTGACAAATAGCATGGAAATCATTCAGATGATTATATGGATCTTCATTTTCTAGGCCATAGAATGTTTGGAGACAATTTAGCATACTAGGTTTTAATTCAAAACATCTAGCAACTACATTTGGGTATCGTATGTTTGATGTGCTCAAGTTAGCTAAGGGGCTGAAGTAGTCCTTAAATGGCCTCTCTTGTGGTGCTGGTTGCAAATCCATTTCAAATTTATTTTTAATTGTAACGTGCTTGTGTGTGCGAAGTGTCTTTTCTAATTCAAAGTCTATAGGCTCAAGATTCGGTAATTGTGACCTACGACCATGCATGCAAATAAAAAATGATAACAAAATTAATAAAGATAAAGAAGAGGGAGAAATTACGATACTAACCTTATTACGCTGTTACAATTTTTCTATGAAAATAATTTAAGCGTTATATATAGAAAAGAAAATACGTGAAACAAATTAAAATAAATTAATAGGCGGTTGAACCTGCCGATTTAACAAAATAAAAAATAATAATAATAACATGAAAATTAAATTACAGAAATTTGAAAAAGAGAAGAAAATAAAAGAAAATAATACCTACTTCAAAATTTAAATTCACTTTTTTTTTTATTTTTTTAATAATAATAAAAAAAATTACAAGGAAAATATTAAAACAAATTAAATAAAGAAATTAAAAAAAAATTCTACGAATTAAAATAACTTACCTCCCAAGCAACGGCGCCAAAAACTTGTTGTACAAATTTTATTGAACTCGCAAGCGCACAAATCTATTATAGAATAGATTAACGGTGACGAGTGTCGATCCCACGAGGAGGTGGATTTTAATTGCTTGTAGAATTAATTTTCTTAGTGGGTGATTGGATTTATAATGAAAATGATGTAGGCTATCAATTAATTTAAATTAAAGCGGTGGAAATAAACTATTAAAATAAAATACTTGGATCTCCGGATCTTTCTCAACATGCAAATACTATTCCCGTGCCAAATAGTAATAACCTTGCCTAGGGAGGCGGTTATTCCAGCTGATATCCAGACAAGATTATTACTATCTGTCTACGAAAAGTCAAAACAACCACATAAATTAAAGGGGAAGGAAAAGTAAATTTACCAAATTAAGCCCATGGAGCATGTTGAGACTTCACCTTCAACCCAAGCTTGAAAGGAAATTAGCCACTCATTTTTGAACTAGGGGTAAAATGGAAATTTTATAAAATACATAGAAAATACAAGATGGAGATGGAGTTACAGAAAATGGAGCTCAAAAATGGATTAAGGAGTGTCAAATTAGGGGGGGGAGCCCCCTTTTTATAGATACACTGAGTAAATCATGCCCATCGGATTAAAACAATTTGGACGATCAGGATTGCGCCACATGGCAAGTTCTTATTGGATGGAACACATCATCAGGGATGTCATTCTATGTATATGCATGTATCGTACGCACATTTTTTTTAGTCCACTAACATTCTGCCACATCATCGGTCAACATTTTTGGTCCAATAAGATCGTGACACGTCATCAGTCAACGCCACATCATCAGTCAATGCCACATAAACGGTCAATGCCACATCATTCGTCCAATCAAATGCCGCCACGTCATTGTATAGTGCCACATCATCGTACAGTGCCACATCATCATACAAAGATAGGTGAACAGTCACGTGAAGCGAATGTCGTCGTATGCAACCGATCGTATATATTAACCGTATCGTATGTGTGAACAGTACCGTATATGTGAAGAGTACCATTTATCTTTTTATGCTCATCCTAAGGTTTTCGACTGTCCTGAGTTCAAAATTGCTGTCCGTCTTTCTATTTGATCTCTTGTTCATTGTGAAATGACCTTGATGTCCCCTAAAATATATGAATTACTTAATTAAAATAAAACACGCATAATTAAATCACAAAGGAACTTTAAGATATAAAAGTAGGGATGTTAGTGAGACTTAGAATGTAAAATGATGATTTTCTCCATTATAAATACATACTTTCTAGTACTCAACAATGATCTACCATGAGATGAAGGCTACCTAAAAGGTATAATAAAAGCTACTGATTGTAGCCACTTGAAAAGGAAAAGAAAGAAAAATCTTAAAAAATTTATATTTGAAGCAGAAAGAAAAATTTATTATTGCAATCTCTTTTCATATTACCTGTTAAGTTGAAAGATCAATTTGGAGATCAAGATGATAAGGTTACTTTGACTTGTTTATTCTATTTTTCGATACGAAAGTTGTTGATTAGGAACATCGAGATTGAGCCTTGATAGATTTGTATCACGTGTACAAAAGTTTAAGTTTCACTAATCTTCTATTAGTTTGAGTGATTAAAGTTTGATTATCTGAGTTTTGTTTGCATTGTGATGACTATCGAGGAACATGTCTGTTTAATTTTAAAAAGAATGTGTTTTATTTCGCAAAGGAGGGCATTTTAGTTATTGTTGCATGGATGATTGCATAAAATATTTATGCACTCATTTTACTTTTAGGATTTTTAAAATTGTTGAAACTTAGTCATTTAACGCCGTTCGTATATTTTGGCATCTTCACGAACCTTTTTCTAATTTTCTTATAAGAGCTTATATTTATTATGATTGAGCATGAAGCTTTTCTTTATTTACATGCTTGGCAAGAATCTACCCAATGCAGTCCTTTTATAATTGTGATTTTTCCAAGTTTTGCAATTTTTCTTGGATATGATCCTTATTTATAATTTTATTTCAAGTATATCTTAGTTATTATTGGTATACAAGGATTCTATGACCTTGTTTGAGTTTTTTATTATTTATGGAGAGCATAATAAATAATTCCTACTTACCTCTTTATATAAGGGCTCTTGTTTATCTCCAGAGCTTTTTTGTTTTTTCCTTTTTAGTTGTGCATCATGGTTTCCACAAGATCAAGATAAATAAAGAAGAGATCAAAGATGCATATAAAACAAGTAAAGGACGTGGATGCTCTTGATGATTGCAATGTGCACGGATCTAATTTGATTAATATGTTGCATGCTGCTCATGAAGAAGAGAAGGATGACAACCCATGGCCAAAGACCGAGGTTATACTGATATCAATCAATACACACAAGGATTCGGCACTCGTGCCAATTTCACTAATTTAGGCAACAATCTTGTTGCATCTCACAATGGCAATGTCAATTCAATTGAAGAAGATCCTAGTGAAGTTGATCCATATGAGCATTCTCAAAAGTCTCAAAATTATCAAAACAATAATCACTCAATATTTAGATATGTTTTACCTTGTGCTTATAGTGAAAGGTTGTATACTCACCCTCCAAGTGTTGGTCTCGATTCTTTGCTTAAAAGAAAATTTCAATCCAAACATAGTGTTGCTATCTCTAAGTTTATTCCTTTGGAGATTTAACCATCCATTAGTGCTGCTGGTTTGGAAAACACTATTATAAACATCTCTTCATATGTGTTAAGTTTAATTCAGGAATTTTATGTCAATTTGAATGAGAATATTATGGATAAGACTAAACTTGGTTTTCTGCATAAAATTTATGTGAGAGGACGTATCTTGGTGTTTTCCCCTTCTTTAATTAATCATTAGTTCAAGTATAAGGATTTTGATGATTCCAATATATGGGAATACATGAGTACCTTAAATACGTCTACTATTACTACATAGCTTGTAGGCAAGTTTTCTACTTAGCCTGAAAAACTTTTGGTTTTAAAGCTTGGTCCTAAATATCAAGCTTTACAAATGAATGGAGCACACAATGTTATCCAATTGAACATTATGTTATCGTGGACCCTTTATTTGCTAAACTTTTGTTTCTAATTAGAGGCAGAATACTGTTGGACTTTGGCATGTTGGCTTTTGATTTGATTATAAAGAATATCGATGTCTTTTAGGAGAGACATGCATTACCTTTTCCTTCTTTAATTCATCAAGTGTTGACATCTCAAGATTATAATTTACTTGAAACAGATGAGGTCTTTACTTTTTTCCCACTTTTATTGAACCAACCTTTCTTATGTTGAAGTCCCTTGATGTTGTTGGTGATCAAGATGAGGATACCTGGGCTAAAAACACTATCCTAGAACTGGCCATTATCTACACTCTACAATGCTTGGATGATCAAAGGGAGATGATTTTGGATTTATGGGATAGGGTCGAACACATTGAACACACTCTTGATTATATTAGGGGTGGTTATTACCCTTGATTTCTTTGCTTTTATACCCCCTACTTATTTCATTTGGTTTTCATCTAGCTTAGGTTGTTATTTATGTTATCTACCTTTCTTTGTCACCTTTTGCCAAAAGGGGGAGAGAAGAACTATTTGCTTTTGCATTTAATTTTATTACAAAGGGGAGTTTATTTATATGTTCATTGAGTTTATTTATTCCTTCCCTAAGGGGGAGCTTATTTGATTTACATATGATCTTTATTTAGGGGTGGGACTTTCAATTTTCGATTCAATTTTTCGTATTTTTGATTCAATTTACAACCCGTTCGAGTTTAAGAATTCAACCCAAATGGGTTAGAAAATTATTTCGGTTTGATGAGGTTTGATTTTAAATTTGGCTTGGGTTCATAATTTGGTTCGTTTTGGGTTGTTGTTTAGGCTAATAATTCGGTTTAGGTTACAAATTTGAGTCGGGTTAATAATTCAAATTAGGTAAAATGTAAACAAACTAAACAGCAAAATAAGCAAATGATGAAAATATTTAACAAATAATGAAATATTCAAGTTATCAAAACACCCAATTCAAAATATTCCACTACAAATTACAACAATAAAAGAAAATAACTATAAAGAAAGTCGCTTCCAATTCCAAGTGATGAAGATAATCCAAGCAAATAAGAACCATAAAATTATTGAATTAAAGTAAAACCATCTCCATTCCTCCATCAACAAACAGAAAATGATGAAGCAAATTAGTCCATTCTGCAAAAAGAAAGGCAAATCAGTCCATTAGGCAACAATTAGCCTCCACCAATCTAAATTACACGCTACACACATATATAAAATTCATTTTTCACCCAACTGTTACTTTCTAAAACACCATAACACCATCAAATCATATAATTTATTCTTTTTCAACCAACCATAACACCACCAAAAATACATAGACATGCATGCATGCATGCATACATACATACATACATACATACATACATACATACATACATACATACATACATACATACATACATACATACATACATACATACATATATATATATATATAGTGTTACTTTCTAAAACACCATAACACTATCAAATCATATAATTTATTCTTTTTCAACTAACTATTACTTAGTCAGTTCCTTACTTTTGGGGGCGGCCTCGTGTACATAAGATTGTAATCCAAACCACGTAAAAATTCTTTGTGTGCTTTACTTTCTACAATTTACTATTTTTAGCGTATATGATAGATTTAGAATGAATGATTAGTATCATATAAATAGAGACTATTAACAATATTGCATGAATAATAGTTGGGAACAATGATTTTAGGATTAGTCAAATAGGAAAATTAATTTATTTGTCATTTTAATTTGCCTATACTTGTTAAAATAGATCTAAATTCTTAACAGATCTATAAAAATCATAACATGAGCTTGCTTACGCCCTATAATCATCAAAATAACATTCACATCAATATCATTATCAATTCTAACTAAACAGTGTTCCCCAATAGCCCAACCTTCTAAGATATGAAAATATCAACCGACTAAACTATTAAAATTCTATTCACCCCACATATTTTGAAATTAAATCGTTAATATGTAACTCTAGAAATTTGAAGACCTTGCAACTGTTCAAACTGTGGGATTTATATGACAATACCTCATAATTAAAAGCGTCATAAATTTATTCTAAAAACCATATTTCAAGATTAATAAATCTGACTTTTCAGTATTTAATACTATATGGCAACAATTTGAAATTTCATTACTATTTACATATAACTCTAAAATCATGCCATTTTAAATTATGACAGGAAACATAATAGACATTCAGAGATAAAAATATGAGACTATTTCATCACAAAAAAAAAAGGCTTAAAAAAATTGTCATTTAAGGTTATAAAAATTTAGACTTGTGGTCAGCTAACTTTAATTGTAAAAATTAAAAAATAATGAAACAAGTTTTATATAACATTCGAGACATATGATGACATCCAGTAAAAATTTCATGACTAGTTCAGTTTCCAATCATCATAAAAATTATATTGGACTTTAACACTTTAATTTTAAAAAACTATTTCAAGGATCACATAAGGCCAATTTCAAAATGCTTAACATTTATTATACAAATCCAAAAATAATAAAATTGAATATATACACAGCAGACATGTAAAAGAATCCCTAATAAAATTTCACTTGATTTTGAATACAAAATGTGCATAAAATGTATCATATTTCAGATCCATCAATTCTGGAAATGATTTCAAAAATTTTAGTAGCCCTATTTAATGACTTTTCATAATCAATATACTTTATATTAAATCTAGAAATTAAAAGTACTATATATTTGCATGTATTTAAATGTGTGATAAAATTTTAATAATGTTTAAAAGACTTTTTGTTACTAAGAAAAGACAATGAAATTGGAATTTCTGTAAAAGAACACAATTTTAAGCAGTAGTGTTCAAACTCAGAAAATTCTTAACAAATTAAATCCTTGGAGTTTTTTTAACACAACACAATTAGGCTTGAGAAGTATAGTTTGATGAGATACAAAATATTTCACACAAATCTTTGGAAATTTAAAATGCATTAGATAAATAAACCACGTTGTCCTTACAGTATTACAGCATCACCAAGGGACATAATTTTATCATATTCATGACATAAACAATCATGATCAACCATATGATCAACAAAATGAAGTCCTAAAAATCAAAAGTCATATATAGAAGGAATTACCTTACAGAGTTGGATTTTCTTCTTAGAAAAGCAAAGTAAAATGTACCTTTAAAAAATAACATGGAAGTAAAAACAAAAAAAACTCTTCTTTTGTTAAATAATGGAAAACCAAGAGTTTCTCTTTCTTTTCTTTGAAAGTACAACATGTGAATATATTTTTCTCTCTTACCGCTGGAGAATATTAAAATAAAACAAAGATTATCTAGATATTCTTAGAAAAAAAAATAAAAACATTATCTCTTTCTTTTCTTTAAAAGCACACATTTTATCAAGAACAATTAATGGCTTAATTAATAATATAACCATAACCAATTGTACATGCTATAGCAGAACATTACAAATGTTACACTTGTAGTTAACAATTTTCTAATGCTCTGATACCACTCGGGGGCAGCGGTACATGGCATTGTTTCATCAAAGCAATGATGAACTAAATCATCCTTTAGACCAATAGCCCGCATGCTCGTGTTTCCAAATATATACCTCAACCCAACCTAAAACAAGATAGGAAGACCTAGACACATATCATTTGGGAAAAAACGAATCCTAAGGCTACAGAAGGACAAACACAATGTTTTTGGTTACTATTCTGGTGGTTGATTAGGATGAGGAAGAGAGACAAGAACTTTTCTGTTGTACAGGATCCTCACTCAGAGGCAAGTTTAGAGCATACTCAGTATAGATGAGATGACCGCTCTAGGGATAAGGATCTAAAGATGTTTTTAAATTCTAGAAAGAAAGAAGGAAATTAGAACTTCATTGAGATTTTTGAAAATCAAAGGTTCATTGATTTCCACTTCTGGTATTTTACAAAGGAATGAGGATCTCTTATATAGCAAGAAGATCCTTGTAGCATATAAGACAGGATCCTTATCATGATTTACACGCTACAGACACAATTATTAAAGTTACACATGAATAAAGCAAAAGCAGACAAACATACTTTAATAAACACACTTTAATAAAGTAAAGCACACTAGGACAGGACACCTGTCTATAAAGCAAAATTAAACACACTGTAATAAAGCACACTTTGACAGGTCTGGGCCTTTGTCTTTATTAAAGCCAAGATTCTAGGGATGACAGGCTGGATGATTAATCATCGCTATCCTCTTCTGTTGTGTCACCAGTTCTGGTGGAGCAGACTCATTTTCCATTCCAAATGAACCAATCAGTATCATGGATATCTTCAAATTTGACCGTTTTCATTTTTTCCTTGAACCTTACTAGGGAAGTTCTGGAAGAAGGGGTTATTTTCTCAGGTAAGTTTGGTGGAGGTAAGGTTGGTGTGGGAATCATATTACAGGAATACTGATCCATAGGTGACATGAACTCTTCCCAAGGATCTTAGGAGTCTTGGAACAAATCATTTGTGTAGTCAGGGCGTTCTTCTTTTATCAAGATTCTTAAGGGTGTAGGGTCTGTGGTAGGTGTTCCGGGCTTGTGATGAGGAAGGTATTCTAAGGTGTGTGCTGGACCTATGGAGGTATGGTGAATTTCTAGTGAAGGAGATTGAATATTGTTTAGCTCAAACAGGTAGGCTTTGAGGATGGATGTAACAGAGGGATCATGGTGAATGGGAAAGGAGTGTGGAAAAGTTTTCCATTCAAAGGCTTGATCTTGTGTCCAGTAGTCTTTTATAACCGAATGTTGGAAGTATGGTCTGTGAACAATGAACACTGAAGTGAACATCTCTGCTTCTTGTTCAGGCAGTTTATTCATTTGATGGAAGTCTGAAATGTTGTGAAGTTGTTTACGCCACTAAGTGAGAGGACTATACCACTCTAAAAATGTCGATAGAAAGGTGGAAGCATTTTCAGGAGTAGTAATATGCTTAAGTGTTGGTAGAACAGGGTGAACAACCCTTATAGCATAAGGGACTGTAAGACACCACATGTACCAGAGCTCGTCTTCAGATATATCTCTGGTGAGGTCTAAAGTAATACCTTTTAAGAATAGATATTCAGGATAGAAGCTTGGAAAGTTCAGAGGTTGTGCCTAGTATATTTTCATAAAATACCGGAACAAAAATTTCCTAGCAAAATCTTGGATTTGAAAAGCAGAACTGAATGTTAAACCAAGAGGAAACATTTTCTGGGCGAGAGCTTTGAAAGGCAGGGATCTTTTGTAGGAGGAGGAGGATGATGATGAAGCCATAGCGATTATAGGAATTGTGTGAATGGTGGTGATCAAAGCAGGAGAATTTATAGAAGATCTGGTGAGAAAATCAGGAATGAGATTTTTATCGCCTTTTATGTGCTGGACAATGAAATCATATTTAACAAACCTTGTTTTAAGATTAAGCAATTGTTTGTCAGGGAGCAACTTGTTCTTAAAGTAAAAAATCTTTGGGAACAAAGAGTTATCCATTCTAACAAGAAAGTTGTGGCTAAGAAGATGAAACTCAAACTTTTTTATTCCATATTTTACCGCAAGTATCTCTTTGTAGATGATGTGGTAGTTCTTCTCTGTTGGAGTAAATTGTTCGCTAGCATGAGCACAATAAGATTCTTTTTTCTGACTTTTTCAAGTAGGATAGCTGCCCAGTGTTTGTCACTGGCATCTGTCTGGAGAATTCTTTGTCTGGTAGCAACAATTCTTAATGGAGGTGGAGACTGTGAAATGAGCTCGAGTGCTTTGATGGCTTATGTCTGTTCAGGACCCCATGACGGGGCGTTCTTTTTCAACAGTTTCAACAAGTGGCTAGTGTGGACTGCGACTTTTGAAATAAATTCTCTCAAATAATTAACAATCCCAAGGAATTGTTAGATCTGCTTTTTTGTGAGATCTTTATCTAGAAACTTTATCAACTCTTTTGTAATGTGCGGTCCAGGATGATAATATCCGTCTTTAATCTCTATGCCAAGAAAGTTGATTGATGTTTGACCAATGCTGCTTTTCTTTTCTAATAGCATTATCCTATGTGCTTTCACAATATTTAAGAAATCACGGAGTAATTTCTGATGAGCAATAGTATCTATAGAAAAGAGCAAAATATCATCAATGTAAATTAATCCATGATGGAGAATTGGTGAGAATATTTTTATCATCGCCTTTTGGAAAAGGGATGGAGGCACTTTGAGACCGAAAGGTAGAACCGTCCACTAATAGTGGGCATTATGAATGCAGAAGGTCGTTTTGGGACGATATGAGGGATGGATTCCTAGTTGCCAAAAGGCTTCTTTGAGATCGAACTTCGAAAACACTTTGGCATTATGAAGATTAATGAACATGGATTGAATTTTGGGCAAAGGGAATTTGTCATCTTTCAAGAAAGCATTAAGAGGCTGATAATCAATTACTAATCTATTTTTGCCACGAACCAATTCAGACCATTTTTCAACATAGAATGCTTGACAAGCCCAATCAGATGATGTGGGCTCAACGAGACCTTGACTGAGGAGTTGACGACATTCTTGTTAGGCTAACTCTAGATCAGATGGTGTCATTCCAGGATGAGTAGCTTTTGTGGGGTTAATATCTTCATTTAATTTGTACGAAAGATGAACAAAGAACTGAGAATTTTTCTAAAAAGGAGATGAATGATGAAACAAGGAATGGTTTTCTCGACAAAATTGGAGGAAATCTTTTGACACAGACTCATATTCTGAAGGGACTTCAATAAGAGAATACAGCTTAAGGACATTAGTGTATGGAAGGAACATCTGTTTGAAATGGATTCCTGTAGTTATGATCTGGAGTCTTTTTACTGAAGAAGATCAAAACCTATGAGAAAATCCTTATCATGAAGATTGGATCCTATGTTTTTTTGCCATATGACACAATTTGGAAAGAACTGGATTCCTATAGGTTTTTTTTATGATGAGGGAGGTTTTAAAGATTTCACCATTTGCTGCTTTGAAAAATTCATTGTGTTTTTCCCAACAAGAGAAAGGTAGGATGCTGGGATTGATCATGCTTTTCTATGCCCCTGTGTCAATAAAGCTAATTACCAGAATGGGCTTGCTGAACTTGGATGAAAGAAGGGAAATTTTTACAGAAGGGATGGTTGGAGATGGAGCAATGGACTGAATGGTAAAAACTATAGATGCATTATCATAATCTAATTCTGACTCATCTGTGGAATCAGTTATGATAAAAGCAGTAGCATCGTCATGCTCGGATTGTTCAGAAAAATTAGACTTAATGTCATCTTCTTCTGAAAGCATGGATAAATCCTAGGGATGATGCACAAGCTTAACTGCTTTGGTAGGTTTATTGGGGCAATTTCTAGCAAAATGACCTCGTCTTTTGCAAATGTAACAACGAGGCTTTTTCTTGTGAGGAGAAAAGGAAAATTTCGAAGGATCTTTTTTGCGAAAGAACCTAAACGTTTTTTCTCTTTTTGGGATTTGTGAGGATGTGGATGCTTTTGAAAGTATTTTTTCTTTTTGACTGGGCAAGCACATTTTTTCTCATCCTTGTATTAAATCTCAAGGAAAGGTGGTTTTTATAGGCAGTGGTGAAGGGAAGTTTGTTTTCCAGGAGATCTCAAAAAAATTGTTTCTGTTCACACAGTTTGTCTAGACAATAAACTGCAAGCTAGAATATTTTCCCTAATTAGATGTTTGCCACTTCCAGGTTGTTTGCTGTAAGCTGTCTTTGAATTTTAAGTTGTAATTCCTTAAACAAGGAAGCAATAAAGACATGTTTGAGGGTAGGATTATTGAAGCTATTAAGTTTGTAAAACATCATACTCATTCTTTTGTAATGAAAGTCTAGATATTTGTACTGGAGAAAACAGCAATTCATCTGGTGGTATTTCTTTCTAGCAGAGTCAATTACTGCTGCTGGTTCACCAATAAACTATTCATAAATAGCTGCAAGAGCTACTGATGGTAAAGCCTTGATGAATAATATCTATTGATATTCTCCAAGGGTTTTATACCATTCTTGTAGAGATCCGTGAATTTGTAGCTAAATTCCCTGAGAATTACTTAAGAGTTAGCATTTGGTCGGGTAGTTTGGACATCTACCTAAGCTGCAAATTCATAGAATCTAACTGTCCATTTATGGCGTGGTATGTCATCAAAAGTGAACTAGGAATTTGATGAAGTTTTGGAATAAGTTTCTGATTGAAAATGAGGATCAACTGGAGCTGAGGAACTAGCTTGCTGCTCAGTTTCATCCTCGGTTTCATCAACAACTGGAGAAGTTGAAGAAGAGGGGTCATGGGTTTCAATGGTTGGTTGAACCATGAGTAGTCCAGTAATATCTGCCATTTATGATTCAGAATCTGAAGATAAAGAAGTTATATCTTCATCATCTTAGGATGATTGCACAGAGGAGTCTGAAGACTCAGCTGATGGACCAGGTACTGGTTCTATTGAGTATTAGTGAATAAGAGCTTTGTCTTTGGGCAATTGGACTTTAAGAGTAGATTGTGGAGATTCTGGAGCAGTTGGAAAAGTTTGAACAACAGGAGTTATTGGAACAGGTGGAACAATAGTTGAACTACTAGACGGCTTGGCTGTGAAAAGGCTGGAGCTTGGGTTTTTTATTTAGGTTTGGGTTTATACTGTGGTTGAGGTTTGGTTTGCTTTTGCTAAGAAAGGCCAAAGAATTTGTTGTAGTTAATGGGAGTAGTAGTAGGAGTGTAGAACGATTGGTATGTGGAGAAAAGTGGTGGAGAGACAGGTGAAGACTGAGTTTGAGTGAACAGTGAGGTTGTTGGTTGTCTCTTATCTGATTCAATTCTGGCTAATTCAACTTTGAGACGTCTGATTTCTGCCTCTTTCTGGTTGAATTCTGGTCCCAAAATGTTGTTATTGATCATGGATCTAAGATCAACATCAAGTTGGTTGATTTTGTTTTGGAGACTAAGGTGGATTTGGTTAAGTTAGTCTGAGAGTGAATTGACTATGTTTTCTATTCTAGCAATACAGGTCGCTACTTTGTCAATTTGTTGACCAATATTTTGAAGGACTGTGTTTTGGGCTTTGGCATTGTTGGTTTGCCAATTAAGGACTGCTTTAAATGGTCTGGGAGGTTCAGGTTGACCTGATGAAGTAATAGGAGACTGGATAAAAGGTTGTGAGACAATCTTTGACTGAGAATCAATATGCTTTTCTAAAGGAGGAAAAACATCCTGATAGGTTTGAGATTGAGATGAAAACATCATGCAATTTTTCACTGGTAAAAAAGGCTCTAATGGTTTGGACGACAAGTGTTGACTTGTACATGAACTGTATGTCTGTTTTTCTTTTTTCAACCATTTTAAACTCTTTTTGTAAATAGGCAAAGGTTGGTTGCTTCCTGGATCATCTGGTGGATCTAGAGAATACGATCTACATTTTATGTTCGGAGAAAGCTTTTTCTTTCTGCGTCTTCGTCTTCTCATGATCTCAAAGTCTTCATCATCAGAGAAGTTATCATCAATGCATGGGCAGTCTGGATCACACATGTAGGCTTCAGGAATATCCCACAAGAAGTGACCATTAAGCTTATCTAGGTAAACCAGATATCCATCAAAGGAAAACTCACGAATGGGAATATCCTCTTCTTGACTAGTTTGTACAGCAGTTATCATTGCTGAATAAGAGAAGGAAATTCTGGGTTCATCTGGATCAGGAGCTCGGAAGACAGTTTTGACTGTGCCATCCGATCGTCTTTCAAAGAGGGCTTGAGAGGTTTGTACTGGCTCAAAGTTTTGGTGATATTGCTCATAATTGGAAATCCATTCTAGGGGTATAAGCTGAAGCAGTTCTTGTTTAGAAATCTGCTTTGGATTCTATATCTGCCAGTATCATCAGGGCATCAGAGGATGCTTGGGGAGTTGGAAGATCTAGTGCATGGTTTTGCAGGCGAGATACACTAGTTGATGGTAAAGGGTGGCTATTTTAGAAGTTACAGTTTGTTCAACACCTTGGATCTAGATCTAAACTTTGAGTGTTGTAGGAAGGTTTGGATCATCAAGGGAAAGGTTGAAGTTTAGATAAAAGGTCAAGAGAACTCTACTAGCATGAAGTGTTGTGAGAATGGTGCTGATGATGGCATGTTGGTACTATTTAAAACGAGTATCCAGTAGAGCTACTCTAGCTAATATTGGAAGAGCTTTTCTTCCATGTAGGGTAAGGATCAACCGAATTCCACTAAAATGGAGGTGTGTATAACCTTTTCTTTTCCATTGTACCACAAGTTCTGGGGGTATTTTAAGAGTAACATATTGCTCAACCTGAGTTGCTTGCAGAGTACATTGATCCAATCGAGAGGACTGAATATACTCTTTTGGCAAAGGTCTTTTTATAGAAATGAGAGATTTAATACTACGAATGATAGGACTCTTTTATTTGTACAAGTGATAAGGACTCATGATCGGAAGTTGAGACTCAAAGATTTAAGCAGAATCTAGGACATAAGAGTACTCTATAAGCTGTTCTGTTTTAGACACTAAATGTTTTTGACATGACCTAGGGATAGTTAGGGTAGAAGAGAGAGATACAAGAGCTAGAACTGAACTAGACGATAAGGATGTTGAGGAAGATGAAAGCTGAGGGTGGCCATGGTGTGAAAATTCCTTCCAGAATTTAGAAAATCTATCGATCCTAATCCTTTGATATCACCTTTAAGAATGAAACGTCAAGCTCTATATAAACAAAAGAGCCCAATCATTCAGAGTATCAAATCTGTCATTTCTACTAAAAGACCCTTGCCAAAAGAATATATTCAGTCCTCTCGACTAGATCAATGTGCAAGAAACTATCCTAATCGTCCTGCAAAATCTGCACGATTAGTTCAACACCTACACAGCCTTTCAGCTCTCTCAGACTCTGATGATGTTGAATTTGTATTTCCAGAACAAGAGCAATACGATGAACAGACAATTTTTGTCTTAGCTGACGAAAGTGAATTGTCTGATACAGAGTCAGTCTTAGTCATTTAAACTATCAACCAGGTTTAGTCCATTCAGCCTCACATTCCTATTCCCTCAGTCAAAATCAACTTGTTGCCAACCAAGTTCTCAAAACCCATTCCTGTTATAGGATTCATAAACATTAGGGCACAAAAGAGTATGTTTAATCCCTCCATTTTACCTCCAGATCTTTGGAAAAAACATACTGAGTTCTTTAAAGCCGCCAATGGAGAATTATTCTAAACAAGCCTCATAACTAAAAAGCCCATAAGGATTCAATTCTTCCCTAATTGCATTCTTTGGCTTAAGTTAGTTGGCTTTGATCTTCCTAATAAAGATCTTTTGATAGGCTTTGATGTCATTTATTTGATCAAGAAGCTTCATATAACCCCCACAGGGATTTGATACAAACAAATTTTCCAGCCTTATATAGAAACCTTAAGGTTGTATTCTCTTACAGACTCACCTCCCCTCTATGAGTCTTTTAAAGAAATGTTTCTTTACTTTTGTCCAGAAAACCACCAACAATTTTCTTATCCTTTTCCGTTGTGGAAAAACTCTCATTTCTTTGTTAAGTTACCATTCAAACTTAATGAAGATATTAATCCCACAAAAGACACTCATCCCAGTATAGCTCCCTCTAATCTAAAACTTGCTCAAGAAAAATGCCTCCAGCTTTTTAAAACAAGATCTGATTGAACCTACAAACTCAGAATAGGCATGTCAAGCTTTTTATGTAGAAGCGTTCTAAGCTTATTCGGGGTAAGAAAAGATTGGTTATAGATTATCAATCTTTAAACTGTTTTTTAAAGGATGATAAATTTTCTTTACCAAAAATTCAGTCCCTGTTCATCCATCTTCGTGATGTAAAAATCTTTTCCAAATTTGACCTCAAATTAGGGTTTTGACGGCTAGGTATTCATCTAGAAGATAGACCCAAAACTGCTTTCTACATACCAAATACCCACTATCAGTAGAAAATGATGCCTTTTAGATTAAAGGTTGCCCCCACTTTTCCGAAAAGCAATGACTAAGATTTTTTATCCCAATCTTCATCATGCTCTTATCTATATCGATGATATACTTTTATTATCCAAGAGCCATGAAGCCCACAAAATTCTCCTTACTTAATTTTTTCAAATCATTGAGTCATATGGCATTATGCTATCGGGAAAAAAGAGCTTTTTGGGCCAAGAGTCAATTGAATTCCTTGGGATGATAATTAAAGATGGTCACTACCATCCAGGTCCACACATTACACAAGAGTTACTCCATTTTCCTGATCAGGACCTCACAAAAAAATAAGTCCAACAATTTCTCGGGATTGTCAACTATCTCCAGGAATTTTTCCCTCATATCTCTGTCCACACCAGTCAACTATCCAAAATGTTAAAGAAGTCCGCTCCACCATGGGGACCCTCTCAGACAATAGCTGTCCAACAATTAAAGCAGCTTACTCAGCATCCACTTCCTTTAAAAATCCCTACAACAGGACAATGTATTTTGCAGACTGATGCAAGTGATGAGCACTGGGGTGCAATGCTTCTAGAAAGCATTGATGGCAAGGAATCTTATTGTGCATATGCCAGCGAATAGTTCAAAAAAGCTGAAAAACACTACCATGTGATCTATAAAGAGATCTTGGCAATGAAATACAGGATTAAAAAGTTTGAGTTTCACCTCACCAGCCACAACTTTACTGTCAGAATGGATAATTCTTCCTTCTCAAAAATACTGGACTTAAAAAATAAAGCACTACCTGACAAGCATCTCCTTAGCTTTTAAACCTGATTCTCCATGTATGAATTCACAGTTCAACATATCAAAGGAGATAAAATCTCATTCCCGACCTACTCTCTCATCCTTTTCACTAAACCTCCTTGATAACTCATCGTCACACAAACTGTGCTCTCACAAAAAGGTTATTTCTTCTCAACATCACATTTTCAAGCCATTACTAGATACAAGACTATGCAAAGAAGTTTGTATTTCAGTATTTCATGAACATCTACCACATGCAACCCAGATCTTTTCCTAGTTTCCATCCAAACCACTTGTTTCTCATTGGTCTCACCATTGACCCAAACAGAGATGTCACAGAGGATGAACTTGGGTACATTTGGTGCTTAACAATTTTATTTTCAAAAAAGCTGGTTTTTCTTTTGCAGGCAATCTATCGAAAACTCCATGATCCAGCACATGCTTCTTCACTCTTATGGACATTATTTGAGTGGTTTTCTCTTCTTCCATGGTGGCAAAAGCAACTTAGGCTCATTCAGCAGCCTCATCACCTTGACATTCTTCTAGACAATGAAGGAGAACCGTTCACTTTTATCTTTATCATTCACAGGCCTTATTTTCAACACCCAACAACACGAGATTTTTGGACTTAAGATCAAGCATATGAATGGAAGACAGTTCCTCATAGTTTCCCTCTAAACCATGATCCAGCTTTTGTCAAAACTCTCAAGAACTATATGTTAGAACTCAACCATGTTCACCCTCCTCCAACAGATATCCAACACACCTTAACAGAACCTCAACATGACCTTATTATTGTACCAACCTCCTCCACCTCTTCTTCCTCAGGCATCATAATCAAGGAAGAAAAACCAAATTATATTAATTTTTTTTTCCAAGACTCTTAGGATCCTTGGGAAGAATTCACCTCTCTCCTCGACAGTCCAAGTCAAGGAAGACCCTCAACCAGTAACCCTCCTATTAAACTAATGGACATTGGACCTTTAGCCAGTAATCTTCCTGCAGAACCAAAAGATGCCAAATCAATGGACCTCCTTGATGCTTAGTCTGTAGAACGTGACAAGTACTGGGCATCACTTGGTCCCATGGGAGACATTGATAGCGATGTTGATAATCTCTCTCCATCACACAGTATGTGATAAGATCATATCTAGGGTGACTCACTCAATCACTGCACTAGGAGTGACAATAATGCCGTGATTGACGCATGTTTTAAGCTTTTTACTTTTGCTTTATAAACGATAAGGGCCCTGTCCTATCTTTTACTTTTGGTTTGCCGCCATTATCTTTTTGTCAAAAGATGTGTGCTTTTATCTTTTTGTCAAAAAATATGTGCTTTACTTTTCAAAAAAACCGGGGTCATGTCCTGCTCTACAAAGAAGAGTTTTCCTCTATATAAAGGAACCTCTCTCACTTGTAAAGAGAGATCAGAAATATAAATTTTCCTAAGTAACATGAGTTTTTAAATTTTCTTCTTTCTATTCTTCTAAAAAGATTTCAAACTCTCTTAATAGTTCATCTCTTGATCATGGCGATTATGCTCTACACTTGCCTCTAAGGAGGATCCTGTGTATTAGAAAGCCTTTATTCCAATCACCAGATTAATAATCGCAACACAGTTCATCCTGCTGTAGCCTTAGGATTGGCTTTTCTTGGGTGGTATGTGCCTAGGTTTTCTTCTCTGGTTTTAGGTGTATCAACTTGAAACCCGAGTCTGCGGGCTATTGGTCTTAAGGGCAACTTATATTGCTGTGACTCTGGTATAACAACACCACGTACTTCGCTACTCGAGTGGTATCACAGCCAAGAAAGGGAAACCAATTCCTGTTATAGGTTTCCTTGACACAAGTGCTCAGAAAAGCATGATTAATCCCAGTATCCTACCTTTTTCTTTATGGGGAAATCACAATGAGTTTTTAAAGCTGTTAATTGAGAAATCTTCAAAACTTCTCTTATTACCAAAAAAACCAATTGGAATTCAGTTCTTTCCAAATTGTGTCATATGGCAAAAGGTCATAGGTTCTAACCTCCCTGACAAAGATTTCCTCATAGGTTTTGATTTGCTTCACTTGATAAAAAATCTCCATATCACAGCCACCGGTGTTAGATTTAAACAGATGTTCCTTCCTTATACCAACATTCTCAAAATGTATTCCCTCAGTTAAGTCCCAGCAGAGTATGAATCTCTTTCCAAAAAACTTCTCTAGTTTTGTCCTGAAAATCATTCCCAATTCAATCATCCATCTCCTTTTCTAGAAAAATCAACAGTTCTTCATCCCTCTGCCTTTCAAACTAAATGAGGACATTAATCCAACAAAAGCCACTCATCATGGAATGACTCCATCTGATCTCATGTTAGCTCAACACAAATGTCAACAACTCTTACCACCTCCTCTTAAGATTCCTGCTACTAGACAAAGAATTCTCCGAACAGACGCCAATGATGAATACTGGGCGGCCATTATAATGGCCAATTTACTCCAGCAAAGAAGAATTACCACATCATTTACAAGGAAATACTTGCAGTAAAATATAGAATTAAGAAATTCGAATTCCATCTTCTCACCCACAACTTTCTTGTAAGAATGGACAACTCATTTTTTCTAACGATTCTTGACTTCAAGAACAAGTTACTTCCTGATAAACAGTTGCTCAACCTAAAAAATTGGTTTGCTAAATATGATTTCCATGTCCAGCACATTAAAGGTGAAAAAAAATCTCATCCCAAATTTCCTCACCAAATCCTTTATAAATAAACCAGCTGTAATCACCACCATCCATACGATTCCTATAATCGCCATGGCTTCCTCATCTTCTTCTTCCTATAAAAAATCCATACTTTTCAAAGCTCTCACTCAAAAAATGTTCCCCCTTGGATTAAATTTCAGTTCAGCTTTCCAAATCCAAGACTTCACCAGAAAATTTCTTTTCCGGTATTTTATGAAAATATACTGGGCACAGCCTTTGAATTTTCCAAGCTTTTACCCTGAATACCTATTCCTTACAGGTCTCACTCTCGATCTCACCAAAGACATTTTAGAAGATGAACTTTAGTATATGTGGTGTCTCACAATCCTTTATGCCACAAGAATTGTTCTACTAGTTCTACCAAGGCTGAGGCATATCACTATTCCTAAAAATGCTCCCACTCTTCTTTAGACCCTGTTAGAATGGTACAGTCCTCTCACATGGTTTTGCAAACACTTCCAGAATATTGCAGACTTCCATCAAATGAATAGAATTCCTGATCAAGAAGTGAAAATGTTCACTTCAGTGTTCATTGTTCATAGGACATATCCAGCATGATTCAAAGGAAAAATGAAAACTGTACGTTTCGAAGACATCCATGGAAATGATTGTTTCATCTGAAATGGAAAATGTGTTTGTTAAACTCAATCTAGAGATACAATAGAAGAAGACAGTGATGATTGACCAGCCAGCCTATCTCTCTAAAAATCTCGGCTTTAATAAAGATGTGGTCCAGCCCTGTCAAGTGTGCTTTGTAACAGTGTGCTTTATTAGACAGAGGTCCTGTCCTGTCTAGTGTGCTTTAATTTATTTTGCTTTTGCTTTATTCACGTGTAACTTTAATAATTATGTTTGCAGCGTGTAATAGCTGATAAGGATCCTGTCTTATCATGCTACAAGGATTTTCCTCTTATATAAGGAATCCTCTTCCCTTTGTAAAAAAAAGCTGGAATGAATGAAAAAGAAAATGGAGTTTGAAAAAACCATGAACTTCTAAATTCTTCACTTCTTTGTAGGATCCAAGTTATCTTTCAATTCCTATCCTTAGAGCAACCATCTTTCCTATATTGAGTATGCTTTGCACTTGCCTCTGTGAGGATCCTGTGCATCATAAAGGTCTTGCCTTCCTTAGACCTAAGCTTGTTTTAGAGAACCTTTTCTATAGCTGTGTGTTCATCCTATTCTAGAGTTTAGGTTACTCTTCCAAAAGGATAATATTGGAAATGATAGGTTCTTTCCAAATTAGCATGAGTCTATCTACTGGTATATTGGCTGAAAACCCGAGCATGCAGGCCGCATGGCTTAAGGATGACTAGTTCATCGTTACTTTGGTATAACAACGCCACGTACTAAGTGGTATCAGAAAGCCACTTAATCAGAACCGAATCAATCAACTTGATGTTGACCTCAGATCAATAATCAACAAGAATATTTGGGGTCCATAATTTAATCAGAAAGAGGCAGAATCAGAAAGCTTAAAGCTGAATTGGCGAGGATTGAAGTGGACAAAAGAAAACCATCCAGATTCTTTCTTATTTTATTAGATTAGGATTCTAATTTGATTTAGATTCTTTCCTATTTGCTTAGATTAGGATTCTGATTTGATTTAGATTCTTTCTATTTGCTTATATTAGAATTCTAATTTGATTTAAACTCTTTTCTTATTTGCTTAGATTAAGATTTTGATTTGATTTTAGTTTAAGATTTATTTCAAAAAATTCTTGTAACCAACCCTATATAATATACTCACATCCAATAATTAAGGAGATCAGTTTTGATGCAATTGGTGAGAGAGTTAAATTCTCTTTGGTTCTTCAACTAACTCTTTGAACTTATCAGATTTCTGTGGCGTTCAAACTCTTGACTCATTAATCAAATAATCCATAACTGATGGTGGTATCTTCTCATACCAAGGTTCATACTTTTCTTAAGCATTGGGTCAAGGTTTTATTCAATTACGAGTTCAGATTCGATCTTGGAGACTAAATCGATTAGGGTCGCATCAGTTCTTGGCGTTGTTCGTATTAGAAGTCCTCATAGATTTTGAACTTGAACACTCTCAACTTAGAACTAAGATGGGAAATCTCCATGATGGACTCCCTAACAGAGTATCTATTTTAGCTTTTTAATTTTTGACAAACCTTTGCATTTATGCATGATATAGTTATCTTTTAAAACAGCCCCTGAATGCATGCGAAAATGCCCTTCTTCATAGTGATTATACACATGCGATTTGATTTCTCCTACCTTTCCATATCCTTCTTGTCATCAGAGGTACTCGCATTCGTAAAAGGTGGAGGATAATCAATCTTTAATACAAGGTGAAGATCTATGACTACAAGAATTATTAAGAGGTTCTCTTTCCATGACTTGAAATTAGACCCATTCAGCATAGAAATGGAATTGATGTTAGTAGTAATATTAGTAGGAGTTATAACTAAATAGAGAACAATAAACAAACAAAACAAGATCATATAGGTCTCAAAACAAAAATAAATTTAAATAAAAGTAAACCCTAACTCAAGACACTGGACATTCCATTAATATTTTATCTTTGTACCAAATATAAACTTGTAAGTGATATCCTGGTGTGCTAATTAAATATTGGAAATAAGAATATGTTAAATCAAATAATCATCACACATTTATTACCATTAGCGTACATACAATTTTGTTAAATATTGACCTTTCTTTAGGCCAATAATATTCATATAAATTATACACACAAAACTATTTATATTCCAAAATAAATTAATTTTCACATGAAGGTCATTGTGGTGACATATTGCTCTTTCAAGCCCAAGCCTAAGCCCATTATAGAGGAAGTGTAAAGCTAGGGCCTAGGCTAGGCTTGGACTTTTAATTATTTTTTAAAAATTTTTTAATTATTGTAAACTTGAAATGAGTTAATAATAATCAAGTTGTTATAAATAATAATGAATTAAAGAAAACCAACATTTCAAAACAAAATAATAAACAAAGTAAATAAAAGTTTAGATATTTAATTTTTTAGTACTGAATTCTCCAATTTATATGAATTAGTGAATTAAGCTTTCCTTTTTTATTTTTACATTATTTTTTAAATTTTGATTTATTATTCTAATTTGTACATTTATTTTTTTTTAAAACGAAAGGGCATGGGCATGGCCTGGGGTTTTTTGCTTAAGCCCTTGCTAGGCCCATATGTGGAAAGCCTAGTCTAAAGCCCATAAGAATGGCCTCAGTTGGCTCAGGCTTTTTCGCTATCATGTGTGTGTGTGTGTGTGTGTGTGTGTGTGTGTGTGTAAACATACCAATATTTGAATTTCGAAATTTTTTTTATCAAAGTCAACATTGAATTTCAAAAATTTTTTTATCAAAGTCAACATTGAATTTCAAAAATTTTTTTATCAAAGTCAACAGTTAATGGTAAATGTCAATGATAAAATGTTGGCATGGTCAAGGATAGACCAAGTTAGGTTAACCCAACTTAGATCCTCAACTAGCCCCATAGCTTTCAAAGCTATACGTTTTTTTTTTGTTATTTCTTCCCATGGCCACTGCCTCTACTCTATCTACCCTGCCATGGTGGCCACAACTTGCTTACTAGATTGAAATTCTTTTTTTCTAATGGCTACTACTTTTACCTAATCTATCATGGCCTAAGGGCCACGCTATCCTTGCCTTGAAGCCACAAGATCAGTAGTTGCCATTGCCATTGCCATTGGCCATAAAGCTTAAGGAAATATAAAGCTCCTAAAAAGGTTTTCTAAATTATGAATTTCTTAATTTTTTTTAATACCAGAAGATAATCACCAATTGTTCAATTCTCAATGATTTAATACGAAGAGGCATTGATACAACTTGTTAGAGAATAACTTACGGTGAAAACTATCACCTAAAATCACAGAAACATTCAAGTTGTATCACAAAAAACTAATAATCGAATATGAGGAAGTGTACCTAAATTTCTAATGACCAATTGCTTTCTATAGTTGAAAGGTTTGTGTTCCAGATCAATGTGTTTTTCTTGGGAATCCTTCAACTTTCTCTTTATACTCTCTCTAATAATGGGATAACAGAAAAGAATAGAACGTTATATGTGATCTAAGGATCATAATCATTTATATAAATACCGACATTCCAGAAGCAGCACTGATCATAAATAATTTTTTCTCTACCTTACTTTTATGCAACCACCATAGTCCTGACTCGTTCTTTTTTTATTCCTTTTCTTTTTTTAATTTTAATTGTGCAATGCTGTGACTCTTCTCTCTTGATTGTAGCAGTTATAATTGTTAAGACAAGAAAATCTTTAATGAAAACCATCACCTATAACTCAAGAACATCCATGTTGTATTAATAAGAATCAATAACAAAATATGCAGAAGCAACCTAAATCTATAACACTGAATTGCTCTCTAGGTTGTGTGGTTGGCCTTCTAGATCAACACATTTTCCTAGAGAATCCTTTAATATTCTCTGCGTGCTCTTTCTGATGATGTGATGATGGGATATCAGAAAGAAGAGAAAGATAAGTGTGACCTGAGAACCAAAGATGACTTATATAGCCAAGTTTTTTCTATTGTCATTAGGTATTCTTAATTCTGCCTATCATAGAATTATAATTTCATTGGGTCTCATACATTAAAGGCCTACACCCTATTATATACATTAAAGCCCATAATATCGAAAATCTTAATAGATCACTTTGAATTGGGCTCAACCTTATATGATATATAAGTCCAATGTTGGATTAAGGATCCAACAATATACTAGATTAAAAAATCCAACAATCTCCTACTTTGAGCTATATGTGTAACCTTATAATTATGCTTTGCAAAAATAACTATATGATCTCAACCTTATTGTCATTACCGATATGTATCTATAACTAATTTGGTCCATCAATTATACCAACATAGGATCAAAGCGGCCTTCGTTACAACTATCGCAACTTGACATATTAATGGTCATTATGCCGATGCAACTAAATGGCATGAATTATGATGTGGTTGTGTAGCATGGAAATTTTCATGCAATGTGATCTTAACATACCTATTTCTAATTAGTCTACTTTAGTGAGTTCAAACTATACCAAAATTTAAAGTGTGAATAAGCCAAAATTTTATTTTTGCAGAAAATAAACTTAAATATCCATAAACTTAAATAACTGAACATGTCTATATTATAGAGCATCTAAAATCACAAACTCTCACTAAAACTAAATATCTTTTAATGACATGACACCTATACAGCAGTGTACTCATGAAACATCTTTGGTGGCAATTCCTTAGTAAGCGGGTCTGCAATCATGAAGTCTGTGCCAATGTGCTCTACAGACAACTATCCACTCTACAGACAACTATCCTTAGTATGCGTGCTCTTTCTTTAACAACTAGGAACTTAATGTTTATATACTTTAACTTCATCGAGCTCCTCTTGTTGTTGGAATACAACACTGCTAACTTATTATCATAAAATAACTTAAGTGATCTATCTATACCATCTACCATACGCAGCTCTATGATAAAATTTCACAATCATATTCTATGATTGGATACTTTGTAACTTGCTAGGAACTCCATTGCCATTGTAAAAAAGGCTGTAAGAGACTTTAGACTCTTTCAAGAGACAACACCCCTAACTAATAGATAAATACAACCCATAGTGGATTTAATACTATTTTGGCATCCAGCAAAATCGAAGTCAGCATTCTCACTGATCTTAAGTTAATTCGACCTCTGATATGTGAACATATAATCTTTTGTTCTCTGTAAGTACCGTAAGACCTGTTTGGCTGCTTTCCAATGGTCTACTCTTAGATTATTTAAATACCTACCCAACATCCCAATAACATACGCAATGTCCAATCACATACAAACCTAAATATATATAAAACTTCCTACAGCTGACGCATAAGGAATCTTCTGTATTTTTTTCTTCACAGGGGCAGTCTAGATCACATTGACCAGAACCTGGTACATCCCATAAGAAATGTCCATTATGTTTTGCTGGGTAAATTAGAAAACCGTCAGAATTAAAGGAAAAAATTGGTAAGTCTTCTTGATTTGTTTTAACTAGTTGGATCATAGCTAAATGGGTATAGGAAAGTCTGTGTGGGGCCTATAAGGGAGGTGGAGTTGATTGGAGACTTGGTGTAGGAGAGGTGATAATGATCTTAGGTAAAGAAGGTGCAGAGGATATAGCTGGGACCACCGGGACAGGTGGAGGTTTAAAAGTCATTTTGATTGTACCATCAGATCGTCTTTCAAATGAACTTTCAGAGGTTTGGATGGGTTCAGTGTTTTAATAGAACTTCTTATAATTTGAGAGCCATTCAAGTGGCATGAGTTGAAGAAGCTCATTCCTAAGTATTTATCTAGGAATTTGAATGATTGTGGGTATATCTTTAGATTCTGCAAGAATCATCAAAGCATTAGAGGTCTCCTGAGAAATAGGTACATCCAGTGTATGATTTTGAAGTCTATATACCAGTTGATGATGAAGAGTAGCCATTTTTGAGATAGCTACTTGGTCAGCTCTTTGGAGCTGGATTTGAACCTTTAAGGCTGTAGAAAGAGTAGGATCATCTAAAGAAAGGTTAAAATTTGGATAGAAAGTAAGCAAGACACTTCCAGCATGGACAGTGGTCAGAACAGTGCCAATGATAGCATGTTCATATTATTTAAACCGGGTATCAAGTAAAGCAAGACGAGCTGAGACTGGAAGCCCTTTTCAACCATGTAAGGTAAGAACCAGTTGAATACCTCCAAGGTGAAGGTGAGTATATCCTTCTTATTTCAAAGAGGAGATAAGTTCTAGGGAAATTTCCAAGGTAACATATTGTTCAGTAAAAGTGGACTGTAAAGAACATCGATCAAAGAGAAATGACTGAACATATTCCTTAAGTAAAGGTCGTTTGGTACTGATGAGGGTTCAGATAGATCTGGTAAGAGAATGAGTTTTCTTATACAATTGGTAGGGATTCACTAGTGGCATATAAGACTCATCAACTTGAATTGATTCAGGAACATGGGAGAATTCTACAAGACTTTCGATCTTTTTGGTGGTTCGTTTAGAATAAGAAGTAGGAATATTAAGAGAAGAAGTAAGAGAAACGGAGTTTGAAGATGATAAAGATGCCATATTTGGGAATATCTATTAGTTTTTGGAAAATGAATTAAACCTCAATTAGGATAAAGGAATTTAAAATTATACCATAAAACATTTTTAAGAACAAAAATTTCGTGGCTCTGATATCACAGGGGCAGAGTACGCAGTACGTGGCATTGTTACACCAGAGCAATGAAGAACTTAATCTTCCTTTGGACCAGTAGCCCACATGCTCGAGTTTCTAACCAATATACTATTGTACCAAAACTCAAATCCTTTTCCTTAATTCCTAAAAACAGGCACTTCTCCGGCCAAAACAGGAAACTAGAAAATTCAATGAGTTTTCTGATACACAGGATCCTTCATGGAAGGCAAGTGCAGAGCATACTTCTTCAAGGTTTTATGAACAAATCCTTATTCTTTTATCCTTTTATCCTTTCAATTCATCTTCCTTAAACTAAGAGAAAGAAAGTGTTTTAGTTACTCATTATCAGAGTTGAAAGCAAATATTCTTTCAATTCACCCTTTATTTTTCTTCTTTCTTAAAATATTACAAAGGTTTCTCCTTTTATAGGTGAGGAGAAGAAACTTAGTGGAGACAGGCCCCACATGCTTTACACGAATAAAGCAAACATAATCATTACAAACCAACGAATAACTTTAATAAAGTAAACAATAGAGTGATCATGACAACACACTATTCATGATCATTATTACAAACTGACAAAAACTTTAATAAAGTGCTTTCCAGCTGTGGATAAGCTTTACATGGAGATAATGCCAATTGATGTGGACAAGTCGGTACTATCTGTCTGCTTTGGTTTGGAACCACAAGGAGGATGAGGCCAAGTGCAGTTTTGAGCATGATCTGGTGGATGTCCGGGACAAGTGTCCTAAGAAAAAGATTGCATAATGCTGAGGTGAGTAGACGGATTAAAGTGAGGATTTGGAGGAAGAGTAACCATGGGGCTGGAGGTAGAATGGTAATGAGGATGGTTACTGCTCTGTCCTGACCGAGGCAAGTTTTGACTGTTAAGAGAAAGGAATTCTTCCCAAGGATCTTGTGAGTCCTGGAATAAGAAGTCCGTATAATCAGATCATTCTTCCTTGATTATAATTCCTCTAGAAGGTGGTTTTGAAACAGGAAATGGAGTAGAGATCATGAAAATATCATACTGTGGTCCAATGAAGGTATGTTTAATGTATGGTGATGGAGGAGTAACATGATTAATCTGGAAAAAGAAAGTTTATGAGGTTAGTTTTGCGTGGCATAGTCTTGTTAAAGCAAGGCAGGATGAGGGACTGTAATCCACTCATACATTTGATCCTGTGTCCAAAAAGACAAATGACCTGGAGGTTGGAAATAAGGACGGTAGATGATGAAAATTGTTGTGAATAATTCTGCTTCTTGGTATGGGATTTTACCAAGATTGTGGGTTAACTTGATTTAGTTCAGTTTGTGACGCCAAGTAGGTAATGGCGCGAACCATTCAAAAAGTGTCCAGGTGAGAGAAGTGGCCTGGTCTGAATTGTTGAGGAGATCAAGGGTGGCATATAAAAGGAAAACCAATTTAGTAGCATTGACTAAAACTAAACTTGTCTCCTTTACTAATATGGGTATTACCTAGTTTGCAATCTTGCATACCCTATCTCTTAAGAACTGTTTCAATATAGTTCTTTTGTGATCATTATAGGATACTTGGGAAGCGATCCCCGTGTATCTGTATTCTTAATACAAAAGAGGGGTTACCAAGATCTTGCAACTCAAAGTTCTTAGCTAGAAATCTCTTGGTGTCGTACAATACGCATATATCACTACTGGCAGGCAAAACGTCACCAACATATAAAATTGAAAAAGTATACTTGCTCCCACAGAACTTATAGTATATACAATCATCGACTAAATTTATTTCAAAACCGAATGCAATGATTGCTTGATCAAAGTTGAAATATCATTGTCGAGATGCTTGCTTTAGCCCGTAAATAGATTTCTTAAGTGAGCAAACCATATACTTTGGGTCTCTAAACACAAAGTTTTTTTGTTGCACTATATAGATTGTCTCTTCAATATCACCATTGAGAAACCCTATCTTAACATCCATGTAATATAACTCAAGATCAAAATGTGACACTAATACCATTATGATCCTGAAAGAGTCTTTCGAAGAAATTGGAGAGAAAATCTCTTTATAGTTGATACTTTCTTTCTATATAAAGCCTTTTGCAATTAGACCCGCCTAGTACCTCTTCACATTGCCTTTTTAATCCCTCTTAGTCTTAAATATTCATTTGCAACCAATAAGTTTCACACCTTTTAGCAATAGGATAAGATCCCATACCTCATTGTTCTTCATGGATTTCATCTCTTTATTCATGGTATCTATCTACTTTTGAGAGTTAGAACTTTCTATGACTTGATGGAAATTGATCGGATAATCTTCCATCACGCTGATGTCTATCTCATTTTTTGGAGAAATATAATATAGTCATCTAGCACTACACTTTTCCTTTCTCTAGTAGATCTCCTTAATAACATAAATTCTTGAAGTGGTAGAGTTTATATTTTTAGAATAAATTCTTGTATTAAGGGTTCTCTAGTATTGCCTTAATATGTTTTATTTTGAACAAGGTCAAGAATGAGACCCTAATCAATGCTAAAAACTCTTATAGGAATATCAACATATTCATCTTTAAAGACAAAGTCCTTAGTTGTATCTCTCCCCCCCCCCTCCCCACCCCCGGAAACTTGACATCCTTGAAGAACCAAGCATTTTCCGACTAAAAAATCAATTTAGTCGTAGGATCATAAAACTTGTATTCTCTAGATCGTTCTGAATATTCAATAAAATAGCAACTCACTGTCATTGAGTTTAATTTCTTCTCATTAGTCCTATAAGGTCTTGCCTCAGTTGGACATCCCCAAACATGCAAGTGCTTTAAACTAAACTTTTTACTCGTTCGAAGCTCGTAATGGGTTTTAGCAGTTTCTTTAGGTGAAACCCTATTAAGGATATTACACTACAGTCCTAAGTGCTTCTCCCAAGAGTGATTTTAGTAAGGTAGAATGACAAATCGTACTTCTCATCATATCCTTAAGCATCTTATTTCGTCTTTCAACAAAACCATTCATAGTGGATAAACCTGACGTAAGGTATTGTAGGATGATATCGCATTTCTCTAGGAATTTAGCAAATGCTCCTGAATGTTGTTCACCTGAACCATCATATCTTCCATAATATTGACCATCACGGTTAGATTTGACTCTTTTAATTCTTTTATCTAATTGATTCTCAATTTCAGCCTTAAATTTTTTGAACATATCCAAAACTGTGACTTTTCATAGAGGAATATATGTAGTCATATCTAGAAAAATAATCTATAAATATTATAAAATATTGTTTACCATTCCAAGCATTCATTGGAAATATCTGTATGTATGAGTTGTAAGACATCCAAAATCCTATTGGGCTTAAATCTCCTTTTTTTGGTTTGTTTTCTCTTAGTACAGTTAACATAAATGTCAAGATTTGTGAAATTTAAAGAGTCGAGAATTTCATTTGACACAAGTTTCTCTTTTCTGTTTGGAGATATGACCCAATCTTTTATGCCATAACGTGGCCAACTTCTCATTGGCTAATTTTCTCTTTAAACCTCGTGTACTTAATTATAAGGATTCATTAAATGAAACAATCGTATCTATCAAATAAAGATTGTTATCACCTGACAAATAATCGAAACCAACCAATTTTGAATAATAAAACAAACTAAATTTTTCATTTCCAAATGAATAAAAAAACTAGATTGGTTTAAAGCAGAAATAAAGATCAAATTCTATCTAAAAGACAAAACAACAAATGTTTTATATTGATATCCAAATAAAATTCAATCTTTAACAATAATATAATTTTTCTAATTGCTTCAACTTCTCCTATCTTGTCATCACCCACATAGATGTATCTTTCACCATCACTGGATTTCGCAACTTAGGCAACTCCGCATAGACGTATTCATGTGAGTGGTTGCACTAGAATCTATCCACCACGTGGTCTAGGTACCAAAGCTAAATTAACCTCAAAACAAACCAAACTAAAAAACATACCTTTTTTAGCATGCCATGGGTGATAATTAGTGCAATGCTTCTTATGCCCTTTAGCTCCACAAAAAAAAAAAAATTAATACCTTTTGAATCACCTACTTTACGCTATTGTTTCTTATGGTGTTGTATCTATAACTTCCTTATCATTTTTCCTTTTCTTGCCCTTATTATTGCCCTCAAAGGTAAAGTTTAGGTGAACACTTTTTATTATATCTTTCTTCAACCTATACTTTTCTTCAATATAGTGTGATATAAGCTAATTCAGAGACCAAGCCTCTTTCTGACTATTATAGCTTATTTTAAACTGGTTAAATTGTGTTGGTAAGGATATTAAAATCAAATGTACTAACAATTAAGTCCTTAGAGAATTCTAGCTTAAATGCTTTTAGCTTAAAAGTAGGATGAGACATCTCCATAATGTACTTTCTGATATTGCCTTTACCTTATATATTTCATTGAAATTAGGCTTGTCAAGAGCATATCAATTTTAGCCCTTTCGTTGAATGCTTCTGGAATGATCTTCTTCATAATCATGATACACATGCAATTTGATCTCTCATACTTTTTTATTTTCTTTTTATAATCAGGGGTACTCTTATTTGTAAAAAGTGGGGGAAAAATTAGTTCTTAATGCAAGGTCAAGATCTATAATTGCAAGAACTATTAAGAGGCTCTCTCGCTGTGATTTGAAGTTAGAGCCATCTAATATAAGAATACAATCAGTAATATTAGCACAGACATAACTGAACAGAGAACAACAAACAAACAAAACAAACTCATATTAATCTTAAAACAAAATTAAATTCAAATAAAAGTAAACCCCATCTCAAGACATCGTGATATCGGACACTCTATTAATATTTTATTTTTAGACAAAATATTAACTTTTAAATGATATCTTAATGTAGTAATCAAACATTGATAATAAGAACATGTCAAATAATTAATCTTCCTTTAGGTTGGTTTGTTATTCACATGTAAACTAAATAATCATCACGTGTTTATTGCCACAAGTGAACATGTAATTCTATTAAATATGGACATTCGTTTGAGCTGATTAATATTTATAGAAATTACATATACATAACCATTTATATTCCAAAATAAATTAATTTCCGCAAGAGATGTTACTTTGATGACGACATGTTCTTTCAATTAATTCATCTCAAAATACATATAAACATATCAATATTTGAGTTTAACATTGCACAAAAAATTATCCAAAAATAAAAAAAATTCGAGTAAAAATCTGATCAACGGTCAACATTGATTGTTGACCGATCAATCGTTGACCAATTTAGGGCTGGATCGGTTTGATTAACCCAAGTTGGATTCTGAACTAGCCCACAAATTAAACCAACCCTTAATTTTCTTTTAATGGGCTAATCTAAACCAATTCTTAATTTTAATCCATCAAGCCTAATCTATTAGGCCCAAAATTTAGTTTCATTAAACCCAAATAAATTTAGGACTTAAATAAAAAAAAATTCTTAACTATTTTACCAAAAAAAACCATGAACCCTAATTCTCATTTTCTTTTCTTATTCTATGTGGCAGCAGCCATGCAGCCACTTTTCTTCTATGGCCACTGCTATAATTAAGCTGTTACGGTGTGGTGACTGTGACTAACTTGCTCAACCAGGCCATCGTGGCCAGAAGCCATCCACCCCTTTTTTTTGGGTTCTTTATTTCTTTATTCTTCCTCTTTTTTTTTTTTTGTTTTACCTTACACTGGCTATCGCAGCATGGTGACCGTGACTGCATCACTAGCAACCTCAACGCCAGCTGCTGCCATTGTTGTTAGACACAAAATCTTAAATTCAATTTTTTTTTATCTGAATTTCCAAATTAAAAAAATAATTCTTCAAATTCTAGATTTCTAATATTTTGCAATACCAAAAACAACCATAGAAGATTTGTTCTCAAATTTAATAATTTTAATAATTTTAGTATTATTAAATTTGAGAAGACCAAAAATTGAATCAATAATAAAAAATAAATTTGATTATTGATAATTCAATATGAAGAGACTCTAATAACACTTGTTTAGATAAGAAACTTTTGGTAAAAACCATCACCAATAACTTAATAATAAAATATGTGAAAACATATCTAAATTCATAATGCTAAATTGCTCTCTAGATTGTGTGGTTCACTTTCTAGATCAACACGTTCTTTTAGAAATTTTTTTAATATTCTTTGCGCTCTCTCTCTGATGATGTGATATTAGAAAGAATAGAAAGATATGTGTAACGTGAGGACTATGATTAATTATATAGACAATTTTTTCCTATTGTCATTAAGTATTTCTAATTCTACCTATCATAAAATTATAATATCATTAAATCTCCACATATTAAAGGCCCATAACCTATTAGATATAATATTAAAGTTTATAATACCGAAAACCTTAATAGATCACTTTTAATTGGGCTCAACCTTATATGACAATTTGCAATACATAATTATTTACATATAAACCAACGCTGGATTACAGATCTGCACATATTAAAGACTTATAACCTATTAGATATATTAAAGCCTATAACACCGAAAATCTTAATAGATCACTTTTAATTATGCTCAACCTTATATGACAGTTTGTAATAAATAATTATTCACATATAAACTAACGTTGGATTAAGATCCAACAATGGCAGATTAAAAATCCAACAATAATAGGTTCTTAACATTTTCCTTTGGACATCCTTCAAAAACAAAGTATGATAATAATTTTAATTTTCCCTGCTTTTTACAGTACTCTTAAGGCATTTGAAATTTGGCTCACATAACCAGCAATGTGCTTCATCTTTCCTAGGAAATTTCAAATTAGATTAGATTGTCCCTAAGCAAGGTTATTTTTGGAAATATAATCTGATTACCTCCTCAAGATGTCAAAATATTAACTTGTCGATTCCAAGTCCTGAAGAACTAACCATCAAAATTGAAAATATTGGTTCACCATTGCATGCAAATCCCAATCACTACTTACTAATACATTATGAAAATTCCTCAATGTTAACAATGAGTTAAGAACAAAAGGTTTTAAAGAAAAAAAGAAAAAAAAAAGGAAAAGTTGCCCTATACTTTTGACCCTTTTGATCTTATAGGCAAGAAGGCCTCCCACCACCCAAATTCATATTTTGGATAAGGAGCCACCCACTTCTCTGGCTTCTCAAACTCAAGAGTGACAGGATTAGAGGCTAAAGCTTCCTGTAGACTGCCAGCTTCATAGCTATCTGATAAAACCCGGTCCAGCCTCAGTTTCATAAACCTGCTAAGACGCATGATCAGCAATAGAAATGTAATACTGGGACACATAATCTTTAAATGTTAGCTCAAATAATTATGCTGTTTTAATGAAGGCAACTGAGTTCCAGCAATATGAAACCATGAAATATTCAAATCTTTGAAGAAGCCTATTTGGATGTTGAATGATGGAGAATCCCATACAAACACTGATAGAGTCAAACTAAGTGAAGGGTGACAAGGAATATAAAAGCTAAAATTGCCTAGAATAGTGGTTGCTGGCATTAGATAATATATAAAGACTAAATTAAACTATAGCGCTTTTAATTAATTTATTAATTTGAAACATATTAATTGCTTTTAATAGAACAAATAAAAATTAAAAACATATTATAACCTTAATAAGAGTACAAAAACAACATATCTTTCATTAATAATACTAATTTAATTCTATTTTGACAGCATGATTTATAGTTTTAAAAATATAAAAACTAATTAATTATACAAATCAACTTAAATGAACTCAAACAATGAATAACATGACGACGTCAAAATTGGCAAAATGATACAAATGTTGATGATGAAGACAATGATGCTGTCATGATGTTCATGTTGAAGAAGATGATGATGGCGACAATGACAATGAAGATTAAAATTTAGAAAAAAATTGTTGTAACACGCAAATGACAGACACTTCAGTCATCAGTGGGTGCTGTGAACTATAGTCATGCAAATTATGTCATATTTCATTTTATTTCTAATTTGTACCCTTTCATTTCATAAAAATAAATTTTATTTTATTTATTAAATTTTATTTAATTTATCTCTGAAATAATTTTCTTTTTAGTTCAATTGAGTAATATTTACATTTATTCTTTAAAAATTAAATTATTAATAATGATTCAAATCATTCAATTAAATTTAAATTAACTCAATTAATAGATTTATCAATATGAAATTGGAAATTTAGAATACAAAGTAAATTTCAAATTTAATTTTTAAAGTTTGAAATTTAAATTGTTAAATTTATATTTTATCTTTCTATAACAAAACAAGATGAGAAATTAACAAAATATATGTCAAAAATATTGGAGAGGGATGGGCTCATGCTTGTTCTTGGGCACAACCCATGTTGTGCCTGAGCAAAGCACGACCATGGGCCAAAATCGTTGGCCCAACATAGCCCATTGATGGGGCTTCCATTCCGTCATGCTGTATGGGCACGGGCCATGTCGTGCCCGTGGGCCGGCATAGTCGATTGGCCATCTCTAGTTGGCACCACTTATCTTAAAGAACATTAGACTTGTGGAAATACTGGTAGCTTTATGATTTTTTTTATTTGAAAGAGTATGACCTTCTAATTTAACTGGTCTCGCAAGTTTGGCTTTCGGAGGACATTGCTAGACAACTTCATTTCTGGCCTTCGTGACTGGTGATTCATAACAAACCTCAGCATGGGATAAGGAAAAAGGTTTGAGGGGCCTTAAAGTCGATCATTAACAATCCATGAAGAGCAGGACACTGATTTAGAATTTGAAAGGGTAACAAATCAGAGAAAAGAAAAAAGTTTTGCTGCAAAAGTTTTAAACTTGATGTAAAGTACTCCATGCTTAATACACTTGCATTTACTATTACTAAAATAAGGAGTGCATTTATGTGAATTGTATCTGATGAAAAGTTTATCATTGCTAGTTCTCAAGACTATCAAGATGATTACAGATTTTCATTTTCCCACAAGGATATAAATTAGGGGTATGAGGTACTTTTGTGTTGGATTGATCTGAGTTGCAATTATGGCAGCCTTTGGATTATCTTGTATCATATTTTTCTTGTTTTATAATCCACTTGGTTTTATCTAAAGATACAAACAGTAACAGACTCAAGAAAAGGAGTAAGCACACACATTTAGATGAATGTAATAACTGTTACATCCCCAAACATTTAACAACAAGAGGGTACTCAAGGTTATGAGAAATGAGAGAATGCCCAAATCATCAACAAACTTAGAATTCCTTTCGGCAGATTAAAAGAGTCCAAATTAGAAACTCCACAAAGAAGTACAGTCAGATGGTGCATGGCAGGCTTGGTTTTTATAAAGCGAGAAGGTTTCTTACTGTTCTCTTCCCCTATATTTTATCATTCCTGAATAAGCAATAAGCTTGAGATGTAAAATCATAGATAAAAGCACTCAACCATGCTTAAATTGAAATCCTCCTGCAGGTTGTCACTTGTACAGAGAATCCACTAATACCTCTGTAGGGTCTGTACTTTATAAAATTCCTCGCAAGCACCTAAATATCTTTTAAAAGATGGGATGTATCTATAGCATGATAAAGATGCAATTGAAGTCTTAGCAAGGTATCATCAACTTTCAACACAAAAATATGCAAGAATATGATAAGAAGTTAGAAACTGTAATCAAAGGGAAGGTTTATGAGTAAGTTTCTTACGTAATCCAGGGACCATTAGTTGAAACCAGAGCGACAGCAGGTCTGCGCAATCTCTTAGTAATGTGAGGGAACTTATCCAAGAACTTGGGCTCAACAACTAGCCAAAAGTCCTGCACTTTATTACGCTCTCCATAGTTCCGTAGGCGCTCGAACAAGAGCTCCTGGAAGTGCTCTTCTTCATCCAGCATGAACTTTGCATTTGCAACAACAAAATAATACTTGTTTGCTTCCTGCTTTGCAACAATAATAACAACAACAACAAAATTTCACGCTATTTAAATTTGAGTGGCATTCTTGCTTTTCTACTATTTTACTTCTAAACATATAAATGCATAATTCGGAAGGCCCATAACGAATTTGGCATATCACTTTCTTATTTTCTCGATAAGAAAATAATTTGAAACACTGCACCATATCGCCAAGAATACAATTAGATGTTGTGTGCATATGTACATATATATATATATATATATCTTAAACGTATTGTTAGTGATTCGGATTCAATAATATGAAACAAAACAATAATAGCTAAATAATAAAGGAAATGAACCTTTTCAGGAGGACCAGAGGAGGAACTAATCTGGTTGGAGTCAACAGAAGCCACGGCCGTCTTGAAGTTTCCTTTGCGTCCCTTCCAGCTTGAATGAGCAGAAAGAAGACCCAGTCGCTGTGGCAATGTATGATTGCTTGGAGGTGATAGAACTATAGCTCTGCCTCTGCCAGCAGAGCCGTGTTGTGTAGAAATGGGCATCCTAGCAGTTACGCTTAGGCTTGCTGATGCCGACATTTTAGCTTCTCCTCCTCCTACTTTTTCTGAGGTTAAAACAGCGAACAGATACTTTCTCTCTTGATCCCGGGGACTCGGCAGGAGCCAATAAAAGACAAACCTTATCTTGTTTGTAATCTACAATATCATCTTTGTATATTTCTTTTTCGTTAATTAAAACGTTTCAATATTTATTGTCCGTTCAAAGGCAGACAATGAATTGAGCGTAGACTGCAGAGAGTTCTTGTAAGGTAAAATTTAGCCCTGGCTGGTAGTTAAAGTTGTCAAAGCCCCAGCAGTCCCAAACGGGCTCTAGTCACGGTTACAAGTGTAGATGCAGGACAGCTGAGTGTCAAAAGACAACTTTTGATGGGTGTCAATGGTAATACCAAATGTTGGAGGCCGGCAATCAGGCCCAACAAAAAAAAAGGCGGGAATGCACTCTCATTATTATTTTATTTTTAATTATTAATATAAAATATTTTATTATTTTTCATCATCCCGTTCAATTTCAGGTTACAATTGCGCACACAGGAAATGAGACGAAGCGTCGAAACTGAGAGAGGAGGAATGGAGTCTACTCTCAAGGTAAAATTAAAATTCAATATCAAAATCTGATTATAGAAGCGCATTTTCTTGTACTAATTCTGTAATATTGCATGCAAATTTTTTTATGATTTATACAGAAATACTTTGGGTATTCGGTGTTCCGCCCATACCAGAAAGATGTTATTGAAAGAATTATAGAGAAAAGAGACTGCTTGGTGGTCATGGCTACTGGCAGTGGCAAGTCTTTATGGTAACAAGTTTATTAAAATTACACTTCCGCTTTCTTTTTGCATTACTTTTTCAGTATTCAGTTCGCGAATTAATTTTCTTCTGTTTTATTGACAATACCAGCTATCAGCTTCCTCCGTTAGTTACTGGAAAGACCGCCCTAGTTGTAAGCCCTCTTATATCATTGATGCAAGATCAGGTAATGAGTTTAAAACAGAGGGGCATCAATGCTGAGTTTCTTGGAAGTGCTCAAACTGATTCCAGTGTCCAGACAAAAGCAGAGACCGGTCATTTTCAGTTGTTATTTATGACTCCAGAAAAAGCTTGCTTAATTCCCATCAGGTGCCCTATCTACATAGCATCCAATGCATTCATTATCTCATTATTTGATGTTGTAGTTTCGTTTTTTGTTCATCAACTTTGTATGGAATGTTGTTTATTTGCTCTTATAAATTTCTGCAGCTTCTGGTCAAAATTGCTTAAGGCAGGAGTTTGTTTGTTTGCTGTGGATGAAGCACATTGCATATCAGAATGGGGCCATGATTTTAGGTTTCTTTCCCTCTTGTTTATCCCTTAAAATGTGATTTTTTTCTCTCTGAACAATTTATGCTTATAGGATTTAAATGTATTGGAGTGTTGATTGAGCCATCTCTATGGTCTTTTTGTTGCTTCCCATTTTATTTTAATTTTATTTTCTCACTCCTTGAGGCTGGCTTTTCAAAAATTGATTTTTCATGACTGTCACTTAAGTCATTGTTACTTTTTGAAACATCTTTCTTTTACCTTATGGTTGACAGGCATCTCTTTCAGTATTTATTCTGATTATAGAGAATCCTAAATTTTGGATGCTCAGGTTGGAATACAAGCAGTTAGACAAGTTGCGCACCTTTCTTCTGGGTGTTCCATTTGTTGCCTTAACTGCAACTGCTACTGAAAGGTATGTACCTCTGTTATTGCTAGTGAATTTTACACTGGTTTGGTTAGTATTTAACATGCCTTCTGATACAAATTGTGTGTCTCATTTTCTTCTCAATTTTTTGAATTGTCTATTTTCACGAGCCTGAACTTAAGGGAATTGTCATATAGTCTTATTCTGGTGCATGCCATAGAATTCCTAACATTTGGTGGAAGTACCAGATTCAGATTTTGAGCTGGGGGTCTACGAGTTTTGTAAATATAAAAAAGGTATATATAAAAAAAAAAGTAAGATGAGATTATCAATTATCAATTGTCTTTGTATGCCTATGCAGATTGTAAATATAATTTACTTGGTTATGGAACTTGAAATCTTGCTTGCCAATGTTGTAGTTTGCTGAGTCTCTGGTTTAAAGTGATTTTCTGATTCGTATCATGAAAATTTTTTGACTTCTCTGTCTCTTGCTCTATGGTGCAGGCTTGCACATTTAGGCATTTCTTTTTATATATGGTAGCTGTGGAGACGTAATGAAAAATTTGGCATTGTAGTTATCATAACTTTTCCCTTATTTATCAATATTCTTCATCTTATTAATTGCTTTTAGAACTTGTGACATGTCATAGACCAGGCTCTTTGTCCATCTTCTCCTCTTACGGCTGTTAATCTGAAACAGTAGAGCATTATAATCTATTTGATTTAGCAAAAAACTGTAAATTAGCGATACTATTGTTATGTCATACCGGTGTCAATTTCTTTCCAATGAAAGTATTGCTAAAGAATTTCCTCATTTGATCATCCTCCAGACCCTAGCACTTATTTAATGCTGCTTCTTAAACTGTTCTTTGTACTTATTGTACCTGTTTTATCAGAGTAAGAATTTTTTTTTTTTATTGATATTTGTTTTGGCATATTTCAGGGTCCGTATTGACATTATAAGTTCCCTGAAATTGAAGAATCCATATGTTACAATTGCTTCATTTGATCGAAAAAATCTCTTCTATGGAGTTAAAGCTATTGATCGTGGTCAATCATTTGTGGATGAGCTTGTGCAAGAAATTTTGAAGTCTGCAGCCAGTGCCGGCTCCATCATCATTTACTGCATAACAATTAAAGATGTTGAGCAGGTCTCTAATGCTCTCTTCTTTTTGCTCTCTGCTCCCCTCTCTTTTGTCCTTTATAAGCCATTCTGCCTCCTATTCACATGTCCTGTTGAAATTTAAACCTGCATGTTTCAAAACAATCCACTGCTATTTCTTGGTCATTTCCAAGCTAACCATAACATTGTCCATTATGCCAGGATACTTCCAATCAACTAAACTTTGATATGAAAATTCCTAGTTATAAGAATAAAACACATACATTTTAAGCTAGGGAAAAAGAAAATCTTTAATATCTGTTGGAAACTAGAAGGAAGTCATGGTTTTGAACACACCTTATGTCACATAGGCATTGCATTTTTGTTCTACAGTGTGTGAAGCACTTTGAAACTGTGCTATAGATATACGTGGATTGTGTTGAAGGTGTTCCAACTGCATATGTTCAATAACATGAGGAGATAATTATAGTTTTGACTACAGCTTTCCTTTAACAATCAAATATGTTCTTTACATCATAAATATATTAGAATAGTAAAAATTTTCTAGAAAAAGTGCGATTTTGTACTTCATTGGACATTTCCTATATAGTTTATTTCTCATGATGACAGTGGCTTACCTGTGCCCTTTTCAATCAATGTATTTTCTTTAGATTTCCAAGGCACTTAAGCAGTCAGGAGTAAAGGCTGGAACCTATCATGGTCAAATGGGCCGTAAAGCTCGTGATGAGGTCCATAGGTATTTAAACTCTGACTCTTGTATGTATGAAATTGCTATTCCAGTTGTGATGTGTTGGATCAGGTTGTTGACAAGTTTCTCTCACCTTACCTTCCTTCCATTTTAACTTTTAGCAGTATTTATCTTGATACTTGTTAAACCAAGTTGAACCTTTCTTTTGTTTTTTTTTTTTTGGTCCATCAGATTATTTATTAGAGATGAAATTCGTGTTATGGTTGCCACTATAGCTTTTGGCATGGGCATTGATAAGCCTGATGTTAGGCATGTGATACACTATGGTTGCCCAAAGAGTTTAGAGTCCTATTATCAAGAAAGTGGGCGATGTGGTAGAGATGGTATAGCCTCTGTTTGTTGGCTTTATTATGCAAGAAGCAACTTTGCAAAGGGCGACTTCTACTGTGGAGAATCTCAAACAGTAAAAAATCTGCTCTCTTTTGTTGAAATCTTAACAAAGCTCCTTTTTTCATTTCTTTGGGTGCAATTTGTTTTACTCTATTCCATATTGCCTTAAAAAATTATGCATATAATTTCAATTATATTTCTTACAGCTTATATATTCTTTTTTATCGAGGTCAAGTAGTCGCTTTGAAATGATAACAAAGCATGTTTGACCTTACTGTCTTCTGTTTGAAACTCTCATTCTATTAATAAACAGAGTTATAAGAAGTTTGACATTCTAGTTTGTGTTCATGGAGTGTGAAGTTGGCTTGTGTCCAATCCACATGACAGGCTTGTTGAATGAGTTACATCTTGCATGTTAGGGAGTGTGTTGGAGTTTACCTACTATTGTTGGACCCAGACTGACTGGCTTAAACTTTTAATTTAAGCATTCACATTAAAGTTTTTATAGAATTTTCTGTCCTTGCCCTTAGAACTGGCTACTCTTTGCATATTAAACTACAAAAGCTATCTCTAGTAATTATGTCTTTTGTTAAAGATGATTTTGGTCTACTATTGTCCAGGAAAATCAAAGAACAGCTATTATGGAGTCACTACTTGCTGCACAACGATATTGTCTACTGACAACTTGCAGAAGGAAGTTCTTGCTTAACCATTTTGGGGAAACTTATTCAGCTGAAACATGTGGTCTTGCACTGGTCGCCATAAATATTCTTTAAATCATTATCTACGACTATGCAGCTTATTATGTTTTTCTTTGCAGGAAATTGCGATAACTGCATGGTCTCAAAGAGGGAACGTGACATGTCAAGGGAATCGTATCTTTTGATGACTTCTATTCAAGCATGTGGGGGTTATTGGGGTCTTAATATGCCAATAGATGTTCTTCGTGGGTCTCGTGTAAGTACCCTGTCCCAGTACTAGCATATTTGTTGCTTATTTTCTGCATTGCCTATGGATGGTTCACTGACGGTTTAAGTAGCTCCAGTCAAAGCAAAATTTCTGTTTACTATCTCTTGCCTTTTTGCTTTTTTGTTTATGTAGAGTTTAAATAGTATAGTTAGATCCTTACCTACTAACTTAAGATTTTGAGCCTAGCAATAGCCTGGATGGCATTGGAGCTAATCTGACCAAGTGGTCTTGTGTATGAATCTCTCATTGTTATTAGGGTAGGCTGTTTGCCCACTAGAAGATGTTTTTAACTCCTTTTTTTTGATTATTTTTGCATTACTAAAATACTTGAGGTTTTAGTTTACTATTAAGGACAAACTTATATAACAACTTAATATATATTTCTGTTAACACACATTCACTACATCCATTTGAATCTTATACTGTAATTTTATTATCTCAAATATCATGAATCTAAAACTTGATCTCAGGTTACCATTTAGTTTTAACCATTACCGTAAATGTTTTTACGAACATATTAGAAATAGATATCATTGTAAAACTGGACTCAAGATGTTAGAAGAGGATTGCATTAAACTTTTAAAATTTTCCAAAACAATTAAAATTTTGAAAAAGCCGGTGACTTAATAATGGAGAAAGATTTTTTCTAAATCAACCAAATTTTCTTTCAATGCCCATTCCTGCTGCAGCCTTCAAGCATGGAAGTTTAGGTATGAAAAATAATTTAGTTTTCTCCCATTTTAAAACGATAAGAAGTTTGTCAGTTCCTGTAATTCTCAAGATTTTCAAACAAATTCTCTTCACTTGAACAAGTTCTTCCGTATGAAAGTTATTTTCATGGTTTAAAAAGAACAAAAGTATAAGGGATTATAATTGCGGATTGATTTGTACTTTTAAAGATGTTTTGTGTAAAAGTTTATTTTCTAAATTTAACAAGTGGGTGTTTTGAGTAAGAAGGGGTTCATGGCACCTTTTAGGATGCAAATCACCCCACCGTTATTAAAAATTGTAACTAGCTATGTTTATGGTGTTTTTTTTTTCCTTTTTCTTCAAGTACATGTGAGAGGAGTGTTACATCTTAAATATTTTTGATGCGGTGATTATTTAAGTAGCTTAATCTTTGAAGTCAAGTGGTAACTTAACAATTAATGTGTTTGTTTCCTATTGTATGATAAATTCGAATCATTAAACTCTGCCGAACAAGAAAACTCTGTTCTTGTACATAAGGATTAAAGTTTCTGGCAAGTCAGTTTACAATAAGTTTTGGAATTGCATTGACAATGCTTTCATGTGGCAGAAATGATTAGGCTACATATCATTCCCATGGACAAATTCTTAAATCCCTTAAACAAACTAATTTCACTAGGAATTCTAGGGTTTACGAAGAGGAAGAATATAAAAATAGTGAGTTCAGAAAATTGTAATTTACAGGTCTTCATATACTTAGGAGTCCTAATCAATCCTATTGTGAACTGATATGGTTTATTCTCAAATAATGAAACTAAAATATCCTCCAAATTAAGGAATTTTCCTCATCATGTTCTGGATTCCATGATCAGTTTTCTATGATACACCAGCTTTGAATTTGAAAAACTTGTTATGAACATTCATTATTATTTGTTATTTCTTGATTTTTCATGCTGCTTTTGCTGATAGTTTTTCTACTTTGTTAACAGTCAAAAAAAGTTGTTGATGCTCAGTTTGACAAGTTTCTGCTTCATGGACTTGGGAAAGATCACTCATCAAATTGGTGGAAAACACTTGCTTATCAATTAATTTCTTACGGTACCTGATGGAATACCTAAGTTTCTATTGAAAGTCTTACGAATTACTGCTGATTACTAATTGTAGCTTAATGCAGTGAGTTATAAGTTTCTGACATATTGTGATGAGAATCCCTCTAGATCTAGTTAGAAAAATTCACAACTAGATTGATAAGAATCCAAGAAAACCAATATGATCAGAATTTGGATAAAAGATCCAAAACCTTGAGAAGCTAAATCTCAAGAAACTAGATTGCTAAATAGGGCGCCACAAAGGTTAGCAACTCTTTTGATAAGTCAAAAGTTCTTTCAAGAACAAGTTGAAAAAATTCTCTCCAATGATATCAAATTCAAGATTGTCAAAAGTCCCTCCAAAGAACATAAAAGAAGGTTTATATAAAGGTGGCTAACCTTAATTTAATTTAATACGAAAAATCCCTAAAATTAAAAATCTAGAGCCACATGGGTCCTAACTTGCAGAGCCACTAATTTTAAACGGACCGTAATTTTGGTATATGATGTCGGATTTGGTCGCACAATATATTGTTTTGAAGCTCTCAATGTAAGGAATGCAGCTACAACTTTAGAATTGTTTTTCTATCCATTCTTCTACTTTAAAAATCATCCCCTTCGACGCTCGCCACTTGGTTAGCTTGAATCAAGTATACCAAGGCTGGTTCCTCCTCTTTCAAGCCCATCTTGAATATTGATCTCTTGCAAATTAAATTTGAATTGAATTCGTCCAAAGTAGCTTGAACAAATCCTTGCATTGCTTCCTTTACCTTCTTAGCTCGTGCTCTCATAATTGATCCTTGTGAAACAAACAATGGATCTTTAATGCTTTGTGCTCTCAGGATCACATCATTCCCCTTCTCTTCTAAAGGACTTGTCCTCAAATCTAAACCTGCATGAATGGGAGAAAGGTCAAAAACATTAAATGTAATGGACACGTTATACTCATTTGGAAGATCCAATTTATAAGTGTTGTTGTCATTGATACACTTAAGAATCAAATAAACAATCGTCTTGAGGGTGCAACTTAGATTTCCTTTAGGCTAGAAACCTCTCTTTCCTTTTGAAACCCAAACCCAATCATCGGGTTTAAAAATCAAATGTTTCTCACCCTTATTAACTCGAGTAGTGTACTACTTATTCTTCTTCTCAATGTGAAGTTGCACTTTCTCATGAATGGACTTTGCCAACTCTGCTTTCTTTTGACCATTCAAGCTATCTCCCATATCCACAGGCAAAGGAATTAAATCCATTGGAGACAACTGATTAAAAATATAAACACTCTAAAATGGAGAATAAGAAGTAAAAGAATTAATGCTCATATTATATGCAAACTCTATAAATGGAAAATAGTCTTCCCAAGACTTTAAATTCTTATTAATGATAGTGTGCAAAAAGCCGAGATAAAGTTCTATTGATCACTTTAGTTTGGCCATCAATTTGAGGGTGACTAGTAATAAAAAAACAGAAGTTTAATCTGAATTTCCCCAAATACCTTCCAAAAGTGACTAAGGAACTTAGGAACACCATGGAGTCGCATTAGCTCACGATGAACAAATCGGCTATATTGGTGGCATCATCCCGACTTATGACATGAAATGAAATGTGCCATTTTGCTAAATCTATCTACGATCACAAAAGTGGAATCTCTTTCGTTTGAAGTCCTATGCGGTTTTAAAATGAAATCCATACAAATATCTATTCAAGGTTTGTTAGGAGCTAGTAAAGGTGTATGCAAAACCATTTAGAAAAACCATTTTACATGCAATGTGTCTATTTCATGCGAATGACATCTTTTTTCATCTTAGGCCAATAAAAATGCTCATGCAATGTCTCTAAGGTTTTCTTAACCCTAAAGTGACCCATCAAGCCACCACTATGTGCCTCTCTCACTTGCTGACTTGCGATAGAACTATTAGGCACTCAAAGCTTTTTTTTCCTTAAACAAATAATCATCATGCTTATAAAATTTCTTGAATGATCCTTTATCACAGTAGCAAATACATTAGCAAAATTAGAATCATTGGCATATAATTGTTTGACATATTCAAATGCAAGCATTTTGGCACTCGAAAGAATTAAAAACACATACCTCGAGATAATGCATCGGCAACTATGTTCTCTTTATCTTCTTTATACCGAATGATATAGGAAATGTCTCAATGCACTCCATCCAAATAAAGATACCTTTGATTGACTTTGGCTCTTTAAATGCTTTAAGGATTCATGATCAATGTGTATCACAAACTCCTTAAGCAATAGGTAATGCCACCAAGTTTCTAAGGCGCTCACAAGTGCATAGAGCTCTTTATCATAGGTAGGAGACCGCAAGGTTGCTCTAGTCAACTTTTCACTAAAATAAGCAATGGGTCTTCGATCCTGCACTAAAACGACTTGATACCTATTCTTAAGGCATCACACTCGATCTCAAACATGCGGTTAAAATCAAGTAATGCTAAAACAGGATGCGAGGAAACATAACCTCTCTTTAAGATCAATGAATGCTTTATCTTGTTTAGCACTCCAAGTGAAAGCAACATTCTTTTTAACAACATCAGTAAGAGGTGCGGCAGTAATACTAAAATCCTTAATAAATCGCCGATAAAAACTAGCTAAACTATGAAAACTTCTTTCCTTAGCCACTTTTTTAATAGCCCTAACCTTCTTTTGATCCATCTCATATCATTTGAATCAACAACAAAGCCAAGAAAAACAAATTTTTCCGTCAAAAGCATATTTCTTATAATTAGTGTATAACTTTTCTTTTCTCAAAACATCTAGCACACATCACAATGCTTAATATGCTCATCTAAAATCTTGCTGTACATTAGAATGTCATTAAAGTAAATAGCAACAAACTAACTTATAAATGCATGTAGCACACGATTCATTAATCTCGTAAAAGTCTTTAGTGCGGTAGTAAAGACCAAAGGCATAACTAATATTTATATAGTCTATATTTGGTCTTAAAAGTAGTTTTTCATTTATCATCTTTTTCATACAAATTTAGTGACAAGTCAGTTTTTAAATTAATTTTAGAAAATAAATAGGCTCTACGCAATTTATCTAGCATATCATTTAACCTAGGAATAGGATGGGGATACTTTACCATAATATTATTGATGGGTCAACAATCAAAACATCCTCCAATTTCCATCCTTCTTTGGAACTAATAGCAATGGTATTGCACATGGGCTTATACTCTCTCTCACGTACCCTATGTTCCTCACTTCATAACTTGCCTTTGAAGCTCTTTAGTCTCCTCGAATTACTTACATAGGGTTGGTCTACTGGGTATGATAGCTGCTAGTACAAAATTGATCTGATGCTCAATGCCTCTAATGGGTGGTAAGCCAATAAGCATTTCATCAGGAAACACATCTTCAAACTCTTGTAACAAAGAAGTAATAACACTAAGGAGTGGAGGGTTAGTGTCATCAAAGGTTGGATATGATTCTTTGAACACGAGCAAAACCATGAAATGGCTTGCTTTTATATGCTTTCCTAATTTTACCCACTCCTGTGAAGAAGCTTTTTTTCAATCTTCCCTCTTTCTCACTCTTTTCTTTTCTCACTTTTGGCATCACTCTTTCTTTTTCTTCTCAAAACTCTCGGCCTGACCTTTTTATATTGTACTTCCTTTTCTCTCATCTTCATTTGGTTCTCGTAGACCTCTTTCGGTGTTAAAGGAACAAGTGACACAATTCTTCATCCCGACAAGGTATATCTATTCCTAAACCCATCATGTGTCACCTTCAGTATTATCTTACTATGGCCTTCCCAATAATAAATACCCAACATGCATAGGACCTACATCACAAAGCACATCATCAACATACTTCTTAATAATAAATGTTACTAATGCTTGCTTATTAACCTTGATCTCTCTTTAATTATTTAACCAATGCAATTTATAAGGCCTGGGATATGTTGGCGGGAAATCCTAACTTCTCAAGGGTAGTATTAGCTACATTGGTGCAACTCCCACCATCTATTATCATACTACACACTTTATTATTCACATTCATCTAGTATGGAACATGTTCTCTCCCTCTTTGCTCCATGTCATCAACACTTTTCGTTTGTGTCTTTCAAAGCATGCTAAGAATCCAAGGATTCACCTTTCGCAAGGTATTCTACGTTGTCACCATCAATAACATCAATCAACTCGCATCTCTCCACTATCACTTTCACTCATTACTTCCTCACTATCTTGCATCATTATAACTCTTATTTGGGCCGAGAAGCGATGTGTCCATAATCCAAACACTTGAAGCACTTCATGTTCGATTCTTCCACGTGGTTAAGATTCACCTCGGACTTGTTTTTCTTTATTAAAATCTTCTCTTGCTTAGGTGGTTCGGTCTTGATAACCCCGTTTCATCTCTCATTCCTTTCAATTGCCTCTCCACCTTCATAGTCACGCGGACCGTATCCTCCAACGCCCCATACATGTCAGAACTCCACTACATTGGCAATCCCTTTGTTACATAATCTTTGTAACTCCACTACATTAGTAATCCCTTTGTTCAACTTGGTGAAAATCATGCCATTGTAGCTTTCTTATCTTCCTCTACATTAGCCTCGAGGTCACTCTTTCCTTGAAACGAAGGAATGGTCATTTTGATTTTACCTAAATCCCTATCCTCATCATATCTCCTATTTCCCTTCTCTTGCCTACCTCTTACGTCCGACTCATCCCTATCTACTTCGGATGCTCGTTAATCACGACTATCTTTCCAAAATTCATTCTTTGCCTCATACTCATCTATATGTTCATTTCCTTGCCTATTATTTCTCTCGTTATATCTTGTTTCATCATGTCTAGCTCCGTTACGCACTTAACTAGTTTGCTCCTTTTGAATACTCTTAATGGCAGCCCCATGTTGCCTCAACTGGCTTCCCATCTCTTTAAACTTCATATTCATCTTCTCAAATGTTTGGTGCATTACATTCAGAGTTAAAGTAAAGTCTACCATGAAAGGTGGCGTGTCACTTTTATCATCCATATTAATTATTTGAAGTAAACTGCAAAAAGATGTTAGCAAAGAAAACAAAGAAAGAAAAAAAAAAAAAAACCTCATAAGCCTCATTGGTTTACACTCGAGATGTCACTTCACTTGTGTTTACGCTCAGATAGGCTTTTACACGCAGCTGTGCTCACACACTCGTGCCTTTTACCACTCTTATATTTCTTCAATCAAGTACTTTAGGAACTAATGACTCAATCAAGGGAAAGCACCGAAGTAAAATTTCTTTGACAATCACAGTCCAAGAAATAACAATAAAAAAGAAAAACAAGAAACAAGGGAACAAGAAAACAGAAAACAACAATAACAAAACAAAGAAATAAAGGAGATCCCTAAATATGATTATTATTACTATTATAATTTTTTTTGTAAACCCTAAAAATTTGAATGAATTTAGGGAAAGGAATTTGTAAAATTTGTGGATTTAAAGAGAATAAACCATAAGGATGCAAAATTGATAAAATGAAAACCTAAAAATGTTGTTTAGCCAACAATGTTTGTGCAACATTGTTCATGTGGCACTATTTACGATTTTTTCTTTAGTTTTTTTCATAGCATACTAGAACAATAATGAAAAACAATAAAGATAGATGAATCGACCTTGGTGCCTAGCTCGATACTGCAACCGATTAGAACCCTTCAGATTTAGATAGAAAAGCACAACTAGATTGATAAGAACCCAAGAAAGTCAATATGATCGAATTTGAATAAAAGATACAAAACCTTAAGAAGCTAAGTTTCAAGAACCTAGATTGTTAAATAAGATGCCATAAAGGTTAGCAACTCCTTTGATAAGCCAAAAGTTCTTTCAACAACAAGTTGAGAAAATCCTCTCCATGATATCAAACTTATGATTGTCAAAAGTCCCTTCAAAAATATAAAGAGGGTTTATGTAAGGTGGCTAATCCTAATTTAATTTAAAAACACGAAAAAATCATAAAATTAAAAACCTAGAGTCGCATGGGCCTGGCTTGCAAAGCCACTGATTTTAAACGGATCGTAACTTGGGCATATGACACCGGATTTGGTCTCACAATATGCTCTCAAGGTAAGGAATGCAGCTATAGCTTTAAAATTGTATTTTTAGCCCTTCTTCTACTTCAAAAATCGTCCTCTTTGATGCTCACCGCCTTGTTAGCTTGAATCAAGTATACAAAGGGTAGTTCCTCCTCTTCAAGCCCATCTTGAACATTGGTCTCTTGCAAATTGAATTTGTATTAAATTTGTCCAAAGTAACTTGAACAAGTCATTGCATTACTTTCTTGATCTTCTTAGTTCGTGCTCTCATGGTGGCCCTTTTGGAACAAGCAATGGATCTTTAATACTTTGAGCACTCTGGATCACATCATGTTGGCCTAAGTTGTCTTAAGTTAAAATATCTAGCAACGCCTATTGCTGAATTTGACAGCTATAGTTCGTTAACATCATCATATAGCACACAAGTTCTAATTTTCCTTGTGATTAAATACACACCCTTTCCATATCACAGATATGGGCAAGTTACATTGCATAAATGTTTTTGTTATTGGGGTATGGAAATAAATGCCACTAGGAGAAAAACTCAAAAGGCCTCAACTAAAAGCAAAGGGTTAATTTCAATTTACCCCTAATAAGTTGACTATCTTTAAAATATCCCCCAAACTATTGTAAACTTCAACTTACCACCAATTACCGTTCAAAAGATAAGGACAAATGGGGGCACATACGTGAAAAAAGTATCTTTTTAACAATAATTGGGGTAGATTGAGGTTTATAATAATTTGGGATATTTTGAAGATAGTCAATTTATTAGGGTTAAATTGAAACTAACCCAAGAGAAAAAGGATATATGTGAAGAGTTCTGAAGAGCTAAGGGGGTCCTTCAATTATCTATTTAATGTTTATTCTAACTTTGATTGCAAATATGCTGTCCTTTAAATTTTCAGTTTATGTAATAGATGGGTAATATCTTAAACTAAAAGTTGCTACTTAACACAGGTTATCTGACAGAGACGATCAAAGATGTATACAGAACTGTAAGGTATTATGTTCTCCAATTACGTTATTCGGTAACTATGTTTTAGGCCGCAGTTATATCTTTACTGCCTTTTCTCATGCCCACCTAATATTTGTAGGCAGCAGTTATATCTTTTATTGCTTTTTCTCATGCCCGCCTAATATCATTAGTTGTGAACCTCGTATTTTGTATAGTTTTTCTACCTACATATATATAATTCCTAGCACTAAAATTGACAAAATTTAGTTCCTTGATGCATCAGTGTCAGTCAAAAAGGCAACCAATACCTTGGTTCTGCAAGACCGGATCATCAACCACCTTTACTTTTGCCATTTAGTGGGGAACTGGTTGATGCCGAGGAACATGAAACCATATCAAGCAACCTTGGGGACTTGAAGAGTTTAGCTACTTTGGAAAATGAGGGATTTTCTGAGGTTTGTGATTTTAAGTATTATTTTATTCTATTCGGATCATTGTTTTATTATTGCACTACGTCAGGTCTCCAAGAATGGGTGTAAGAAGTTGGACTCAGGTCTGAATTGTGACTCCACTAATCTGGCATGCCCTAACCAGAGACCAGATTTTTTAACACCATTGTCAAGAATTCCTTGCATTTTTCATTTTTTTGAGAATTATAGAAGCGTAATACTCTCTGTTTTAAGTCTTTTGATCACATGCAGTGACTAATATGACAATGCCCTCTTAATTGAAAAATCATTTGGGATGAGAAATTTGAGACAAGACTGGAGCCAAGTAATGTTACTCATTCTAGTACTTTAGAAGGGTTGTCATTTATTTTATTGACTTACCTAGATCCACATTTAACATGCTAATATTTGCAAGCTTCGTTTTCTGTCTCTGAACAAATACTGATTTTCCTGCTCAGAATTGGCTTCTTCAAACAATTTGATCGCTTTGTCATTGTCTTCCTATTTGGTAGATAATTCACTGTTAGTCAGAATTCTAATAATTTTTCACACTATTGTGAAGTGTTTTCCTTTTCTAGCATAGTATTCACTATCATTTTGTTTTCTTTTAATTAATACTGCTTTTTAGTCTAGACAACAAAAGGCCTAAGAATTAGGACCAGCAAAATGTAAACATGAGAACCCCAGAACATTGCAAACCAATTCCAGATGTACAGTCTTTATCATTTAAGAGAGCAACTGAAAACCCATAGGAATCACCTCCACCAGCTTTCAAGTATTAGTCAACAAGACCTCGGGAAGACTGGAACAACATATTTACCACTATAGCCCCTCCAATAAACCACTGGAAGTATAGCTTGAGACCCCCAACATAAAACAACAATTATAGCTAATCCTCTTTTAAAATTGCTTATTTACAGCTCAAAATGTTGATCTTCCATTTCCTGAATGTTTGTTGTGTCATTAATGGCTGAAATAATCCATATCTCTTTCTATTTTCAGTTGTGACTCTGATTCTTCCTTTAGGGCCAGTTTGGTAATACTATACCTTTTAAAATAATCAGTTGTGAAGTTTTAAAACTGTTGTGAGTATTAAAAACAACCATATACGTTTGGTAAATCTCACTTTTAAAGTACTATAAGAATACAAATGACTTGAATAGACATAATGTTAAATAAAATTTATTTATACATGCATTTATAAATATGTGTATATAATAATACTTTATGTGTGTATATAATTGATATCTAAAATAAGTATTTTATTTTATTAACTTTTTTGGTTATCTCAATATAATTGATAATAATAATAATTTCTTTAAATGTAATGATTTTATTTTTAATTGAGTAAGGATAATTTTGAATTATTATAATATATGTTAGGATATATATAGAATTGTAATAAGTATAAAATTGACTCTCAAAATCAGATGTTGAAACACTACTCTTTCTTTGCATTTCAAAATTTGCTATAGGTAATTTTGCCAAAAGTGATTTTTAAAAAAAAAATTATAAAACACCAAAATTAACTTTTAACTTTCCAAAATATCTTTTAAGCCTCTAAAAGTAATTCCAACTGGGCCCTTAATGATCTAGCATTGAAACTGCCAAATAACTACTCTAATGAAAGATTTCATAAGTGAGAATTGAGAACATCTTTTCCGTTCTTCCTTGAGTTTTGCTGCTTTCTTCAAACCCCTAAACTGTCCCTGCCATATATTACTGAAACTTAAAATTTATAACTGATGGGCTACATTGAGTAAAGTTTGTCTCATAGTATCCCTTCACAAGTTGCACTTGTATCATTGTCACTAAAATTGTAGTTGCTTATTTAATAATTTTCCCAAATGCTTCTTTCTCTACTGCAGGCTGACGTGCAACTCTATCACATGCTTTTGGAAGAGAGAAAGAAGCTTGCAAGAGTCACTGGAACTGCTCCGTATGTTTTTCTTTTACTGCAAGGCTACCAATCTCAGAAAGCCGTTTATTTATTCATCACAAGTGAAAAGCTTATTTCTTATTAACATGGAATGTTACATTTACGAGGTGTCAAATGATTCTCTTATAACAGATATGCTCTATGTGGTGATCAAACAATCAAAAAAATTGCATTGGCAAGGCCATCTACCAAAGCAAGGTTGGCAAACATTGATGGTGTCAATCAGGTATGTCTTAACAATTGAGAGAGTAGCAAATTTATACCAAGATATTTGTTTCGTTCTCTTATCTTTTATATGATTAGAACTTGGTAAGTATCACAGGTTGGTAATGATACATATGTTATACCTTTGGCTTTTCCCATCTTGGAATCAGATATGTGAATAAGAAATGTTTTTGTTGTATTTGATTTAATTATGTAAAATAAGTGTTCATACTACCAATTTATATATCTTCAAAAAGCTGGTAATAAGATGGCAACACTGGTTATCTGTGCATATTGCTGTATGCAAAATGATCATAGCGCAGTCAAGAACTCGAGATATATGACAGCATGGGGTGAACATTTTCCTTCTTTTTTCAAACTACATAAATTCATGTTCAAACTTAGATTAGTAGACAATGAAACTGATTTTTTCCACAAATAACAAGGTGCGAACAAACCGAAAGTATTCTGCAAATATCATGATTTTTGAACCTGTATCTTTTTCTTTCCATTCCTGGGGAGAAAAAGATCTGTGGGTTGGAGTATGCTCGCATATTGAGTCCCTTCAACAGTAATTATGCTTGGTATTACCTTTTGTTGATACCTGAGGATGACTTTAATTGATTACGAAGTAAGAATTAATAAAATTTGTTTACATTCAGTTGTCAAGAAGCTTAGAGAACTGTGAAGGTTTACTTTTCTCTCATAAGTTTCACAAACAATTTTTTCCACAGCAAAAGAGATGAAACCTATTGCTCTTTTTCATATTTTGGAAAACTAAATTGAATCTGGTGAATGTTGCAGCACCTTGTAATTGCACATGGGGATCATCTTCTTCAAACCATTAGGCATCTATCACAAAAGCTAAACCTTTCCCTGGATGGCATAGCTGGTGAACATACTGCTTTTACGAGAAAACTGCGTCTAGTAGTCAACACTCCCACAAAATTGACACCAGCGAAGTGTGAAGCTTGGAAGATGTGGCATGAACATGGCCTATCAATTCAGAAAATTGCTGTAGGAATTCTTGAACTATTTAACATGATTATGTTTTTGGATTAGAATGTTAACGTGCATTAACTTTTATTTTTTATTCATAGAACTACCCTGGTAGGCCAGCTCCAATAAAGGAACAAACTGTTCTAGGGTATCTTTTAGAGGCTGTCTCAGAAGGATTTGATATTAATTGGACCAGACTCTGTGATGAGATTGGACTGACAGATGAGATATTCTCAGCTATTCAGGAAGCTGTTTCAAAGGTTGGCTCCAAAGACAAGTTGAAGCCTATCAAAAATGAATTACCCGACTGTGTAAGCTTTATGTTCATGTTCATGCTTACTGGATTATGTGGCTTTTTGTTCCATGTCATGTACTTGGATATAATGGAATATATCTTCTTAATGGTGCTAGATAACTTATGCACACATCAAGGTTTGTCTGGTTATGGGAAACTATGGGATTGCTCCGGAAGTGGTTCCACCTAGTGAAAAAAGGGGGAATCCAGATGAACTTCCCAGTAAGGCATCTGAGACATGTTCCGTTGATACATGCAATGCTGAAGAACCTCATGAAGTTGAAGAGTTCGTAAAGAATATGGTTACCTATGGTTGCACATACAATAACAAACAAATGACCTCTCTTCCTGTCACAAAGGCCGAGGTAGAGTTATCGGTAGGTTGTGATGATGAGCTGTGTTCACATAAACGCCAAAAAGTTGATTGCCCAGATGGAAGTTTCACTGTACTTGAGGCAACAGAGAGTTCCGTGTTAAACTTGCTTCAGAAACACGATCAGGGGTGAGTTTCAAAGAGGCTGCTCCAGTATGTGTGGTCTGCATTTAATTTGTGTGCATGTGTTTTCTACTAAGTTTTCTCATTCCAACATGCCAATTTTGCAGCTTCCACTGTCTGATATTTTGGAGCACTTCAATGGATCCAAATCAGAAGCTGTGATTGATCTGCTGAGTTGCCTGGAAAGTGATTTCGTTGTCTTTAAGAAGAATAATCTTTATTGGCTGATGTGATACTGGAGATGCATGGGACAGTTGAGACAGATGGCCATGAATAAACAATTTAAAAGAATTGTGATTCTTGTGTACTGTATCCAAACAAACCATGGTGATTCGAAGATACATTTAAACACATACAAGAAAATTAAGTCTATGTTTGGAATTGTACTAACGGATTGTTAAATAAGTGATTGTAGCCTTGTAGGAAAGACTAGAATAAAAGAGAATTCAATTCCTTGTTTGATAATCCAACTCCCCAAACCATGTTTGATAAATCATTTTAAAATAGATTATTTGAAAATCTGATTTTCGAATATTCTACTTTCGTACTAACTTCACAAAGCTTTGTGAAAGAGTATAAATAATAATTATTTACAATTTTAAAATTTAACAAATATAATTCGTCCAAAAGAAATTTAATAAATATAACAAATGAACAAAACAGCCAAATTGCGGACGATGGTCTCGCTGCCGTTCAGAGTTCCCATTTCACCGGACGCCACCACCCATCTAGACGTGCACTTATCCTCTTCCACATGGACACGCTTAATTGTCCGTTTGTCAAACACATGCATACATATTGAAGCAATTTGTCGTAATGCTGGTGCCGTTGGCGTCGCCTCCACTTACAAATAACATGGGAACCCAGCTGCCATTTGAGCCAAGCAGAATCGCCGACTACACAATACGCTCCAGCGTAAAAAAAGGGAGCAATTTTTTAATTATATTATTAACTTATGGTAACAACTTTAATTTCCCTCTAGTCTGTTACCCAATGTCTATCTACAGCGTTGGTATTTCGCATAGGATCTAGCGGTCCAAATAGCTTGTCTCTAATCGAACTTAGCCGCATCCGTTAATAAACGGTTAATTTTGGATTGCTACCTCCTGAAAGAATAATATTTTAAATATTACCTAAATTATTATAATTCTCAATTTTTCTTTATTTTTATTCAATAAATAAGGGAAAAATATTCAATTATAAATTCCTAACTTTAACATGGTAAAAGTTAAATGAAAAAGTAAGACAATATAAAGTCTAAAACAACATATAACACATTGTATTTATATTTTATTATTTTTTAATTTACTTTACTTTTTAAAATAAAGAATTTTCTTATTATAAAATTATTTTACGTGTGTGTGTTAATTTTAGACATTATTAAATTATTAGAACGCAGCCTACTAGCGTTGCGCAAAGGATGGTATTTGGAAGAGAAGCTTGACACAAATTCATTTGAAGCAACATGACGATTCTTTAATTTCTTCTCTCCGGTTTGTAATGTGTGTTATGGAAGGGATTGCCAAAAGTTTAATTAGGGCGCACCAACTATTTTATTGTATTAAAACGTAGTAAATTATTATACTGCATTGAATTAGATTGGATTAAAAAATAATTAATTTAATATAATCATTTTATATTATAATTTATTATTTTTATTTTTAAAAAAACAGTTAATACTCACTGCTTGAACCTTTCAAACACTATCCGCCCCTACCAACCAACTACTACCGAAGTTTGATGAAGTCAAAATTGAAATCATTGAAATCCTTGTTACAGGATCTATCCAACCATTTACAAATTCGCAATAGAGGGATTTTGTTTGTAGAAAAAAGGGGTACCAAACTGCCGGCTTCCATAACTTGCCGTCATTAAGGGGCATTGATTTCAAGGTACCACCACTACCATCTGCTTCTCCCCCATTTGCCCATTGAGATGGTAGCGGTAGTGTCTTCCAACTCGCTGTCGTTGAGTTATAAAGCTGATTTTTCCCAACTACTTTTCCAGCACTACTCTTGCTTATAAATTTCATATGATTGTACAGGTCCAGTAATGAGGATTTTAAAAATACCAATTCTGTTTCAACGGACTCAATGGCCGGTGACAGCGGACACGGTGCGCAGGCTGCTAGCAGTGATGCTGTGGTTTAAATTATTTTTATAATCGATTAACTAATTTTAATTTAACTTCAAAAAATTTGAAAAGAAAGATAACTATTAAAAAGATGCCAACCCACATAGACCCTTGGGAGGGGGGGAGTTATTTTTAAGTACCTTGCCAGAGGTTTAGGATAATCACAGTTAAATGATGAGATTGATCGTATATTCATTTATCTTCACGGTTGTTAGTATGAATATTCGTTAACTGTCAGTGGACTGTCAAAATTACCAAAATACTTTTTTTAAGTTACTAAGTTAAACAAAAATACAGTCTACCACTCAAATTTTGGTGATCACAAACTTATAAGTATAGTTAAAGTCATAAATACCTCTATTAAATAATAAATGTACATTGACCAATAATATCAATTAAGTTTTCATAAAAAAAAAATTATCAAACTTCTTCAAGATATATTGTTCTGGTATCACTGATGCAATAAAAAACATGTTGCCTATGACAACAGCCTGTATATCCATGTAATAATAACTACAATTATTTAAAAGCATTTGTTTAGAATCAAAATCTCGAAAAAAGAAAATGGCATATGCAGTCATCTCAGTAATATTTAAAATAACATTACATTTATTAATTAACCATACCATAATAATTTGAAAAATTTACAAAACTAACCACATAATTTTCACAATTTTCATAACTAACCATCCAACTTTATTTCTATCATAACTAGCCAACCATTGAAAAAATTTCGATTTTACCCCTCTCATTCTCCCAACTTCCTCTCCTCTCATGCTCAACGGATTTCTCTCCTCCAAGTGAAATTGTCATCGGCGGCGGCTTCCCACCACGTCGGAGTCCATCAACGGCGGCCAACATCACCCACATTACGTTTAAAATAAACAAATAGAAGGTTAGTTTCAAAACCCTAAATTATTAGAAAAAATTGTTGTGGATTATGTTTGTATGTTTTTGTGTTGGTGATGGAAATGATTGTAATTGTGGAGTGGGTGATGTTGCTCTTGGGATGATGGTGTGGGTGAGGGTGGAATGTGTGGGAGAGAGCACAACCTTTTGCTCGCCCGCGCGCCTGTCGCGCGAGACGTGCAACAGGAGCGTGATCTTGCGTGCGCCCGCGCGCCTGTCGCGCGATCTTGCGTGCGACAGGCGCGCACCTGTCGCACACCCGCACGCCTGTCGCACGCCTGGACGTGCGACAGGCGAGCCTGTCGCACAAAATTACAGATTTTGTATTTTTTTCTTTTATGTTATTAAATTGTTATAAATTTCATTTAACATGATAATGTTATAAATGTAATGTATACATGGCGAGTGAAGCAACGGCAAAAAATGTAGAAATGAACCGGGCATTTTAAAGTTTGCTTATATCAATCACTTTTACGGTCGTATCTCTAGTATGTGTAAATTCGATAAAGTGGTGAAAGCCATCCACAGAAAGTTGACAAAACGGTAGTTGCAACTATTTAAGAATGACATATTTGGGCATTTCTTGGAGTGTCAGAGCTTTCCATTCAGTGACGTAATTTTGCACAACTTGTTGCTTAGGCAAGTGGTGGATAAGGAACACAAGAAGAAAAATCAATTATGGTTTCAAATTGGTGAACATCTGATACGATTATCAGTTGGAGAGTGGTGCTTAGTTACTGGACTTTCCTATGGTGTAGATGCGGTGGTCAAACAGTCAAAAACAGTTCATCGGCTACTTAGTACGTACTTTGACAGTTTGTTTCGCAACATTAATCTTAAGGAATTCGACGCAAGATTTAAAGAGTTGGATTTCGAGGCAATGGACGACATTGATGCAGTTAAGATCGCACTCTTTTATTTTGCGGATAGAGTTCTTGATGGTCGAAAAGACCACTGTCAAATAAATTTCTCGTTGCTTAATGAAGTAGACGACATCGATCACTTCCGAAAGCATCCATGGGGTTATTTGTCCTAGCAAACGATATACGAGAGTCTCGACAATGCATTAGGCGGCAAGGATGAGAAATTTAAGGAGAGTCGCCTGACAAATCCAAGCCACAAAATTGAAAAGTACAATATGTATGGTTTCACGTCTGGGGTTCAAGTGAGTTGCCAAAATTTTGCTGGCGATTGCGGAGTTTTTTAAATGAATTAGTTTTGTAATATTGAAAATTTAACTATAAGTTTTATGGATTTTTTACTTCGGTTGTTGCAGGCTTGGATTTTCGAAGCGATTGGAGGCCTTCCGTCTGCGTGGGTCGTCAAGACAAAAAAAAAGATTCCGCGAATTGTGCAATGGAAACCCATGGCTTCTTCAAAAATAAACTTTTCAGAAGTTTATTTATTTCTTAATGACAATTCTCGTCTTGTAAGTATTATTTATTGGTGGATGTATATTATTACTTTTCGTATTATTAAATAATATCATCAGACGAACTTAAAATTTTTGGCTGAATTTATAGGAAGGGAACATTCGTCAAACCCTTGAGCCAGATAAGATCGAGAAAGGGAAAAAATATTGGCAGACCGTGAAGGATTACGTGCGCGTATTTCCAAGATGTTTCCTTAATGTGAGTATCCAATAGTGCATTAAACCACTATTATTTATTTGTTAATGGAAACTCTGAAATGGTTAAACTTATTATTTTCTCAATTTCATTGTTACTTTCTACAGCATCAACCTTCAATCAACACGCCACCCATTACAAGACAAACAAAGAAGTCTCACATTTCCCCGAGCCCAACACTTGAGCAGCAAAATGTTGAGGATCGATATACTGCAGATGGGAATGAGGATCAGATACCTGCAGCTGATTATGAGGACCAGATACCTGCAGCCGAATGTGAGGAGCATACACCAGAATCACCTGACACACGTTATTCAGAGGTTATAAATCATTTAATTTCCTCGTATATAAATCATTATATAGTCTCTCATTGGTTGTGAAATTAAATTTTTTTTTTGTAATAGTCGAGGACAAAGCATCATCATGATTACGTCAGACGACGGATGGATAAGATAGATCGTAACATCCTTGAATTAAAGACGGCGTTTGAGGCAGAGCGGAGAGAACATAAAGAATTTAGAGAAGCAGTGATGAGATTTATGGGTTCATTTACTAAACGCTCCTTCGGCAAATCTCCGAGCGGACGGTCATATACGGTAAGCAAATATAAAATTTAACAATTGCATTCTTTTATATTCATGCAGAATATTTGTTTAACATGTTCATCCTATTAAATTAACAGGTCCCGGATGACTATGAAGTATATCCTGATGTTGGCAATCAGAATGTTTCTTCTTCTATGTCATTGTATACATTTTATGGAGATCCAAGCGGGGAAAGCGTGCAGGTCTTCACTGAGGCGCCTCCGGGCATTAGTAAGTTTGGACGACCATACAAACAATCATATGTTTTGAATAATCTATACTTGATTCCTCCATTCAAGCGAGGAAAGAATGTCATGCCTCTGCCTGCACCACAAATAATCGATCATGACATTGATCGACGAACAAGTGTGGACATAAATCCACTTAGAGGATTGAACGATCCAACAGTATATGCTGAGTTCGACCGATGGATCGCTGGCGATATCATAGTGGATCGGATTGTCCGCCAGTCTCATTCATTCTTCCAAACACTTTTGGGCCATGCGGAGCTGGGGTGGCTAGATGACGAGGTAATTTCGACCTTTTCCACACAATAGTGTTGATATCTTTACATATATATATATATATATATATATATATATATATAGTCAATTGACATATATTTGTTCTCGCACAACATATTTATGAGTATTTTCGTCTGATAAGCGCGAAGCAACAGCAGTATCCCATTGCCTTATCCCAACGGGTCACACATACAGACACATTTTTTTGGGTAATGTTGATTTTATAGAACTTTTAATTATAAATTAAATTTCTTTTTTGCTAATGTATTAAATCATTAATAAATTTAATCTTTCATGTTATTTGTGTACTAGGTGTTCTTGAATCAGTTGTGGAATCACGGGGATTGTGCGCTCGATTCATTAGCATTTAACGATAGCTTGAATAGCTATATTGGTGGGCGGCAGCACATCCAGTCAAAGCCATTCACGGAGGTCGATATGGTATGCATAATGTTGTGGTTTATACATAGTGTTGTTTGGTAATTTAGGCCAGTGTTATATACATCACTGATGACACATTTCCCACCATTTTTATATGCAGTTATTCATTCCTGTTAATCTGGGCAGCAATCACTGGGTCTTAGCCCGAGCAGACTTTCGCACCAAAAAAATCTGGATTTATGACTCCTTAATGTCGATTCGCGACAATAAAACCTACAAGCATCAATTCAAGCCATTCGAAGTTATATTCATTGTTTGGCTTGAATTTGTCGGATTCTATAACAACCGACAAGAGCTGCAGAGTGCTGACCCATGGAAAGTCATAACAGTAAAGGGTGTCCTGCAACAAACTCCTAGTAGTGGCGATTGCGGAGTTTTTATGTTGATGTTTATTATGTATTTAATGTTTGGTCGTAAATTTGATTTTGACGGTAGTCATGCAGAATACTTTAGGAAGAAGATTGCAGTGGATATATTTAATGGCGATATTGGATTATAAGCCACTGTACCCGTTACAATTTTGATTTATGGATAAATTTTGTGATGGACGTACAGTTTCATTACATACTTTTTCATATTACATATCTATAGTATTTTAAACTTCATTATAAATAAATGCCTAATAAAATTAAGTACAATTCACACTGCCCAAATTCATTATTCGTTGTCGCCCAAATTTGGGCGACAGGTTGCCTGTCGCACCAAATTGCAGTGACTGTGAATCTGTAATTTGGTGCGACAGCGATTGTCGCGAAATTTGGGCGACAAGCTGCCTGTCGCACCAAATTTCAGTGAGGGTGAATATGTGATTTGGTGCGACAGACAGCCTGTCGCACCAATTTTGGCGACAGGCTGCCTGTCGCACTAAATTACAGTGAGGGTGAATATATATATATACAACATTGTTGCGACAAAATTACCTGAAACAGTGAATCTGTATCTGTATATATACAACATTGTTGCGACAAAATTACCTGAAACAGTGAATCTGTATATATACAACATTGTTGCGACAATTGCATAAATGTTGTGTTTCGGTGAATATGGACACATTTTGTCTATTGACATATTTTACTTCTCACAGGTGGAAATGAAATAAAAATCTTCAAAAATATAATGAAATAAAATTATCTAATACAAGACGGTTCAATAACAATTCATTAAACTTCATTAACAATACAACTAGCTTCGATCGGATGTTACGGGATTTTTACATCGCTTACGGTTATGTCCCAATTCATTGCATCGTCCGCATCTGACAGTCCTTCTATTGACATCCTCACCGGCAGAAGGTATTCTCAGCTCTTTACGACGACCTGGTTGTCGTGCTTCTATAGGTTGATAAACGTTCATCTCCCGAATTTCAGTGGGAACTTCCCAATCGGCCACATTGCCAACCGGCTCCACTGGTTGTGCATAAGCCCTCAGCAATGCTTTCTTGGTGTAGAAATTAGAACAAAGGCTTATGTAATCCACTCGAACAGTAAGACAAGCAGGAATTGCATGAGCACAAACAAGCTGATCAAGCTGGAATACTCTGCAAGAGCAAGTCTTGTTGTCTATGTCAACTAACCCTTCCTTAATACCACCTCCTAATACTTGGAATCGATGCCTAGACACAGGACGAACAATCATTCTTTCAGCTAAAGTTCTTCTCTCGGTGACTATTTCATCTGCCCACGTCGTTAGATGAGTACTCATTGATTCAGCCACCATTTTCTGATCATAAAACCATTGCTGCAGTGTTTTTCTGAAGTGATCCACAAGATGAGTTATTAGGAATTTTCGTGGTTCCCTCATAAAAGAATTCACACTCTCCGCAATGTTCGTGGTAAGAATACTATATCTCCTACCATCGAACTCAGACCTTGCCCAATTACACGTACCAACATGATTCTCTAAGTAATCAGCCGCGCCCGAATGTAGCATCCACAACCCCTCCAGTTGTTTTTTAAATTCTTCGTGCCCATATGATTTTGCTGCGTTTATGAAGATAGGCTCAAAGTCATCCCAAACAGCTTTACACATCTTAAACTTTAACTTGACGTTGCCTTTTACATGGTAAAAACAAACCCCATGTGTAGCATTTCGAAATACTTTATAAATAGCTCTCTTTATAACGGTGCATCGGTCGGAGATAATTACTAAGTCTGGTCTATCACCAATCAGTCCATGTAACTTCGTCATAAACCATTCCCAAGCTTTATTGTTTTCCGAATCCACGATCCCAATGGCCAACGGATACAATTGATTATTTCCGTCCAAACATGTTGCCACAAACATGGTTCCCCGATATAATCCCTTAAGATGAGTGCCATCAACAGCAATAACTGGCCTGATAAACTGCAAAAAACCCTTTATGGAAGATCCAAGAGCTACAAAGTAGTATAAGAAATTACCATTTGTATCCAATTCAAGATGGGTAACTGTACCATCATTTGTTGTGGTCAAAACATGAGAGTACTTTGGAAGCAAGTTGTATGATTCTGCAGGATTCCCTCGAACAATTTCTAGACCAACTTCTCTGGCACGATATGCTTGCTGGTATGTTAAGTGAACACCGTATTCTTGCTGCATATCTGCTCGGATGTCATTCGGAGTGTATATCCTTTTCTCTTGAATATATTTGTCCGCGATAAGGTGACCTACAACTCGGCTCCTTACTTGACGACGACCATCAGACAAAATCTCGTTATGACAAGTGTGCTCATTGTCGATACGCCTTACCACCCAAGGAACATTTTGCTCATTCGAACATCTCGTTGCTCGAAGACGCCATTTACATGATTCCGAACAACAGTGGGCCTCGAAACGTGTGGTTGTAGACCGTGCAATCTTGAAATCAAACTTATCCCTTAAGGTAACCTTGCGCAGTTCTAATATTAACTCATTCTTCTCAACGAAAAGCTTACCCACACTAATATCATCTGAGTGACAATTGCTAACAAAATTTGGAGCAACTATATCTGAGGCCAAAATTGGAGCGACAGTTGTGAGAGGGTCAATTGTCCTTCCTCAATTCGATCATTGCAGGAATAGATCGGTTGTCTCTATTATTGATAGGAATATCATCTTCACGCTCGTCAACATCATTAATCGGAATATTGGAATGACCAACGCCCCCGTCATCAACATTACTATTGAAGTGAGTGCCCCTCGTACTACAAGACGGTTCTGTAAAAATCTTATTGGCTTCTGTGTTCCTAATGTGATTAATCAGATCATAATTGTCACGGAACTCATTATTGTGATATGGAGAGTAACGTTGGTCTAATGACGTCGTTTGTGGTAACACCTCGTGTCTAACATCCGCTAACGTAATGCCGTTATCGTCAATGTTGTCATTGAATGGAGAGTAATGTTGTTGCAACGACACCGTCCTTGGGAACACCTCTTCTTCAATATCAGGGACATACATGTTTGCTCGGAAGGAAGTTTCAGTTTCAACTGGTGGCTCAACATCTTGGCTCTGAACTCGAGGAGATTTGGTCACAAATATAGGGACACATCCATAGTTGGCCACATCAGAGGCCATATGTAATACAGCCTTCACCATTTCATCATTAAATATGTCCATGGGCAGTGAACATGCACGATACAGTGTGTTACTAGACCTTAAAGTTATTTTCATCGTGATACTATATTTATGAGCATTTATTTGCAACACATCATACACCCTTGCCAAAAAATGATCAAACAGGCAATTTTTCTGAACCAAAAAAGTTGTATTCTTAGCATTCACATACTCCATACTGTCATCGGCCAAAGTATCCCAACAACCATCATAACACAATTGAAGCACAACATAATCCATTAAGCCTGAAATTAAAAAAACAAATATTATAATTAAAAACTATAAAACATTAAAAAGAGAAGAATATGAAGCACATTTTATATAATATTATTATATTAAATGAAATAATATTTTTAAAAATTTTCAGAAATTGAAACTGTTTTTTGGTGCGACAGGCTGCCTGTCGCAAAAAATTTGGGCGACAGGTAGCCTGTCGCACATAGTTGGTGCGACAGGCAGCCTGTCGCAAAATTTTCGGCGACAGACAGCCTGTCGCACCTGTAGCACCTGTTGCAGCAACCAACAATGGCGCCAATAACAGAATTGGCGCACCAAATCAAACTACAAACATATTTTTAAGTTAACACACGCCTCATAAACACTTGATTATTACAAAATAAAGCATAAATAAACAATCTAAGAAATATTTTTTGAACTTATGTACAATAGTTCAATTATTTTACCTAGGTTTTGGATTAAACTTGAATTTGGGTGTATTTGGTCGGAACTACTGTTTCTGTTGTTGCTGGCCGTTGCCAAATTCCGTCGTCGATGCTGAGTTCGGAGAGAAAACAACTTACGGTTTGGTTTGGTGAGGATAGAAAGCAACTTACAGTTTCAAATTTGTGAAGAGAGTGTTAACGAGTGTACAATTTGTCTTAAATAACAAGCGTACTTTGGGACAATACCTCTATGCTTGGCTATTTATGATAGAAATAAAGTTTAAGGGTTAATTTTGAAAATTGTGAAAATTTTGTAGTTAGTTTTGTAAATTTCCCTAATAATTTAAGAAACAACGTGTGCTATTTGCCACCACCCCGCACGCATGCATGGACTGTATAATTATCCATGCCGCAAATTTTGTTTCTCATATATTCTAGGTTATATTACTTAAAAATTCCACTTATATAGAGAAAACATGAACTAGTATGAATTTGTTATTAATATAGGTAAAGAATTAAGTTATCAGAAATACAGTGAAAAAAAGAAAGTAACACTACATGTTAATGGCAGCCGTTCAGCAGTTGTAGCTCACTGATCACAGCTTATTAAACTATGAATTAATGAGTTTATATACCTTATTAAATTACGAATTAATGGGTTTATATACCTTATTATTATATTTATGTCAGCTAACACAGAATTCACACAAAATAACTTTCATAACTTAAGCTAAGCTAAATTAATGCTAAGTAATAGCTTGGAGATTAATATATATACTCGCAGCAAATTTTGATAAATGAATTTGCAGCAACATAATCTTTAATATCTTTCGAAGCTTAACTGTCGAATAGAAATTGTTATTAGGAATAGAATTTTTAAGGAATGTCAAAACTTCTATTGTATCATTAACAGCAATGATTTGTTTAAAAATTTACTTGTTATTGAAAAATATTAGAATAAATTATCTAATTATTTACTAGTTTTTTTTCTTTTCCAAGAAGTGGAATTAGTCTGTCAGCAAAGCAATTTCTTTTGAGCAATTTAATTGACTTTTTAAACCAATTTGTTATCTTATTCCTATGCGCTAGCTCTGCACACTTACCAATAACACTCCAAATTTCAAAATACAAACACTTTGATTAAAAAATTTAAAAAACATAAAAACTGTAAATACGAACAAGTCAGTTGTCATGTCCTTGGTCTCTTTTATTACATTATTCTGTTGCATGCATATCACGTTTTGGCTACAATAGAGTTCAAAAGATGTGCCTGTTTTTTCACCAATCCTATTGCTCTTTTTCATTTTTGATGCTGACATGAGGTTTAAAGCTACAATATATTTGATATCTAATTGTTAATTTGTAAATCAATTTATAGCCGATTAAAATAAATTGAGAATAGAAGGGGAAGAAAAATCATAAACAAAGTGTCCTTATTTGGATAGATCATTGGATTATAGTATAATTATTAAACTTGTTCGATGGGTGGGTCACCCATGATGGGCCAAATCCGACCCGATCCGCACATGGTAAGCAGTTACCATATGCGGTTATAGGGAGTTGAAGGAAGTTGATTTAAAATCAACTTCCCACATTATTTTCCATGAAATAACAAAACTCTTGTGAAAAAAAAAAAAATAGAACGTTGAGAAAGTGATAAGCAAGAATCTTCATCCTCTTCACTTCTTCATAAAGATAGAATAAGAATTTTGAACAAATCATTAGAAAGAAGACATTTATACTATTATTAGAGGAGGATTTCCAATTGTGATTTCTTTCTGACCATTGATATGATCCAACACTCGATTACTTTACTGTTTAATTTGAGAAGAAAGGTATTTCTAGAATCCTTATTTTTCCTTTATTAGTATCATAACCAGGTTTTTGTGTTGGATTCATGCGAATGGTTGAGTTTATTTCATGAAAATGCATGAATTTTATGTGTTAATTATTTTTTCTTGAGATATATAATCTGGTGGCTGTTCAATTTATGCTCTAGAATGTTAGAATTACTATAAAAAATTCTAGGATCGAAAGATATAAAAATGACCTAGGGTTTAATTTGTATGAACCTTAATTAAAACATGAAATGCGAAACTTTATTTGATCATATCTTTTGAACTAGGCAATTCTACATTGCGATTTTTATATATCATTGGAATGATTTTTTCGAGAGCTTTCCAATGATATGTGATTTGTTAAAAACAGACTTAAAATAAGAAAGTTACGGCCAAAATACGAATCTGGTCGCGTTAGGATTACAAAATTTAGAACCCTAATTTTGGAGAAGATGATGAACAATACTAGAATTGGTTTTTTGATGATTCCAACTTATTTTGACCTCCGATTGAAAATCTAAATTGACCATTGGGATTGAGACAAAAAATCAAGTCAGAAGGTGCCAAACCCGACTTCATCAAAGCCAAAAGAGGCAGTGCATATGCCCCACTCTCTGATTATGTGCGTGGGGAATGCATGACACTGTAGCATTATAGTGTACACTGTAGCGAAAATGTAGCATATTGTAGCACATACTTTCATTTGATTGTGCGTGTGGTATAACGTGTCCAGATTAATATTTTTCATGTACCTTGCTATTCGGGACTTTAATTTGAGTGTCGTTTGCATTGTTTGATTCGAAATTTAATTTTCTATTTAGTTTTAACATAAAATCAAAGTTTTTAACTTCTTATTTTTTTAATTTGGAATAAAATTAGAATCAAATATATATTATTTCATGCATGAGCATTATACATTAATAAATATTTCGCTTTAGTGGGAGCTCAAAAATATTTTTTTATGGAAATTGGCTGAAATTTAATTATATCTTGTGTTTAGTCGTTTGTTAACAATCACTAATATGAATTTTATATTATTTGTCTTAGATATCTCCCGTTAAAAAGTTATGGACAAAGGAAGAGTGGTTAATGATAAATAAAGCTTGGGTTTCACCTATAGATCGAATTGAGATTAATAATGACTTTTCTTATAAAGAACTTATGAAGAAAATGGAGAATTATAAGATGGATCATGATCGTTCTATATGCATGAACATAGAAGACATATATGGGATTTTTATTCGCTTAATGTGCGGAAAAGTGGATGCTAAGTTTGCAAATTGGGATTATTATCAACAGATCCTCATAAATTCCTTACAGGATGATAATAATACGCTTGTCTTCAAAACTCGTATGTTAGAGGAGATTGGGAATCCCTTAAGTAAATATTATATGTTGAGGTGTGAAATTAAGCTAACGGAGGAGAGTTGTCTTACTTCATAGATGAGGCGAACCTCAGTACTTAGAATTCACATGAACCTTCAGAATAGTAGACAAGCTAGTTGCCTTGGTAGAGGGTAGAAATTATGGCATGAGAAAACCATAAACAGAATCATCAAGCAAGAACAATTATTTTTATATGAAAATAGATTTAAGTATAAGTTAGATGAAAGAGTCACGAGTAATAAAGAATATTTTAAGAACATATAAAGGAGTCTATATATTACGTTAATTATGTTTGGTCATTTCTTTCATTTGTGAATTTTTATTCACTTCGTTGGTTGAACAATATGTTGGAATTTTTTTTTAATTGAATTTCTACATTAGTTGTTACTCAAATCAATATATGTTGTTACTATATCTCATGAATTATTCTATTGAGTGGAAGTTCTGATCAAATCAAATTTAATGAATTCGTGATTAGAAATGATAATTTTGCACATTAAAATTGAATCAATGATTAATATAATAAAGAGAAATGGATGATGATTGGAAGCTTTGACGACCGTTTGATTCCATTCTTGATGTTAGTTTGTCATGTTTTTTGGTTTACATTTGTGGAAAAATTAATTGTTTATGTGTCATTACTAGATGTTTTTATTGATTGTATTTTCAATTGTCTCTCTATTAAAAGAAAATTAAGATGACATCTGCATCTAAGAACAGTGTGGCTAAGTTGGACAAGGGTGAGAAGCTAAATGGTGACAATTATGAGTATTGGCACCGTAAGATTCAGTACATCCTTGAGAAGTAAGAGACTTTAGAAGCTCTCAACAACACCTTTGCTGAACCTGAGCATGGCAATACTGCTCACAATAAGAGGGATCTTGAGGCTTACTAAGCTTGGAAATAGAAGAATAGCAATGCTCGCATAACGTTGTTGAGTAGCAAGCAAGATAACCTCATGTATAAGTTTGACAAGTAAGAGACTGCTCAAGAAATGTGACTCGCTCTAAAGGATAAGTTCTGTGGCAAGTCGACCACTAAGCTGAGAAGGCTTACAATCAAGTTTGATTCTTATCGGAATCACTAGAATCATACTATGAGGCAGCATTTGAAGGAGATGTCAAACATGATTCGCGAACTTCAGGGTGCTAGACATATTTTGACTAATGAACAAAAAATCCAGGCAGTAATAAGATCTCTTCCTGATTCTTAGGAACACATAAAGGTGAATAAGACTTACAATGAAAGTATTAAAACTTTCAATGATATAAAACATCACCTAAAACTAAAATCAGAGCACCTTGAGATAGCTAAGCTTTCTGATAGTGTTTATATGGCCAAGTCGAGTTCACATAAAGCTTCGGGCTTCAAGCATAAAAGGGGTCATAAGTACAGTTTGAAGAGTGAGAAATTTGATCTTAATAAAAAGAAGCCAGATAAAAAGCGCCCAAGAGGTAGGTGTGCTAGCAAGAAAAATGATAAATTCAAGATGAAATACTACAATTGTAGCAAGCTGGGTCACTTCGCTCGTGAGTGCACTGAGCCAAAACAGATTCAGGAGTGACATACCATATATAGCTCGTGATCGAGATGCATTTGTAGAGTATCATTGAATTAGTCAAGGGACTAGATGGATATACGTGGGCAACAACTCCAAAGTTAAAGCAAAAGAAATAGACACCTGTAAATTGACTTTGCATGGTAAACGTATTCTTTTGTTACACAATGTCCTATATGCACCAAAGATTCAACGAAACTTGGTTTCTGTTCCTATTCTTCTTAAATTAGGATATAGTTTAAACTTTCATGGTTTTTGTTTGGAGATTTTTCTAAATTCAATCGTTTTGGTATTGGGCATTTGGTTAATGGTTTCATTATATTAGATACAATGCTTGATGGTTCAAGTTTTTATAATAGTTGTTTTTCATATGTTACTTCTTCAAGTAATAATGAGATAGATGCTATTACTTAGCATGCTAGATTAGGTCATATAGGGCAAGAAAGAATGCATAGACTTATGAGAGAGGGCATGTTGGGCCCACTCACAAAGGTTGAATTACCCATACGTGAAAATTGTCTAGTTGGAAAAACAACTAGGAAATCATTTGACAAAGGAATTAAAGCTGAAAAACCATTGCAATTAATCTATTATGACATCTGTAGCCCAATGAATGTAAAGGCCAAACATGGAGTCTTATATTTTATCACATTCATCGATGATTATTCACATTTCAGTCATGTCTACTTGATTTTTCACAAATTAGAAGCATTAAATTGCTTTAAGTTATATCTAAACATGGTAGAAAATTAACTAGACAGTAATGTTAAAGTCCTAAAGACTGACTGAGGACGTGAATACCCTTCGGACCAGTTCAAGGAATTGTGTAATGAGAAAGGAATAAATAGACAGTTGACTATTCTTAGAACTTCACAACAAAATAGTGTAGTGGAAAAAAGGAATAGAAGTTTGTTGAAAATGGTTAGGTCAATGATGTGGCAATCAAATCTTCCAATATCATAATTGGGAGATGCTTTGTTAACTGCTCTCTATATACTTAACCGAGTTCCTTCAAAATCAGTAAGTTTCATTCCATATGAGCTATAGACAGGTAGGAAACCTGATTTATCTCATCTGTGACTTTGGTGGTCTGCAACTTATGTTCATATCTTTACTTATAATTTTGGGCAATTGGCAGCTAGAAGTAAAAAGTGTATCTTTATTAGATACTCAAAACACTCCAAAGAATATGTGCTCATTGGTGAACATAAAAGTGAAATTGTGACTAAATTGAAATCACGAGATGTCAATGTTCTAGAAAAAAAATTTTCTAGCGTTGTCGAAGTTGATAAGGATTTTCAATTTTATAAATTAGAAGATTCGAATGAGGTTATCACTTTTAATGTCAATGTTGGCACTAGTGCAAATCCTTTAGAGATTACTTATCTGAGTCGGAGCGAAATACCAGACACTTTGGTTCCAACTGGGGAATCAACTCAGAAGAGTAGTCGTAAGCTAATTCCTCGTCGTCATTTTGAGATTGAGGGAGAAGCTTTTATGATTGCTTCACATGATAGTGAAGAGCCAATTACTTTTGACGAGGCTTTCACATCTTCTGCTAGGGATTTATGGATGAAAACAGCAGAAGAAGAGATGGAGTCTATGAAAGCCAATCAAGTTTGGGACTTGGTTGAACTTCCGCTTAATCATAAAGCTATTGGAAAAAAATGGGTTGTTCGAATAAAACGTAAAGCAGATGGGACAATCGTCAAATACAAAAAAAGTTAGTCACTAAAGGTTATACCCAAAATAAGGGAATACATTATGAATAAACCTTTTTTCTATAGTAAAGTATGTTTCCATATGATTAATCTTAGCCATCGTTGCACATCTAGACCTTGAATTGCATCAAATGGATGTAAAAATTGCATTTCTCAATGGAAAACTAGGGGAAGAAATTTATATGCAACAACCACAAAGTTTTATTGTTAAAGGTTAAGAGTGCAAGGTATGCAAGCTTAAAAGATCTATTTATGGCCTTAAGCAATCTTCTAGACAATGGAACCTTAAATTCCATCAAGCTATAATTTGTTATGGCTTCAGGATGGCTGAGGAAGATCATTGTGTGTACATTAAGAGGTCTAAAGACATTTTTACGATATTGTCTTTATATGTGAACAATATATTGTTGGCAACGAACAATAAAGAGTTTGTCAAAACTGTTAAAGATTGGCTATATTCAAATTTTGACACGAAGGTGAAACAACTTATATCTTATGAGTCAAAATTTTCAAAGATCATTCAAAGAAACTTCTAGCTCTATCACAAGAGTCTTACATTAAAAAGATCCTTCAAAGGTTCAACATGATTGATTGTAAGATTCCTTATTCAAATGTCATTAGAAGTCTCATGTATGCCATGATGTACACTAGAGGTGGCAAAACAGGTCATCGGGTTGTGTTCGGGTCGGGTTAGGTTCGTGTCGTGTCAAATTTAGGTCAACCCAAACCCGGCCCATTTAATAATTGTGTCAAAATATTAAAACCCAACCCTGACACGGAAAAATAATAGGGTTATCCAATAACCCGCTTAATATTTATATATTAAACAAAATTTATATTAAACATTTATACGCTGTCATTCATACACGCGTACATACTTTATTGATATTATAAAATATACATATGTACCAAAATATTACACATTTATACTATTGAAGTTTTAATTATATATATATAAATAATATTATATATCAATATTATAAATTATACATGTCTACCAATATTTTACACATTTATACTATTGAAGCCCTAAATGTATATAAAATTTTATAAATAAAACAATGTGTTTATATCCATTATTTCAAAAAATAGAAATAAAAGAGAAAATTATCTCTAATATTTGAGTTTTGATGATAAGAATTTACAAATTATTTTAAAATAGAAAATATAATCGTGTCATTGATCGGGTAAATGGGTCAAGAACTTTAACCCTAACTCGACACGGAAAAAAATCATGTTAACCCGAACTCGACCCATTTAATAATCGTGTTAAATTCGATGACTCATACCCATTTATTCGTGTCGTGTTCATGCGTGTAATCGAGTCGTGTTAAATTTTGCCAGCTCTAATGTGCACAAGACCTAATATTAGTTATTCTATAGGACTGGTATGTAGTTATTAATCTAATCATGGTCAGAAGCATTGGAGTGTTGTCAAGACGATTTTAGCATATGTTAAAGGCACTATAAAATAATGTTTATGCCATCAAAGAGGTGGTTTATGACTTGTTTAATATTCAGATGCCGACAGGGGTGGCGATCTGGATGAGCGCAAATCAATTCAGGATATGCATTCTTGCTAAACAGAGGAGCAATTACATAGAGTAACAAGAAGCAAACATGTACGGCTTTATCAATGATGAAAGCCAAATAGGTTACATGTTCTGCAACAGTACAAGAAGCTGTGTGGCTTAAGAGATTTACAGAGGACTTAGAGATTAGAAGGCTATCCGATTTATCCAGCTAAATTGCATGGTCATTTTCTCTAGGATGCCTTTGGTTCAGGAAATTATGATCCCGACTGTCTTTGTTGGGATGATATAATAGAAGAAGATGATCAATCTTCCAGAGGAAAAAGAAACCAAAGAAAAAAGCCTCTCCTTGCCACCATCATCCCCTTCTTCCTCTAAATGATCCCTCCCCTCCACAACCTCCTTTGCCAATTTACAACAAGGGTCTACAGTGGATAAAGAAAAATGATCCATCGTCAACTTGTAGACAATCTTTGAGCTAACCAGTTTCAATCCCATAACCCTTGGTTCAATCCTGCATGATGTTCTCAGGAACACAGGATTATCAAAAAGATTTTCCTCCATTAGAAAGACAGGCAGACCGACAAACCAATGCGATCTCAAAACCCTATGTGCAATCCCCTATAACTTCTTTAGGGCACATAGAAGATCCCAAACCTTTTGAAGTTGTCCTTAACTGGCAAACTCAAAATGCTAGAGCCCAAAATGTTGTTCTTCATAATATCCACAATAAAGTTGAAACTATCTCACACTAGACTTTTACTGTTGAAAGAAAAGTTGATAGCATCTCTAAACAATTGCAACAGATCTACCTACCAAGATTTACAGTACAGAGTCACTTAACTTGATCTGGAATTGAGAGGCATAATTCAACAAAAGTATTGGGGTCCAGAATTCAATTTAAAAGAAACTAAGATTAGGAAGTTAAAAGCAGAGCTTGAAAGAATTGATGCAGAAAAACAACAACCATTTCTTTTTACCAGATCCCAACCATTACCAATTATAAGTCCTACATATCATCCTTTTTCATCCTTGTTAGCACCTTCAAAACCATATGACCCATCCAAAATATTTGGAATGACATATACTCTTCTAAAAAAGCCTTCTATCCCGAATCCTACCCAAACATCACAGACATCTCCATTATCTAACTATTCTCAGCCATCCACTTCAACCTCTACTGGAAAAATACCACTGCATCAACTTGCATCATATCAGGTTAACAAAAATAAACTTGATGAATCATCAAATCAAAGTTCTGATATTGATTCCAAAGCTTTGGATGAAGAATATTCAGATTTCTCAGATGACTCTATGACTAATATGGCTGATATCACAAGATTACTCATGGCAAATCCTCCTTCAACAGATCCGCCAGAAACAACTACCAAGCCTTTTGTCATAGAAGAAGCAAAAGACGCTCCAACTGTAGAATCTTCCGCTTCACAAAACAATTTCAGCCAATAATACAAGCCATTTAGTGGACCATGGTTTACATTTGATGATTTTCCAAATGTGAAATGGAGAGAAAGATTGCAAGAATTTTTAGCCTAGCTTGATGTACAAATGCTTAAACCGGGAGCTACAACACAAACTGTCCTTAAAGAATTCAGTTTAAGATATACGGGTTCTTTACGTGATTGGTTTGACAGTTTTGGCCAGTATAGACAGCTCCAATAAGTTGCAGAAGTCACAATAGCTCTCTTACATGAGTAATTCATTGGTGACGTTTCAATTCTCAATGAACTTGCTAGAAAAGATTTTCTAAATATGAATTGTTGCTCGTTAAATGCTTGGGATTTGAACTTCCATTATAAAAGGATGATGATGCTTTATTATAAGTTCAATGGATTCAATGATCCCACCTTAAAGCACATCTTCATTTCCTCTTTACCTAAAGAAATACAACCAGAGCTCTAAAGACAGATCACTGCTCATCAGCTCAACATTGCTGATTTATCCCTTGGGAAAGGTTTCCAACTTACCATGGGATGCTTAGACAAATTATGTGAGCAAAAGAAGTTCTTCAAAGATCTCATTAAGGAAAAAAAAACCTTTCAGAGATGCTTGCAAAAAGCCCTATCTTGAGATAAAATGCAAGAACAAGAAAAATTGTGACTGTCTCACCAAGAAAAAAAATCACTTCAAAAAAATTTAGAAACAAATCACATTCCTTCTCTAGAAGGACTAAACCTTACAGGTTCTTTAGATGAACAACAACTCCTTTCCATGAAGAATAAAGAAGGAAAGACAGTAGATGTTATATCTACAAAAAGAATGGTCATTTTACGGTCAGATTACTTCACCATCTTGAGTCTACTATAAATTTTTCCCCTGAGTCTGACCAAATTGAATTCTTATTTTCTGAACAAGAAGATGCAAATGAAGAAACTATGTTTGTCCTTCCAGAATCTTCAGACGATGACTGAGACAATCCTTACAAAGTTTATACCATAAACACTACCTAACCAGTCATTACATCTATATCTGGCCCTTCTATAAAAATCCAGATACTACCATCCAAATACCATAGACCCATTCTAGCCATTGGTTTCCTAGATACCAGAGCACAACGCAACATGATGAATCCTACTATCCTTCCTGATGAATGTTGGAAAAACAGGAAGAACATTTTAAAGCAGTAGATGGAAAGATCTTTACTACCAAGCTAATTACAAAACATCCAATTGGTTTACAGTTATTTTCCAACTATGTTATTTGGATGAAGCTAGTAGGATCAAATCTCCCTAATAAAGATCTTCTTCTTGGTTTTGATATTCTTCATGAAACCAAGCAAATTCAAATCAATGCCACAGGAGTCCGGTTCAAAAATATTTTCAAACCCTTCACAGAAATCCTAAAGCTTTATTCTCTTTCCAATCTACCTCAACCTTACCTTAAGATTACAAACAAACTATTACAATTTTGTCCAGAGTCTTATGATCAGTTCATCCATCCACACCCATTATGGAAAAATAAAAAATTCTTCGTAAGCTTCCTTTTAAGCTAAATGAAGACAATAATCCTACCAAAGCCACTCATCCGGGCATGACTTATTCTGACTTGCTTTTAACTCAAGATGAATGTTCAAAATTGTTGAAACAAGGCCTCATAGAACCCACGGATTCCCCATAGGCTTGTCAGGCCTTTTATGTGGAAAAACAATCTGAAGCTGTTCGAGGAAAGAAAAGGCTTGTTATTGATTATTAGCCTTTAAACATTTTCCTCCAAGACAATAAATTTCCATTGCCCAAACGACAATAGTTGTTTTTCTGTCTAAAAAATGCCCGAATCTTTTCCAAGTTTGACCTTAAATTGGGATTTGGCAATTAGGGATTCATCTTTCTGAAAGATACAAAACAACTTTTTATATCCCAAATGCACATTATCAATGGACGGTCTTACATTTTAGGTTAAAAACCGCTCCATCCATTTTTCAAAAAGCCATGACAATCATCTTTGAACCTTTCGTCAACTAAACCTTAATTTATATTGACGATTTGCTTCTGTTTTCAGGAACTCATGAGCAACATTAGAAATTACTTCACCAATTTTCTCAAATTGTCCAGGATCATGGAAATATGCCGTCAGAAAAGAAGTCAGTAATCGCAACTTTTCACATTGAGTTTCTTGGTATGGTGATCAAAGATGGTTCTTACCAACCAGGTGGTCACATCGCTCAAGAGTTGTTTCACTTTCCAGAAAGTCACTTTACAAAAAAGCAGATTCAGTAATTTTTTGGAATAGTAAATTACATCCATAATTTCTTTCCTCACATCAATCAGTACACTAGTAAGTTGTCAGCCATGCTAAAAAAGAATCCACCTCCGTGGAATAATGACCATACTACTGTTGTCACAAAGCTGAAGGAGATCGCTCAACATCCTCCACCATTGAAAATTCTAAAAGACGGATTGTGAATTCTTTAGACAGACGCAAGTGATGAATCATGGGGGGCCATCCTCCTCGATTAAACAGGTGGTAAAGAACACTTCATCACTTATGTAAGTGGAAACTTTCAGGATTCAGAAAAGCATTACCATTGATTCTACAAAGAAATTTTGGTGGTAAAAAATAGAATTAAAAAATTTTGAATTTCATCTGATAGGCCATAGATTCCTTGTAAACTTGACAACTCTGCATTTCCCAACATCCTGAATTTCAAAGCAAAGGCAATTCCTGGAAAGACACTTCTTAGACTAAAAGAGTGGTTCTTAAAATATGACTTTGAAGTTAAGCATATAAAAGGCGACCAGAACCTCATACCAGATATGCTTTCAAGACCTTCAAAATCTAGAAACCTTTCTCCTATTCACTGCCTTGGTAACCATTCTCACTTCACACTCATTGATATGGCCATTTCCCTACCAAACACTGCTCTCACCAAAAGAACTTTCCCGTTGAACATGAATTTCTCTTCTCCTTACTAGATTCAAGATTTTGCGAAAAAATTCTTGTTTCGGTTTTTCATGAATGTCAACATCATGTAGACAAATCCAACTCTGTTTCCTAGTTTTCATCCTGATCATTTGTTCTTAACAGGTCTTACCATCGATCCAACTAGAGATCTCACAGATGAATTATGGTATACCTGGTGTCTCACTGTATTATATGCTACAAAGCTCACTTTTCCTGTTTTAGCTGTACAGGACATTTTGATGAATCCAAACAAATCAACCTCCCTTATATGGACTCTCTTTGAGTGGTTTTCTCTATTATCTTGGTGGAGAAAGAAGCTTCAACAAATAATAGAAGTTTATAATCTCAATCATCTTCCAGAAGTAGAAAAAAAACAGTTCCACATGGTCTTTATCAACCATAGGCTGTATTTTCAACATCCTCAGACTAAACTATTATGGACTCTGGATCAAAGCTATGAATAAATGAGCGTTCCACATCCAACAGTATTGGAACAAGACCTGGAAATCAAACAAAACCTCTGAAACTTTCTCTTACAACTTAATCATGTTCTACAGCCATCACCTGACCTCCATCATACATCACTAGGTCCCAAGCATGAGATTATCATAGTATCTACCTTTTCTTCTGTTTTAAAACCTCCATCCAGAGGAGTTATCATCAAAGAAGAAAAACTAGATTATACTGATATCCTTTTTCAAGACTCCTAAGACCCATGGGATGCTTTTCTTCCTCTGAGCCAATTTACTCTTTACCCAACAGCAAGCTCTAGCAACCAACCATAAATCACTGTTGTCTCAACAACAGCCCTAATTATCGCCATCCCTCCAAGTCTTCCAGAAGACTTCAAAAAATTCAAAACCTGTCCTTGGCCATGTGTTCCAGGCTGTACTCATCCTGAAAGGAAGATAAGAAAACAAGATGGTGTCACGTCAGATGAGGACATGTCAAATGATGATCAGTCAACCTCACACAGTTGGGGATAAGCTTTAATAATTAAAGTGTGCTAAGTATTGTGTTGTTGTATTATTATGCTTTGTAAAAGTTGTCGACCACATGTGTTACTTTTGTAAAAGGTCGTTGGCCACATGTCTTACCTTACTTTTGTAAAAGTTGTCCACCACATGGTTAGTAGCATGTGTGTCCTACTTGATAAGGATCCTGTCTTATCAAGTCTTCTTTTCCTCACCTATATAAAGAAAAAGAAATCTCATAAATAAACAAGGTTGGTTTTTGAAGAAAATTTCCTTCTCTCTATGGCACATTAAACACCTTTCTCTATTTCTAGATTAAGGATCTAAAAGTCTAAAACTTAGAAGCTGTTCATTTTTATCCAAGGCAAGTATGTTCTACACTTGTCTTTCTTTTGAGGATCCTGTGTATCAGAACGCTTTAGCTCTAGCATTTCCATAGGAGACTTTTCCCTTTGTATTACCTTTTTCTTCTCTTGGTTTTAGTACCCTTGATTGTCTCTTAGGGCACATTGTTCAGCCAAAGAAGTGGCGTTTCCGTGTCAAGAGTAAAAAAATTTGTACTGATGATTCAAGAGCATTTAGGTATATCGGCTGGAAACCCGAACATGCAAGCTATTGGTCCTAAGGATGATTAAGTTTATTATTGTTCTGGTATAATAACGCCCCGTACATTGAATGTAATTCTTAGGGAGGTTATCCTGTGTCGCCCCTATGTACCTTCATAGCCATGTGGACCATATCCTCTAACTCCATATAATACTTAACTCCACTAGATTGGAAATCTCTTTGTTTAACCTGGTCAGAAATCGCACCATTGTAGCTTCCTTATCTTCCTCTACATTAGCCTTAGTCATAGTAACCTCTATCTCTTTATGTCAATTCTCTACACTCTTCGACCCTTGGGTAAGGCTTTATAGCTTAAGATAAAGATCCTTAAAGAAATGACTAAGAATGAGTTGTTTCCTCATAAGCCCTCTCAACTCTCCCCACGTAGCTATAGGCCTCTCATGATTGCTCCTTCTATTATTCACCAATTGATTCCACCAAATAATAGCATAGTCAATTAATTCAATTGTGACAATTCAAAGATCAAGTCAACCTTCTTTTCCCACATCAAGTAAGCCTCAAGGTCACTTTTTCCTTAAAATGAAGGAATGGTCACTTTAATTTTACCTAAATCCCTATCCTCATCATTTCTACTATATCCTCTCTCTTACCTACCTCTTCGACATTGACACAACCTACTTCGAACCCTCCAAGGTGTGTTTGCCTAAATCTATTTAATCGTTCTAACATAATCTAATTAATAAGATTTCTGCAGAAAATTCAGCAGAGTCTCCCCAATAATTATCACATAACCAAATCTGTAATTAATAAATAAACACTCCCAAAATAATTCCAAATACAACCAACTTCGTCAATCAATTTCCTCAACCAAAATTACAAACCACTCAATTATCCAATATAAGATAAAATACATAGATTTGTCCAAAATCACCAACATGTATCAAATTCTACAATCTTAAAATATCTTAATAAAACATCTACGACTCCTAACACCATCACATGATCATAATTCCAAAATAACTATTGTTACTGGGTTGACTATTGTACCTTTGAATCGCCTGTGAGGGGAAAAATATAATAAAAATCGGGTGAGTATAAAACTCAGTGAGCTTAATGAGTGGATAGTAATTTTTTAACATAACTTTACTCTAAAATAATTATATCATATCGAAACACAATTTCATCAAAATATCATAAGAACTTCAATAACTTATTAAATTAAAATCATGTATTGAAAATAACAAGATTGTGAAATAACAATATCATAAGAACTTAAATAACTTATTAAATTCAAATCATATACTGAAATAACAAGATCACATAATACTGCATAAAATCAATGAAATTATAGTACTTATTACATCAATACTGAATTCTAAAAATTATCACAAAACAAGTATTTATGGGAATAATCTCATCATCTCCGGACCTCGACGGATAGGCAATGACATACTATCTTGGTACCGTCACACCCCAAAGCTATAGGTATAGATCAAGAAATGTCATCTCAAATCTCATCATCTCTGTGCATGCATAATCTAGTCCCCAAGACACAAAGTCACCCGAGAACACAGCCCAAAGCCTCTGTGTGTACTCGGATGGGCCCCAAAAGCCTGTATCTCATTTGTATCATTTGTATCTCAATATCTGTATCTCTGTTTTCATCATACTGCATGCATATGCCCTTAAAAGGTGAGTGCACTCAAAACTTCTAGTGTGTTCAGACGGGACCCCAAAAGCCTCATGTCTCATCATATCATATGTATCACTGTATTTGAGAAAAAGGGTACTGTGTAATGATTTTAAAAACAATCATAATACTCATATTCATACACCTTTTTAATCATACCTTAAATCATACTTTCCTTTTCATTAACACATTTTAATCCACTTTTCTTATCTTTATAATACTATCATGCTTTATTTGAAATCAATACAAAAAAACAATTAATCAAACATTTTTCAATAATGAATTAATTCGTGAAATAAAATCCATTTCAAAAAATCATTAAATCCGAGTATTTCGCACACATGCATTACTATCATAATAAACTTTGAAAATAGGTTTTGTATATTTCACTCACAGTGACGATGTCTGAACTCGGTATCGACAACATCCGCGGGTTGATTCTCATTTACTGATCCTCCTAATTTAAGGAAATAACATAATTACTATCTATAAATGCAAATTATAACTAATAAACTCGAAACGACATTTATCAGTAATAAAATATTTCTGAATCCATAAAATTGCCAAAATACCCTCGACTTCAAAATTTACCAAATTATCCCCAGAATCTTAGATTACAAAACTACCCTCAATTCAGATTACAAAAAAAAAAAATAACCACGATTTTTAAATTTATGAAATTACCCCTAAAAAATATGAAATACCCAAAACACCCCTAACAACGTAAATTGCCAAATTACCATTGAAATGTCAAATTACCTAACTACGTAATCTAAAATTACTAAAATATCCTCTAATTTTAAAATTATAGAATTACCCCTAAAATTTATGAAATTATTGAATTGCCCTTATCGGTCAATAGTGACCGGAACTCAGTCAACGATGACGGAAAGTTGAGGTCTGATAGTTCTGACTTTAGTGAGTCTAATGGTGCTAGCGTTGACCTCCCACACACGATAATGACGGAGGATCAAGCTCCTCAAAACTATGAGTTTTGTAACGGTCAATCAGTTATAATTTGGCCGTTTCAGGTGACGAGGTTGATAAAAAAATGATGAGGATGAGCTAAAAAACAAGATCCAAGTGGTGGTGTGGCCTAAAACTGGTGAGATCAACGGTGAAAAAAATGGATTGAGCCGTAGGTTTTCAAGCTTGATCACTGACGTTCTAGTTGATTTATGACGTCGGTGACAACACGGATATGATTGGAGGCTCACAAGCTTTAGATCTGTACCAAGCTTGGCCGAAAATGGAAGATCTGGCAAGGTCAAAGTCACGAGTCGGGTTGGTCAAATGGGCCAACGGGTTTTTCTCTCTCTCTTTATCTCTCTTTTTTTCTATTATAGAAATTTATTTCTTTTTCTTTTCATTTTTTTTGGTAACCTTAATACAAATTAAGCTAATATTGGACCCAATTGTCGAAATGAAATCCGACTACGCAGCCATTGAATCGCATCTGAATTGTCTCGATTTATTGTCGTAACAAAATTTAGATTATTCAAGCATGATCAATTTATTAACCACTTCTAATTACCAGCAATAATTTTGTAACCAATCCGACGATTTTGAAAATTAGTGATGAAATTAAAAATAATATCATACACTCAATTAAATAAATTATGGTGCATATGCTACATACATCTCACTCTATCCTTATCTACATTAGACGCTCATTCATCACCACCATCTTCCTAAAATTCATTCTCTGTCTCGTATTCATCTATAGTTCATATCTATGCCTATTATTTTCCCCATTATATCTTTTTTCATCATATCTAGCCCCATACACGCTCTACTAGTTTGATCTTTTTGAATACTCTCAATGGCCCCATATTGCCTTAACTAGCTTCCTATCTCTTCAAACCTCAATTTCATCTTCTTAAATGCCTGGTACATTGCTTTCAAAGTTAAAGCAAGGTCTACCGTAGAAGTTGGTGCCTCACTTTTATCATCCATATTAGTTATTTTAAGTAAATTGTAAGGAAATGTAAGAAAAAAAATAAAGAGAATAATAAACCGCACAACCCTCATAGGTTTACACTCAATATGTCACTCCACTAGTGTTTACACTCAAATAGGCTTTTACACAAAACTGTGCCTACACACTCTTGCTTTTTACCATTCTTATATTTTCTCAGTCAAGTTCTTTAGGAACTAATGACTCAATCTAGGGAAAGAACCAAACTATAATCCCTCTAACAATTACAGTCCAAGAGACAAGAATGAAAAAAAAAAAAGAAACAAAGGAAGAAGAAACTAGGAAACAAGAATAACAAAACAAAGAAACAAAGGAGATTACCAAATATGACTATTATTATTATTATTTTGTAAACCCTAAATTACTGAAATTTGAATGAATTTAGGGAAAGGAATAGGTAAATTACTAAAATTTGAATGAATTTAGGGAAAGGAATAGGTAAATTACTAAAATTTGAATGAATTTAGGGAAAGGAATAAGTAAATTACTGAAATTTGAATGAATTTAAGGAGAATAAACACAAAGGATGCAAAATTGATAAAAGAAACCTAAAAATACTGTTCATATTTTTTTTTTTTAAGAATACTAGAACAAGAATGAAAAACAATAAAGATAGATGAATATGACCTTAATGCCTAAGTTTTGATACCAACTAATGAGAACCTCTATAAATCTAGTTAGAAAAACCCACAACTAGATTGATAAGAACCTAAGAAAGATAATATGATCAGAATTCGGATAAAAAATCCAAACCATTTGGTTATATATGGAAAGATATAAATAAAATGACCACAATTTTGGGTATTCATCTAATTTTGTTAGGTATAGGCATTTTTCTTCTAGTATTCAAGGCTATTTATTAGGGGCATGTATGATACTTGGGGTCAGGGATGTAAGAAAAATTACCAACTTGACCCTTAGCCAACCTGACCCTTATTTTTGGTGATTTACTAAAGTCTTTCTTTGGAGGAGAGGGGTTAATTGTTAGTGTAGATGATTTGGAAGATATAATTGGAGGTCATATATGGTTAGGTTCCAGTTATATATTTGGTGGAATTTGGTATATCTTAATGAAGCCTTTTGCATGGACTCTGCACCTGTATGGTCTGAGGAGGCTTACTTTTCTTATATTTTGGTGGAATCTGTTATATCTTAACCAAGCCTTTTTCATGGGCTCGCCTTAAACTTTTGACTTTTTTTAAGAATACTAGAACAAGAATGAAAAATCTCAAACAAAGATGAATAACAACAAAGATAGATGAATCTGACCTTGGTGCCTAAGCTCTGTTACCAACTGATGAGAGCCACTCTAGATCTAGCTAGAAAAACCCACAACTAGATTGATAAGAAACCAAGAAAGCTAATATGATCAAAATTCAAATAAAAGATCCAAACCCTTGAAAAGCTAAGTCTTAAGAACCCAGATTGCTAAATAGGACACCACAAAGGTTGACAACTCCTTTGATAAGTTAAAAATCCTTTCAAGAACAAGTTGAGAAAAGTAGTTTGAAATAATTCTTGCTTTAAATCCTTACATTTAATGCTCTAAGCACTTTGGATAACATCACCTTCACACTTGCCTTTTGCTAGTACTCAAGCAAAACAAAACTAAGAATAAATAAAAGAAAATAAAATTCTAACTAATTGACTTTTGCAGGTGATTGCAATTGCATTTAACATATGCAACAAGCCTTTAAATCCTAGGTAGCCTTAGTGGATGAGTTATAGTCTCATGAGGTTTCTAGTGATGACACCCACAAATATCAACAATGATTAACTAAAAGTAGAAAATAAAGTAAATAAAACTATATAAACGTCACATTATTTTGGTTATATTTCACAAAATTTAGCCTCAAAGATTGTATAATAGTACATAACTTAGAGAAAGATTCAAATATTGGCAAAGTTTTAACTCCCATTCAAGAATGAATTGAATCAAAATCTTTTTTCTAAATCTTCAATGTCAATAGCCTTTGTCTTGAATGAGAAGAAGAGTAGGTCAAACTAACCTTATCACCTTGAACCCAATATTTGTGTGTGTGTGTGTGTGTGTATTTTGACACAGGCATTTATGTGCATTTTTCTTTTGATTTTCTTTTCTTTCTTCTTCTCATAGTAGATTATCCTCTACATACAAGAGGTATATAAGCTCAAATTACTCAAGGATAGCTTACTCTTAAGGTAATTATTATAAAAGAGATAAGAATCAAGGAAAAAAAATCATGTACTCCAACTCAATTCTCGACATAGGCTGTATTAATCGTAAATCTCATGTCAAAATAATGAAAAAACTGACAATTGTGCTTAAGGTATTAGAAAGTCATAATAAAGATGAAATCAACACAAGAATCAAGTATAAAAAAGTAAATATCCATCCTTTTCTAAGAGCAATATTCATTGTCAATCAATGTTCTTATCAAACTAAAAACATGCAAAGGACTAACACAAAAACAAACAATTTTGATGGTATTTTCTGATTTTGTGCTTTTTTTATTGTTAAATTTGTGAACAAACAGCAAACAATAGACTAATTATAAATAAAACAAATCAAACAAAAGTGCGCCCCCCCACTTAATCCTACAATTGTCTTCAATGTAAAACCAATTCATTTAATGTGGGATTAAAGATAGAGGAAGAAGAATAAAAAATTAAGCATAACACTAAACAAACTAAAAAGTAAATGATTGAGAATAAAAAGAAAGTAAGAGGAAAAAGAATGCAAATTTGATTATTGTACTTTTCCATTAGGTTGCCTCCTAAGTAGCGGCTGGTTTATTGTTATTAGCTTGATTTGTACTCTCTTATTAATCAAGATACACTGGTGCATCGAGTCATATGGTCTCCATATCATGCTTCATAGAAGGTTCATAATAAGGCTTTAATCTATGTCCATTAACTTTGAACTCCTTCGCTGTCTTTAAACTTTTAATTTCTGCTACACCAAGAGGAGAAACATTAAGAATAACAAAAAGGTCCAACCCATTTAGAGCGTAACTTACCTAGAAATAACTTAAGACATGAATGGAACAGAAGGACTTTCTGTCCAACAACAAAATTTTTCCTCAAATTCATCTTATCATGAAAATCGTTAGTCTTATCCTTGTAAATTCGTAAACACAATTTCAATTGGAGTTTCCTTTGTTCACTAGCAATATCCATGTCCATCGTACATTGCTTGATTGCCTAATATGCCTTGTGCTCAAGCCCAAATAAAAGATGACATTGCTTACCATACACAAGCTGAAAAAGGTCACATCCTAATTGGTGTTTTAAATGGTATTCTGTATGCCCAAAGTGCGTCATCAAGTCACAAACTCCAACCCTTTCGATTGGGATTCACTATTTTATCTAAAATAGACTTGACTGCTTGATTTGAAACTTCAGCTTGCTCATTAGATTGTGGATGGTATGGTGTAGATAGCTTATATGTAATTTTGTATTTTCTCAACAAAGCTGGAAATGTACAGTTATAAAACTGGGTTCCTTTATCACTGATTACAGCTCTTGGTGTTCTAGATCTTGCAAAATCTACAATTACTTTAAAATCATTAGTTTTGGTAGCTCTTGTTTGCACCCATTTAGAATTATAATCAACAGCAAAGAGTGTGTAAAGATTACCCTAAACATCAAAGATTTCAACAATAAGTATGGGTATTTGAGACATTTGATTTCATACACCCAAGTTACCTACTCTTTGACAACGATCGCATGATTTGCAGAAAAAAATACATCTTTGAATAAAGTCAGCCAATAAAATCAATTCTCAAGTACTTTGACAGCTACCACCATATGTATAAGAATGACAAAAAGTTAATATATGTAAACATTCAGAATTGGGTACATACCTTTTATCACTTGGTTTGGGCAATGCTTCCATTAATATGGATCATCTCACTCATAATGCTTGGCAATTTACTTTATAGTTTATCCTTTTGAGAATGAGCTAGATCATCAAGTAGCTTCTTGGTTACTAAATAATTCACAATATCAACATACTAAGGAGTTAAAGCTCCTAAAGAATATAATTTCTCATCTGGAAAGTTATCATGCAAAGGTGACTAAGGTGATTAGCAACTACATTCTCCACTTCCTATTTTACCTTTTTGCAAAAGTAGTGTCCACATTTTAAGTCTTAGTTTAGCTTTTTTGTTTAGTAAGTAAATACGCAAGAGCTACATGGTTAGAAAATACGGTTGCTTTAGTACCAATTAAGTAAGGACAAAACTTTTCTAAACAAAAAATAACTGGCAATAGCTCATTCTCAGTGGTGTAGTTATGTTGAGCATCATTCAAGGTCCTTGAAGTATAAGAAATGTTTCCAACTCATGGCATACTTGCTTACATCAAATATTAGCTCAAATGGAAGGCTCTAATAAGGTGGTTGAATAATAGGAGCAGGGGTCAATCATCTTTAAGCTTTTTACATGCTTCCATACATTCTTTATTGAACTCAAATTGCACTTCCTTTTGTAGAGTAATCTAGAGAAGGTCTATGCAATCTTCAATAAATTGTAATAAATCTTCTACAAAAGCCTACATGTCCAAGAAAAGAACAATCCTCTCTCACACTTGTGGGAGGTGGTAAGGAATGAATAGGATTTATTTTAGATTTATCTACTTCTATTCCTTTAGCAGATATAATATGGCCTAGAACTACACCTTGATCTACCATAAAGTGATATTTTTCCCAATTAAGTACAAGATCAGTTTCCATACATCGTTTAAGAACACGAGTAAGGTTATCAAAGCATTTGTCAAAAGAATCATCCTAGATACTCAAATCATCCATAAATGGCATTATGAAAATATACTAACCATACACCACTCAAAAGTGGCTGGGGCATTACAAAGGCCAAATGGCATTCTTCTATAAGCAAATGTGCTGAAAGGACAAGTGAATGTCATTTTCTCTTAATCTACTGGTGCAATGACAATTTGATTATAGCTTGAATATTTATCAAGAAAACAATAGTGAGTATAACTAGCTAATCCTTCTAACATTTGAAAATGGTCTTTGCGACTAGTAGAGTTAAGCTTCCTATAATCAATGCAAACTTGACACCTTGTTTGGACACGACTAAGTATTAGTTCATTCTCCTCATTCTTAACTATAGTGATTCTAGATCTATTTGGAACAATTTTGACTGGGCTCACACATTTGCTCTCTAAAATAGGATAAACTATACCAACATCTAGCAAAATCAGAGCTTCTTTCTTCACAATTTCCATTGTGGGGGTTTCACTCAATGTTAAACTTCCCTAGTTGGTTTGTTTTCTTGTAATGTCATGAGATTCTTTGCAATGATAACGGGCGGCGTGTCTTTCTCACCTAGAAGTACATATATAAGATGCTTTAGAAGAGATTTAAGCTCCAATATAGGTGCATATATATCACAAAAGCCAAAAGTTTCTCATTAGATAAAGATAAGAACACAAAGAAAATATTATACGTATTGGAACTTTTGGTAATGATTTTAAAAGTGCCACTGTTTCCTCAGTATTTTCATATAATTGTATATCCCTTTTTGGACATTTAGGATCTTCTAACTCAAGGCTCTTTCTAATAGTGATTCCTAATGCGTCTTCACTTGTAAACCCAAAGATTTACTATGCTAAAGAATTAATAATGCCAACTAAAAAACACGAATTCAAATCACTTTGATACCTCACAACATCAAATATATTGAAATGAATAACCTTTCCATGAAACTCCATTGTTAGAGTTCCATTATACACATTTATGTTAGTTTTGGTTGTTTTCATAAGGAGTTGACATAGGAGATAAATCAACCTCTATATCAAGAATATAGAAATCACCAGGGAAAAATAATTCATTCACCTGCACTAAAACATTTCCAAAGCACCTTTGGATAAGAATTAGATCTATCAGCCAGTTGAATAACAACACCAATTTCTTTAAGTTCACCTAAATTTAGAGAAGCATAAATAGAATAACACATGACATTAATAGATGAACCTAAGTCTAGTATAGCTCATTTAAACCTAGTTTTACCAATTGTGCATGGAATGGTAAGACTTCTGGATCTTTGCATTTTGGTGGAAGCTTTTTTTGCAAAATAGCTGCCGTATTCTCCCCCACACTTATTACCTTATTACTGTTGAGATTGAAATCGTTTGTACATGGCTCTTTGATGAACTTTGCATAGTAGCGTCTAATAAAGGTATGTTAACTAGTACTTTGTGAAAGCTTTCTAGAACCTTTTTTTCATGCTTTTTTTCTTGGACTTTGCAAATCTACTAGGAAAAGGCACAGAAGGAACATTAGAAGAAATTAGAATATTACAAGTAGTGCTGAAGTTGTCTCAATAAAAGGTGCGGGTTCATCTTTCTCAAGAACTAAATTATCTTGTTGTTTTGTCTCATCCATGGCTGTCTTGCTCTTTTGAGTGCTTCCTTAAGCTATTTCCCACTCCTTAAAGTCATAACACTAGCATTCTCTCTTGGGTTGATCATAGTTTGGGATGGAAGTTTTCCAAATACTTGTGCTTCTAATCTACCAATTGTACTAGCTTGTTGGCTTACTTGTGTTTCCAAGTTCTTAATGGTCTTCACTTATTGTTGAAATTGCAATGAACTTGTAGCCAAAGATTTAACCAAATCTTCAAGAGATGTTCCTTGATTATGAGAAATAGGATATGGCCTAGATTGATAAAGATGTCGTGGCCTTGGTTGATTGAAACTTGATGGATGATTAAAGTTACCATTAGGACTGGCTTGTTGTTGACGTCCCAAATAACCAAAGTTATCTCTCTCTCTTAGATTTTAATATTGAAGAAAGAATCATACTTTTTTCTTTGTTGCACTTACTACCCTTGATACCTGTGTATGGCATTTCTTTGCACTAAAGTATTATCTTGCAATGATAGGCACATATCAGTTGGATGACTTACAACAGAACATAATCTACACATCTTTGATTTATTGAATGTTACCCCTAGCCATTCGTTGTACTAATGAAGTGAGGTTAACAAGTTGCTATTCAATGTTTAATGTAACGTTAACCTCATTCACCTTCTGTTAAGGCTAATCCAATCTATTACTAAATTATTGTGAATTTGCTGCCATGTCAACTATCAAATTCTTTGCTGCCAAAGGTGTCTTGTCTGCTAAAGCTCTTCCATGTGCTGCAGCAATCATGCTTTTTTCCTTTGGCAAAAGTCCTTCATAAAAGTATTGAATTAGAAGTTGCTCACTAGTTTGATGATGAGGGCAAGATGCAGATAGCTTTTAAATCTCTCCCAATTGATGAGAACTATCAACGAAATACCTATAAAGCTTTAACTGATCCTTTGCACATTCATGGAGGCTCAATTACAAGAGCTAGAGCCAAAAAGATGCAAGTTATTTTAAATAGATTAATTGAGAAAATGTGGACTTAAAATGCAATTTAAGATGCAAGACATGATGAATTGGGCTTTAAAAGAAGTTAAGGCATTGTGGGCATTATTCAAACTACTGGATAGCTAAATACATAATTTGGGTCAAATGCAAAAAGGGTAAATTTAGAATAAAACTAAGCTGGATTTGGAGTTCTCTAAAAGACATTATGACTAATATATTATAGCTTGTTCAGGCTTGGGAATTCCAACCATCCATTTGTTTATTCAATTTTATTTAATTGTTGTGTTTCAAGTTTGCCAATGTATTAGGTAAGTCTATCATTAATGATGGTGGGTGAGCATTAAGTTTGTCAATTACTACCATTAATAATGATGGGTTGGTAAAGGGTTTTGAAGCATCATTTTATAAACTTATGGTTGAAGGGTTGTTCCAATAATTCCAAGTGCATTTTTAGGATCTTGTGTTTCCATTAGCCTATTTGAGCTTCCCAACCTTGCTATGTAAAAGATCATTTTTTGGAGATTAAGGTTATTTGAATTTGAAAGTTCATTCTTTCTTTGGATCTTTTGAGAACAGGTGAACTTATAAAGAATTTTTATTCTCATGGCATTCCAAAATAGACTTATCACTCACCTTCTCATCTACATCTTAAATGTGGTGTCAATATCATTAGGTCAAGGTTTTTTTTTTTTCTTTTGTTGGACTTAAATTTGTTTATAACTTTCTTGGGCAATTCAAACTTTCAACTAAATTTAGGTCTCAAAGTTTTACTATAGGGTTTGTATCATGTCGTATCAAAGCCTAGTTTCTAATCATATATCAATGTCCTATTTGATGAGATTGAGTACAAAATTGTCACAAGCACATTGGATGACGTATATTAAGATCCTATTCAAGTTCCCATTGAACCCATCTTAAGAGCTCTTACAAAGAAATACAAGTAAGCGCTTAATGGGTTGATTCAAGCAACTTGAGCTCAATCAAATTCGCGGAGCCTGTTGAAGGAATCGCACATGATTTTTAGATCACTAAATGCGTGATTTAGGCTCTTTAAGTTTCCAAATAATAAATTTCATGAAATCGACAACTTGGCTTGCACATTACGGCATGAAAATATATTTGGAAAATATGCTACTTTCCTTTTCGAATACTTTCCCATTTCTTGAGGAGGCAAGTGGTGAAACAAATCAGTTATTTTTCTTTTAATTGATGTAAGGCATTTAAGCTGATTAAAATTCTAATTTGATTTAAATTCTTTCCTTATTTGCTTTAGATTATGATTCTAATTTGATTTAGATTTTTTTCTTACTTTCTTTATACTGGGATTATGATTTGATTTAGATTTTTTCCTTATTTGCTTTAGATTAGGATTCCAATTTGATTTGGTTTATGATTTATTTTAAAAAATTCTTGCAAACCAACTCTATATAATGTACTCACATTCAATAAATAGAGATAGATAAGTTTTTATGCAATTGGTGAGAGATTTAACTCTTTGAATTTATTGGATTTCCATGGCATTCAAACTCTTGAGTTATTAATCAAATCATCTATAGCTGATCGTGGCATCCTCACATACTAAGGTTCGTGATTATATTGAGCATCGAGTTGCGACTACGCTCAATTCCAAGTTCAGATTCTATCTTGGAGACTAAATTGATTAGGGTCATGCTAGTTCTTGGTAGGGTTTGTATCATTTGGTATTAAAGTAGGTTTTGAAACTAGTTTTCAATTCCTATTAATCGTAGGTCTTAATTTCCACTCTCCCAAATTTGGTTCCGAAAATACCAAAAATCCTTTTGGTCGAATTTTGCACTCTTTCTATAACTGTTACATCTCTTTGTGTTAATTCATTAAGTTGTGAGTCTTACTTTAATTTCTGAGTTTTGTTAAAGTTTCATACCAATTTGTACTAAAACAAAAAACATCCAAAGAAAAAGGAAAACAAAGAAACAAGAGAAGAAGGAAGAAGATAGTGAATGTAAAAAAAAAAGTCCCTAACCTCCACTTAAAATCTTTTGTTCATTTTCTATTATTAGTGTCTTAGAGAGTTCAAAATTTGTTTTACCCTATCGGTGAAAAATTTTACTTGAGATTTTTGGTAATTTGTGCTTCCAAAACCTGATCATATGTAAGCATTTTATTCTTTCTTTTAAAATCTGAGTCTCCTTGGTGCAATCTTTATGGTTTACTATTGAATCTTGATATTGGTTTGATTAGTTTGATAAGAACTAAGTGAGAATTATTACGAGTGGAAAAGGCAAGAGAGTGTGAGCATATTAAAGAGTAAAAGCCTATAGATTTAAGTGAAACATGGGTGGAATTGAGTGAATCATTTTTTTGAGTGAAACACGTAAAGGAGTGTGGTGAGGTCCTTTCCACAGCCAAGAACAAAACACAAATAAAGAGGATCAACCACCAAATGCTTAGAATTTTCAAATTCAAGTATTAATTGGAGAGATGAGAAGGATGATGAGGCTTGAATTAGAGCACATAGATGAGCATTTGGATTAAGTGGAGAACACACGTGCGGGATAAGCCATAACTTATTTTGTAAGCACGTATTAGGAAGAGAGCTTTAGCTAGAGGAGAGATTAATGACTATTATCAAGATAAGTATGATAAAGCGGAAGACTTAGTGGGTAGCTATAGGAGAGATGGACAGGGTAGAAGAGCTAGGAATAGAGATGATGGTTTGGGCAGCATAAAGATGAAGATCCCATCTTTTAAAGATAAATATGATTCAAAAGCATACCTTGAATGGGAGAAGAAAATATAGCTCGTGTTTGACTGCAACAACTATTTAGAGGCAAAAAAGGAAAAATTGATTGTGATTGAGTTTTTTTACTATATATTGCTTGGTAGGATCAGCTTGTTATCAATAGGAAGCGGAATAGAAAACACCCAGTTAAGACGTGGGAAGAGACAAGAACATTGATGAGAAGGCATTTTGTACCTAACCACTATTATCAACACTTGTAACAAAAATTACAAACTCTCACATAGGGTAGCCAAATCTTGGAGGACTATTACAAAGCAATAAAGATTGCTGTGATTAGAGCAAACGTGGAGGAGGATAGAAAAGATACCATGGCATAATTCTTAAATGGGCTTGATTAGGAGATTGCAAATATGGTTGAGTTGCAACATTATGTGGAGATTGAAGAGATGGTCCACAAAGCCATCAAGATTAAGTAGCAACTTAAAAGGAAGGGTAGCACTTGTGCAGCCTCAAGCTCACGTTGAATAACAATAAGGAGACCTCAGATGAGAACGAATCACATGAAGTCTTGAACCTGGCACTTATGGCAATAAGAGAAGAAATTGATGAGGTAAATGATTTTCCTTTTTATGATGAATTGTTTGAAGCATTCACTAAATTGCATAATAATTTAACAAAGATTGGAATGAAAAATGTTTCTCTTAGAAAGAAAAATGTAGAGTTTTCAAGTGAGAACAAATCTTTAAATGCAAAGGTTAAATGTTGCATGATGAGATTATGTCTTATAAAGAAAGCATTGCATTTGAGCATGAAAGTTTACTTAATGACGATTTGAAAAAGAAAAATGAAATGCTTAAGAAAAAGAGTAATGAGCTTAATCATATTGTCTTAAAATTTACAAATGGGTAAAAAATTTTAGATAACTTACTTGGCTCTCAAAAATGTGTTTTTGAAAAAAAAAGGTATTGGCTATAAGCCAAATTTGAAATAGAGATATTACAAAAATTACTTTGTGAAGGCTACATCCATTAATGATCAAATTATATGCCATTATTGCAATAGAAATGGACAGATAAGTTACAAATGTCTAGTGAAGAAAAATATATATTACAAAATCAAATGTGTTTGGGTTCCAAAAGAAATCATTACTAACACTCAAGGACCTAAAAAGTTTTGAGTACCTAAAATTTAAGATTTCTTTTGTAAGGATCAAAGAAAAGAAAAATAAATGGTACTTGGACAGCAGATGCTCGAGACATATGACAGGCAATTATTCTTGATTTTCAAGTTTTACCAAGATAAAAAATGATGAGGTGTCCTTTGCAATTAATTCAAAAAGAAAGATTCTTAGTATTGGTAATGTGGGTGAAGAGTCCTCTACCCTTATTGAAAATTTGTGTTTAGTTGAAAATCTGAAGCACGATTTTGTCTAGAATTAGTCAATTATGTGATAAAAGTTACATAATTATTTTTAATAAAACAAAATATGTTATTGAGAATGCACGTCACGGTAAAATTTTGTTTGTTGGAACCATTGATATAGAATGTGCATCAGCTCATAATAAATGTTTTTCTACATTACGTGATCATAGTTGGTTATGGCATAGAAGACTAGGTCATGCAATCATGGATTTGATTTTAAAAATTTTGAAAAAATGATTTAGCAAAAGATATTCCAATAATTAGTTTTGAAAAAGATAGAATTTATGAAGTTTGTCAATTTAGAAAACAAATCAAAACTTCTTTCAGAAACAAAAATCATGTTTCCACTTCAAAACCACTTAAACTTCTTCACATGATTTATTTGAACCTTCTAAATATGCAAGTCTAAGTGTTAAGTATTATTCTACATACACAGGTTTTGTTCTTAGCTAATAAGGATCATATGTTTGATGCTTTTAAATTTTTTTGTAAAATGGTTCAAAATAAAAAAGGTTATGCTATTTCTTGTATTAGAAGTGATCATGGTAGAGAATTTAAAAATCATGATTTTAAAATTTTTTGTAATTAAAATTTTTTGTAACAACTTTGGTATATAACATCAATTATCATCACTAAGGACTCCACAACATAATGGAGTTGTTGAGAGAAAGAATAGGTCCATTCAAGAAATGGCTAGGACTATGTTGAATGAAAATGTATTAACAAAATATTTTTAGGCCAAAGCCGTGAATACCGCATATTATGTTTTGAATCATGTTTTGATTAAACTCTATCTCAATAAAACTCCCTATAAGCTTTGGAAAGATAAAAAAATCCAACATTGGCTAATTCGAAGTTTTTGGATGCAAATTTTTTATATTGAATACAAAAAAAAATCTTGGTAAATTTGATCCAAAATCTAATAATCGTATCTTTCTTGGATATTCAAATACAAACAAAGCTTATATAGTGTATAATAAAATAATCTTAGTTATTGAAAAATCTATGCATGTCACATTTGGTGAATCTAACTCTCTCTTCATGGAGATAAGTTGTTGATGATGATGCAAATGAAGAATTACAAACAAGAAAATGGACCATGTGAGAATCAAGAAAAGCAACAAGAAGAACAAACTAGTATAGAGCAAAATAAAAGTAATTCTCACTCTCCAAGGATTAGAGGTGTGTTCCTTCTCAGCCTAAAAAAATCTTAGGTGATCTTTTACGATGTATGAACATTAGGTCATCATTTAGAAGTACTGTTAGCATGCTGCATTCATATCTCAAATTTAATCAAAATACTTTTCATATGCGGAAAACGATGAATCTTGGATTATGGCAATGTAAGAAGGGTTAAATCAATTTGAGAGAAATAATGTGTAGAAATTAGTTCTTAAACCAAAGCAACAATCTATTATAGGTACTCAATAGGTATTTAGGAATAAAATGGATAAATCCAATCTAGTTGTTGGGAATAAAGATAAATTAGTAGCACAAAGATACAACTAAGAAGAATGAATTGATTTTTATGAAACCTTTATAGTTGTAGCTAGATTGGAATCCATTAGGATGCTTTTAACTTTTACATGTCATAAGGATTTCATTTTGTATCAAATGGATGTTAAAAGTGCATTTTTAAATCGTTATATTATGGAGGAAGTTTATGTGAAACAACCGTTTGATTTTGAAAATGAAAAGTTTCTAAATCATATTTATAAGTGGTCTAAAGCATTGTATAAATTAAAGTAAGCACCTAAAGCTTGGTATGATAGACTTAGAAATTTCTTATTAGATAATCGTTTTTCAATGGAAAAAGCATATACTACTCTTTTTGTTAATCATAAAAACTAAGATATACTTGTTGTTCAAATCTATATTGATAATATTATTTTCGGTTCTATTAATGAGTCTTTGTGTAAAGAATTTTTATCTTGCATGCGCAAAAAATTTGAGATGAGCATGATGGGAGAGTTGAAGTACTTCTTTGGACTACAAATGAAACAATGCGAATGAGAAATTTTCATCAATCAACCTAAATGTTTGAGAGATTTACTCAAAAGATTCGAATTTGAAGATGAAAAGCTTAAAAACACTCCAATGAGCTCAACGATTAAGCTTGACAAAGATGAAAAAGGTAACAAAACTTATATAAAAACTTATCAATGTATGATTAGATCTTTACTTTATTTGACTGCTAGTAGGCTTGATATTATGTTTAGTATATGCTTATGTTCAAGATTTCAATCATGTCCTAAGGAATCTCATTTGCTTATAGTTAAAAGAATTTTTCATTATTTGAATGGAACCATAGATCTTAGCCTTTGGTATCCTAAAAGAACTCATATAAATCTAACTTGTTATTCAAATGTCGACTTCATCAATTATAAGATTGATAGGAAGAGTACTAGTGCAACATGTCACTTTTTAGGTCACTCACTTGTCTTTTGGTTTAGTAAGGAAGCAAAATTCAATTACACTCTCAACCACTGAGGCTTAATATATTACTGTCGATAATTGTTGTTCACAAGCCATTTGAATGAAACAAACCATTAGAGACTATGGTATTAACCTTGATTATATACCTATCATGCCATAAACTTGTGAAAGAACCTTATTCAACACTCTAAAACCTAACACATTGAGATAAAATAATATTTTTTTAGAGATCATGTTAAAAAAGGGAGATTACATTAGAATTTATATCAACTGAAAAATAACTTGTGGACATCTTTACAAAACCTTTTCGCAAAGAACAGTTTATTAAAATTAGACATGTGCTTGAGATGATGAAGGTTGCACATTAGCACAACTCTATGTGATATTAAGATTGTTTTTCATGATGTGATTATTAACTTAAGAATATGTTATTAGTGGATTGATTGCTATGTTTAAGTTGCATGCCTATATGTATATACATTCATGAATCATGCATTAAATGGCCTTCAAGTCAAGACATTTTGGATCAATTAAATGATCTCGAAATGACTCATTTGTTGGCCAAATATTAAAACAAATGTGCAAAATCATAGTTTAAAATGAATAGATAATCATTTACTAAATAAATGAATAACCATTTTAAGACAGTTTGTGAGGATCTTGTTCAACAGTAGCTTGGTGAGGTTCAATTGCTCTCCAAATAGTAGTAGCAACTTCAAACTCTATTTGATGCTTTTCAGCTTCAACAGCAGTGCCTCTTTGATCAACACAAGCTGCTTTTCAATGGCCAACAACAAATCCTCTCTGCCCTTCATATTCCACCTTCTAGCTCTTCACACCAACCCTCACAGTAGTTTATCTTTTATTTCTCTCTTTGTGTATTTCGCACAAACATATCTACATTCATATTATTTTGGATGATAATTTCTATGATGATCTTTGGATGATAATTTATCTTTACATGGTTGCTTTGTAATAACTTGATTATTAATCCTTGAATCTATAGTTCATTTTTGTTGTTTGGTAATTTTGAGTTGATTTAATGGATTAGGTGTAAACTTGCTAACAATTATTTTTTGAAGAGATCTTGTTAATAAGGGGAGGTTCTGTCAAAATTTCTACTTGGGTAACAATTTGCTTTTCTTTCCCTTTTTACTCCTATGTTTTCTCTTTGATGATGAATGGGGAGAAGAATACATGTTTTTATGCTTTAAGTTTGTTGTTAAAAATTTGTATTTGTTAAATCGAAAATTGTTTAAATTTGAAACTTGAAATATATAGAAAGAGCTTACATGGCAGGGGAGCAAATCTTGCTATTAATTTCGAAAACATGTAAGGTTTGTCATTGTCAAAAAGAGAGAGATTGTTAACATAAATGTTTTTATAATATTGATTTTGATGATAACAAACCATATATATTTTGATTAAGTACATTAGAGTCATTAAAATTGGCTAAGTTCTCAAGCCGATGATGTTTTTGGGCAAGTTTGGAAACAAATAGATAATCGTTAATATTGAAACGACAAACTGATTGTATAAGACTAAAATGGAATTTTGTTTTTGCATAAAATGGTGGACCACTCATTGGAAAACGGTAAACTAATAAATTACAAAGAGCAAATTCTTTGGAACCGGTGAACCATTTACTGAAAATGGTTAACCAACAAATTCCAAAGAGCAATTTAACTTAAAATAGCAAACCGATTACTGGAAAATGTTAGCTGATATCTCTTTGCAGGGTTACTAGAATTAATCAGTGAACCGATTACCAGTAAACGATTAGCTGATTTTGAACAAATTAACTTTTAGAATTTAACAATAAACCAACAACTCTGAATGATGATCCAACAATTCAAAATTCAGCATAATGGTAACTTGGGCAAGGTCAAAATGATGATCTAACAGAAGTTAACGACAACGAGAATATGATTAGAAAGTCAACAACAGCTAGTTTTCTTCTCCAATTATAAAAAAGCTCAATCAAATTCAAATAAAAAGGGATTCTACAATCATAAGCTTGTTATTATGTATTCAACATTTCTTAAAAACCTGCATGATCTCACTTTGAGCACTCATTTGTAAACACATACATTGCATGAAGGAAAATTTTGTATAATTTCACTTCAGTAATCAAATTGAGTGTTTAAGAGTGTGGGAAATATTTGGTTAAGAGGTTGGAGATAGCCTCTTGTTGTAAAGGTTGATTGATACCTTGCAAGTCAATTATAAAGATTTTAAAGCCTTAGGGTAAAATGCTTGGTTAGTGAAATCCTCAAATTCGGTGAGATTGGAGGTGTGAATGTAGGAATTTACCGAACCACGTAAAAATCTTGTGTTTGATTCTCTTTCCCTCATCTTTTTACATTTTGATTGTTGTTATTTATTTGTTCGTAATTTTGCTTAATTTTATTAGATAACATTGAATTTTGATTTAATTACTGTATAATTTTTAAAAACCCAATTCACCCCCAGTTGGGTTACTTAGCTAGTATTTCACAGTACACCTAATTTATTCCATTAACGACTATCACACCTAATATGTTATAAAAACTTATAATTTCACAATTACCACACTTAAAATCTTATAATTTTACAATAAAAGTCGTGGATTCTCCTCAACAATGACATAACTTTTCAAAACTCTAGAATCTAAATGTGACATTTGTTTATCTATTTAGAGCCTTGAATTTAATGAAATTCTTGTTTTTACCTAATAAGCACATAAAAATACACAAAATCAAATATTTAGAAATATATTTAGAAGTTCACAGTATATTACACAATTAAAAATGTAAATTATAATATAAGCACAAAATAATATTTTTACCCTTTAGTAAACATACTTTTTTAAATACTAATAAGTGCCTTATTTAAGTTGTTTCTAAACTAAAACCAATAAGCTTAGAGTTACGAAGAGTGCGAGAGAATCTGCTATGGCGTGATCCATAATGTCTATTTTTCTTAAAAAAAAAATCATTTATTCAGGTAGTTGAGACTCAGATAAAAACTTGTGCCTAGTAGGTGCTGGGCTTGACCTAGCCCATGTGCAAAAAAATTCAGACATAAACTTGGCTTTGAACATTTGTTGAAACAATTTAGGTTGGTCTCGGACAAATTCAAACCTAGCCCAAACCCAATGTTTTGTCATTTCTACACCCAATATGATTATCACGTAAACATGCAACATGATATTTTACACATGTGACAAATAATGTTATACATAAAACATAAACGACAAACATGAAATGATTGGAAAAATGAAATTTTTTACACTATTTAGCACATGAAACACTAAACTTTAAAGACGTAATAAGTAAAGTGAATAGGAGACATGAAATTATACATGAAATATGCAACAAGAGACACCCAATATAATTATGACGTAAACCTGCAAAATGATACTTTATATACATGATAGATGATGTTAAAAAAGAAATCTAAAAGTCAAACATAAAACAAATGAGAATATAGAAATTTTTGGCACTATTTATGACATGAAACACCAATATTCAAATATGCAACATGTGATGTGAATATGAGACATGAAATTTACATATGAAACATGCAAAACTAAAAGTGAAATACACAACATTAGATTTTAAACATGAGTAGCATGTACATGTGCAACCTGATACTTTATAAACATGATAGATGTTAGACATGGAACATGAATGTTAAACATGAAATAGGTAGGAATATAAAAAATTTTGGTGCCATTTATGACGTTAAACACCACATTTCAAAAATGCAACATGTGATATAAACATGAAATATGAAATTTACATGTGAAATAGTAACATGGAATATGCAAAAGTGAAAGTAAAATATGCAATGTTAGACATTAAATATGAGTACTATGTAAACATGCAACATGATACTCTGTACATATGACAAATGATGTTACACATGAAACATGAATATCAAACATCAAACGAGTGGGAAAATAATTTTTTTTGTTATTATTTATGACATGAAGCACTAAACTTCAAACATGTGACATGCTTAAGTATGAAATACAAATTTTATATATGAAATAATGACAGGAAATATGAAAAATTTAAAGCCAAGTATGTGACGTTAGACATTAAACATAAATACCGTTAAATATGAAATATTTTTTTTTAGTAAACCTATAATTCTTAGTGTTATATGTGAAACGTGAATATAACCTGTAATTCTTAGTGTTATATGTGAAATGTGAATGTCAAAAATGAAATAAGAGGTAAAAAGAAAATTTTAAGGTAATCAGAATAGTAAAATTGAGACAAATAATAATATATATGAAAATTTTTATGTCAAATGTAAGTTATCACATAGAAAATATGAAGCAAACTTTTGTTCTTTATTTATTAAATTTTTATTTTTTCTTTTGATTAGGATAAAATAATAATTTTCTTTTATTTTCTATTTATTTTTCCTTTCTTTATTATTAATATTATTTTAAAAAATTAATTAATATATTATTCTATTTTAATTATATAAATTTAATGAATTAATTAGATGGAACAACCGGTTAAACCGGTTGGTTGGCAGCCAAAGAATATTGGACCGTCTTCTTGAGAATCCAGCTCACAGCCATCGCATGGAAGGCAAGAACCAGAGAAAGAAATTGTCACTAAAAATCTTTACGGTCGAAAACTCGCAGACGTTTGTGATTTTTGTTCTTCGATATTTTGCAAAGCAATTTAGCTAAGCGGTTCTGTTATCCTAAATATCAAAATCGGAAGGTTTGTTTATAAACTTCACTTTTAACTTTTAGATTTTCTCTTTGTTTTTGTTCAGCATTACGTTTCAAATTTCGTTTAATTAAACAATTGGCGTAGGTTTTTTAAAATGTTGCTATGGATGGGAGGATCAAGGCGGAAAGTGACGACTGTAAGTTTGAATTTTGATATTTCTTAAATTTCATAATATATATCTGAATTTGCTGTAATTTATTATTTATCATTTACAATTTCCTTTTATAAACTTTTACGCATGATATCTCTGCGGGAAAAAAAAAAACTTCTGTCACGCAAGTCTACACAGAAGAGGTAAACGCATAATTTTAATTTCTTTATTTATGATTGATTAGGTGTTAAATGAATTTTATGTTTTTCAAATCCTGTTTTCCAGAAACAGTTCCGATCGAATTCTCAATCTTTTACTTTATTTATTTATTTGTCATTGGTTTAGTGTTTATACATGCAAAAGATGCCATTTGTTTTGTTTTGTGAAAAAAATTCAAGGCAAAAGCAATACTTTGAACAAAGGAAACGACTGCAGCAGCAGACAGCTGCGTTAGACAGCCATGCTGATCCTAGAGAACACAGATCACTGGATGTCCTCAGTTTGCTAAACTTGTCAACAACTGCTGCAGTATGCAAGTGTGTTTGTCTCAATAGTAAATCTTAGATTCTCACCTTGTGGATGAACATGTGAATTATTTTCCCTTTTATTTGAACACTAGTGTTTAGGATTGCAATATATGTTTGACTCTTTTATTGTCAAATAGACAATTTGAATATATTTTTGGCCTAATAATTACTGTATATAGGAAGCATTTTTGGATCTTAAATGATTAAAAACTCAATCACTTTTTTGTTTTGTTAAACTTTACGGTAGCAAACGGGTTCTCAAATTCTGTCTGTTTAAATATAAGTTGTTGATAAAATTGAGATAGAGGTATAAAGCTTATTAATAACATTAGTCTATTAAAGTGATACACTTTTGTATTCTATGTCCTTCATAGAGGGTTTTATAAAATGTTGAAGCGGACAAGAGGTGAGCAATAGCATATAGCTGTGATTTGACTTGTCGAGTGTTTCTGGTGTCATGAGGCATAGTGCATGTCTGTTTGTTTTTCTGCATGTTGTTCATATGCTTTGTAAAAATAAAATCATCAAGGAACAGAAGATGCATCTACAGTGAAGTGTCCTGTCACAAAAGATCCTGCAAAAACCTTTATCAACACAGAAAATTTTGCAGATTCTGTTGATTACAAGGAAGCAGGTAACGTTTGAGTCCACGATGCAATTTTGAATTAATGCCTTAAATCAAAGATTAGATGTTTGTGACTATTTCATGCAGTAACTTCATCAGGCTACCAAGCAGAGACTCTATCCCCAAAGAAGTGAGTGTTGGGTTTGTATTTTCTATATGCATGCTTTCTTATCTCTTTCCTATATGCTGATGTATTTGATTATTTTTCACAAGAGGGTCTTTTAACCTCAGGAGCTGATGTTTCTATTGCCTCACAGTTTTAAATTTCCTGCATCTGATAGTCAGAACAATGCCTTCAATGAAAGCAGTTGTAATTCATATCTCAGGAAAACAACCAATGTCCAGGGTAAGTATCAAGTATTTACTATGTACAAGTTCTCAACTTTCTTACTCTCTAGGCTTCTCCTACGGGGCTTTAGCTGGCCATATTCCTTTCCAGAGCACTGTCATCAGTGGAGCTCCACTGGGTGGACTTCTACTATAATGCAGCTGTTCCTGTCATTGATGGTTATCATGAAAATGTGTTAATATTGTATTTTCTTTATTGTTGCCTTGCAATCTCATTTCTCAGAGATATCTGTTTTTGAGTTGCTTGCTGATGATGGACCAAGTGGCAATTTGGAAGGAAGTCTGTACATGAAGCTCATGTTGCATTTTCAGTAGAAGGTATTAAATTGATTCGTTAGAAGTTGAAAGAATATTTCATTCCTGAACTCAAAATAACATTTTTTAAGATGAAAAAAATGAGTTTACCTTATCGTTCAACTCGGTCTACTGACCTTTATGCACCAGTATTAAGAAGGTCAGTGTTCCTCGGAAATTGTCTTCATAAGTAGAAGGAACAATTGACAGAGAGAAAACTGGATAAACTTTTAAATGGTTGAGAAATGAGTGAAGAGCAATGGGAAATTAGCTATGAGACTGACCAGTTAATAAAACAATAACTGATGTTGTAACTTCAGCTCTCTCACAACCTCATATCTTTTACTCCTCTCATGCAATCTGTTGACTTCTCATGCATCCTACCATTTCAATCTTACGTAGTTACAGGTATTCATGTAGAGATTCTTTTTACTGTGTGCTGAAAGAATTCAATGAACTACTTTTTAGATGCCATTATGATTGGCTTTATTTTCTGTTAAATTGATATCTGCCACTTAGTGCACTTTTTTGGCCCTCAGGTTTGGGCAAGGTGGGGACACAAACACCAATCCTCTCACCAGAGCAACCCAAAAGGTAATAAGACACATACATTTTTCTCTTAGTTCTATCTATTTTTAAATTCAGCTACTGAGAGTAGTTCCAACAATAAATTTTCCACAAACGAAAACTGACTTCAACACTTTCTTGATTTATGAAACCAAATTATGTTTGTAATCCTATATTATATTTGGTTGCTTGTATTACACTCTATTCAATATCTCTCCTCAATCACATAAGCTAATAGGATGTTTCTCCAAGAAAATTAAATCACACTTTTAAAAGGAAAATATCCTATAAGAATGTTGAATTGCTTCAAAATCGAGCAATAATAATTACTTGAGTTGACAACAAAAAATAGCATATGAAATATGAAAAATTTTGATATTTCCTGGTGACATATTGTCATGGTGCTTAAAATATCTTTTCTGACCAATTTGGTTCATGAGGTATTTTAAGTTGTCCAAGGCAGATAGGTAGAGAATTATGTATTAGACTTTCAGTGGTTTATTTATTTATTTTATCCTTTTTCATTTTTGTAATGCAGTACATAGTTCTGCTGTCTCCTTAACTGAATGTCAATGGCACAAATACCCATTAGATCTGTTTTAGATTTTAATCCAAGCTGTCTCAGGTTTTGGTTTTAATTTGAATTTGTCATGAAATGCATCCTTTCTCAATGCTGCATATGTAACTTAAGCTATCGCTAAGTTGATATTTTGCTATTAAACTAGAGACTTCAAATATAAAATGCTTGGTTAAAGCACTATCTGAGCCAATGTCCTTGTACAAAAATAGGATGTTTCAGTATGGATGCTCTTCACCTCAAAAGGCTGCAAGGAGGCATAACTCGTTAAAGAACTTTGATTATGTGCTGGATGATCTTGAACTTGAAGTGGTGAGAAACCCATGGATACACTTCTCTTTTAAAGTTTATATAATACTTGATTGGTCTAATTTACAGTATTTGATGTTTTGTGCCTATAATTTCTTTATTGACTGAAATCCATGCAAAATGATCGCAACCTTCTGTAATATTTTGAGTAGTTCAAGCCTGATTTGAGTTCCTGACATTGCACATAGTCCTTTTTCACTAATGTAATTAGGTTGCAGAGGCATTGCAAAGCCTTTGGCTGTGTTTGAATGATAGGGTGGGTTTTTTGCATGATATTATGAGTTTGGCTGGGGAAAGTGCAATGTAGTAGTTAGAAGAGACATATAGACTATGGATTTATGCATCTTTCCCTGAACAAAGCTATGGGATAAGAGGATTTACAGGAGAATATTCTTATTATTAAGTTAAGAGGGAAATTCAAATAAGAGTGCAAGACAAATGATGAACCCTAGCTTCTTATTTACATATTAACAGTCTTTCAAAGATATTCTATTCCGTATATGTTTCTGCAGCTTTCTATGGTACGGTAGTACTCTGTTGGGTTATCGTCTGATTGTCATTGACTGAATTTAACAAGTTGAGTGGGCGAATAAACTTCATACTTAAGTTCCTTAAGTTACTTTAAATGGAGACATGACATAATTGTTTTGATCCTTTGAGTATAGGATGTCATGATGCAAGATACAAATAAGCCCATTAGTGGCAGCTATTTGGATTTTTCATCTGGCAAAATAAATTCCCATAGTCACAGGAAGCAGAGGTATTCCACAGTAAATGACTGTGAACCGTTTGATGGCTATGGTAGTAAATTGGAGAACTCTTTTGGTGATTCTGAATTCTTCCGTCATGGGAAACAACAATGAAGATCTATGGGATGGTATTTCAGTTCTTTCCCATTCATATTATCACTTTTCCCTTCCTATCATGATTATTATTGAATCACTCTTGGAAAAACTTTTGGCATAATAAATTTTCATGTATCTTATGTGATATCATTGTGAGTCAAGATCATTTTTATTGTCTCATGCATATGCAAGCACCTGCTTTACCACATGTTAAACAGCTAAATCTAAGGTGATTTTCTAGTTGAAACGATCTGGTGTGGTCCTATGGATTTTGCTTAACTTGATAAAAAGTTAAACTTGGTGAATATTTTGCTCAACTTTGTTTGTTAACTACACTACTTCACGTAACGATTTGTTGAAATGATATTAATCATATTTCTAGTCTTGGCTTTTGAGTGTTCTTTTGTATTCCTGTATTAGATCATGGGTCCTGGACATAAACTTGAGGTTCTGTAATTATTTTCTGTTATTTGATTTCCTTCTTGGGAACAGGAGTGTAATAATAAAGTCTAATTATTTGTCCTTTGTTTTTTTTTTTTTCAAGTACCAACTAGGTCTAGCTTCGTAGATGACAATCTTCATAATGAGAATGGATTTAATGCATCTGGGAGGAATTGGCAGGATCAAATAGAAGGAATTGGTTTTTCTTGTTATGGAAATGAGCTGTCAGATTCTGCTTTTGAATTCCCCCATCTACATAAGAATAGGTATTCCACCATATCAATGTACTCTGCCTTATTTTCTGTATTGTCATCTGTAGGTTCCTAAGAATATTCTTATAACCATGCAGGGTGTTCATGAAAGCCGCAGACGTACAATATCTTAGGTTCTGCTATCCACATCATGTTATTCTTATTATTCAAATATCAATGAAACATAGTTCTTCATTAATGCAGTTTTATTCTTTTTGGTTAATTTCAAAATACATTTAGTTTTCTGCTTTCTTATGTTAAATATAGAATACTATAGTAATGGTTCCCTATGGATCAGGAGGTTGGCTTACCCTTTGTTTACTATGATATCATTATCTTGCTAGAGGTTTTTTCTATTTATTTATTTTTTTGGGACAAAAGTTAAGTAGATTGGATTTGTAAAAATTTACAAAAGGTTAACAAGATGTCCGCTAGGCCCAAAAACAGCCTAAGAATTTACAAATAAGAGTATCTTCGAAAAATTAAGTAGTTAGTTTTATGATCAATTACATCAAAAAAATTGCCATTATCTTTCACACGTCCTGTTTGATGTAGAAAACTTTGGTTATAACAGATAGTGTGGAACTAATTGCTTTGGTATATTCTTAATTTGTTCTGTTTACTTGATTGGTCAGATTCATCATCTCCAAAGTGACAAATATCAGAAAATAATGGTGATTTCATAACATCCAAGATGACAAGGTGTTGTGGATTCTGTAACTTCGAGTGTGCCTAGGTATGGGCAACTTTAGTGTGTAATGAAGGAGTATGTCTTGATATGATGGCAGGTATTCTTCAGCTGGAAGGAACTGTGATTTTAAAGAGCCAATAAGTCAATCAGATTGGTCTTATCATGAGGATGCTAGGGATAATTTGAGTTTGCTAAGGTAGTTGTTGGATCCATCTTTGTTTAGTGTTCATCTTGTTTCACTTTACCTTGTGTGTTTCACTTTTATAACCTTGATGGCAGTGAAGAGTCATGCACATCCACTGCAGGTTTAGTATGGATTTCATTTGCCAATTTGATGATTCAGGTTGTTTTACTTAAATCTTCATATGAAAAGGCTTTTTGGTTAAGCAAGCCTTTTGCGCCATTGATGTCAGTAAGGGGTGAGGCAAACTCCACGGCAAAGCAGAACAGAAGACCCAAGGATATTTCTGGAAGTGAGGGAAATACAGATGGTTTGAAGAACATTTATGCCAAAGGAAAACAACACCAAAACAGGTTTGATGTTCACCAGGGAAGTTACACATGTGGGTCAGGAAAATGCAAAAAGATGCCTAATCCGACAAAGTCAAATCAATTTCATCAGTTAAATTCTCCTTTCCAGGAGGTATTTGGTCCACGGGACAGTTTGTTCGTGGAAGGATATAATTCAGCTTGCGTGAATTCAGATTTCGGTTCTTTTTGTCAAACCTTGGAAATGAAAGTTCCATCCTTTGGATCTAGACCACAGATTGTAGATTCTTTTAGTGGATTTCCCATCCCTGAATCACAAATGCATGCCAAGTTCTCTTTTGATGGATGCAAATATGATAATTCTGTCCAATATTCATCTTTGGGTGGCATTGATTCTGAAAAGTCTCCATTCTGTAAGTCATTAAGTTGCATGAGCTGTCATGATTCCCCTACATGCCAAAATCTTGAGTTTGTACCAATGAAGCCAAGTTTATCCTTAGATTCTGAACCAGGATGTATGCCATCAGCTTCTTTTCATGTTCCTGGTTCTCACGGAGAGATGCTCTTTCCTGATTTATCAGTTCTGGAAAGTGTTGGCAAGGATGAGAGAAGTTAATCAAAAGCCCAATCAGCTATGAGGAAGTTTGAGCCAGATAAAAGAAGTTGCAGTGGTAACAATCGCCTGCTCTCGGTGACCACGGAAAGGATGAATTCTTCAACTTTTGAGGACAATGTTACAGAATGCAAGGAAGCCAAGGGCGGACTATCAGAACAGAAGGGCACAGAAGCAACACCCTCTCAAGATGATGTAGAGGAGGCGTCGGTGTCATCTGTAAAGAACCCTGACGGATTTTAGCATGTGGCTGATAAAGTGTATGTTAGATAAATCCGGAACTATCATTTCCTCTCCTTTACCTCTTGGGTAACTTGAAATCCAATCGACATTGACGCTAAGAAGTTTATATTATTGTTAGATACAGGCAATATGTAGGTATTCCTCCTTGTCAAAATAAGAGAGAAGGTATCTAACTGCTGTCTATCTGAGTTCATATTATCTCCATTGTCTTGCAATGCTTATTGCCTAGTTTTCCATTGGATTAATTTGTTTTGCATGGATCTCCATCCAGGAATTGATGATCTTGGGATCAAAAGAAAGACATCAAGTAATTGTGTTAAGTCATCCAATCCTGTGGTGATGCTTGAACGCTATGTTCTCAAACTTCTTTGTGTGCGGAAAGTATTGAAAGATGCAACTGAATGGGTCACCACAAAGAAGGTATAATACCATCTCCATGTGCAATCGACATCGCAAGCGTCATGATTCATAAATTTAAAATGACGCAGTGCTTCATTTGCATACATACAATAGCATTTAGCACCGTGCAGTTTAGCAAATGGATCAGTAGATTCACACTCACCAATGCATACTCTGTAAATCTCATTGCATTCGTAAACATCAAGATATAGAATAAAGATATATATATTAATCAATCTCTTACTTGAGGCAAAATAATAAAATCACTTGACAATTTTAAACAACTGACAACAAAAATCTTTAATACAATAGCTAATAAAATAGGAGAATGGACAGACAGATGAACTGTGAATTGTGTCTAAATATATTTCATAGGTAAAGGTTTTCAGCTAGCCAACATTCAGGTCGCTAAATTTTTGTTCTACTGTTGTCTTTTTATAAGATATTTTTACCATGAGTGGATTTTTGTCTTCCCATTCAAAACATTTCTGAGGATTGCTAAACTCTTTTATATGACCTCTCAATTTCTTAACATCCGAGTTCTGAATAGGCTTCTCCATGAGCTCCTTGACTCCTTCCTCCATGCACCTGTTTCTCCAAAAACCACAATCTAAGAAATAAAAAAATGAGGAAGTGGAGAAGGAGTTTGAAGCACAAGCAAACTGGATAGGTATTTTTATTGCATGATTCCTGTTTGCAGAAAGAATCATTTTTAACTGTCCATATAATCATACACTACAGTACTTGTATGAACATTGAGGATTATTTTCCTAGGAGCTACCATGCGAGTGAGTATGATACTTTTTCTGATTTGTGTTCAAGAGGAAATTTTCCGCATAATTATTTTGCTATTCGAATAGGATCATGTTACTGTTTTTTTTTTTGAAGAATGGGATTATGTTACCTTAATCATTTTAACTGGATCACATCCTGACATCTGGTATAATCTGTCATGATCAAATTCACCTTCATCTCCTACAAGTATGTAAACCTGAATTTTTATAATATGTATTTGTTTTAATAAAAAGAACGATAAAACAAACTACGCAGCAAGCATAAAATTTTATGATGGTTTCAATTATTCGAGTAATATGAGTCTCCCGCTTACACACTCTTGTTGGATTGTTGTCCATCAGCCAGTCCTTGTCCTAAGAACTCGAGTGCCTCTTTTGCATATTTTGAGCCTACTTCCCAATGGGCTTGTCAAGCATTCTATGTTAAGAAACATTCTGAGCAGGTTAGAGGAAAGAAAAGACTGGTCATTGATTATCAGCCTCTTAACGTCTTTTTACAAGACAACAAGTTTCCTTTACCTTGACGCTAAGCTTTGTTTGTTCAATTGAAAAATGCAAAAATCTTTTCAAAATTTGATCTTAAATTAGGATTCTGGCAGTTAGCCATTCATCCATTTGACTGCCATAAAACAGTATTTTGTGTCCCAAATGCTCATTTTCAATGGATTGTCTTGCCATTTGGCCTCAAAACAGCCCCATTCATTTTTTAAAAAGTCATGATCACTATTTTTCAGCCTATCCTTCATCATACCTTGATTTACATTGATGACATACATCTTTTTTCAAAAAATCATCAACAACATCATGAGTTATTGAAAAAGTTCTTTGATATTATCCAATCTTATGGTATCATGTTGTTTGACAAAAAGAGTACTCTTGCCACTGATAACATCATCTTTCTTGAAATGATTATCCAAAATGGGTTTTATCAACCAAGCCTTCACATTGCTCAAGAATTGACTTATTTCCCTGATTCACATTTTACTAGAACACAGATTTAACAGTTTTTAGGGATTGTCAATTATGTTAGAGATTTCATTCCACGAGTCAATACCTACACCACTCCTTTATCAGCCCTACTCAGAAAAAATCCACCACTTTGGTTTGATGTGCAGACAAAAGTTGCCTCCCACTTAAAAAAGATTGCCCAAAATCCTCCATCTTTAAGAATCATTACAGATGGCAAAAGGATCCTCCAAACATATGCTTCTGACGAAGCATGGGGTGCAATTCTGATAGAACAGATTGATGGAAAATAACATTATGTCGCGCATGCAAGTGGACAGTTCAATAATGCTCGAAAGCATTATCATACAGTGTGCAAAGAAATTCTTGCAGTAAAAAATGACATAAAGAAGTTCGAATTCCACCTCATTGGATTCTATTTTTATGTTAGGATGGACAATTCTGCTTTTTTCAATATGCTTAACTTTAAAAACAGTACTATCCCTGAAAAGACTATCCTTTGTTTGAATGATTGATTCTCACGATATGATTTTGAAGTTCAGCATATAAAAGGAACCTTAAACACCATTCTAGGCTACCTCTCCAGAAAATCCCAAACACCACAGCCTCAGAAAAATCCCTTCACTTTCTCTGTGATTTCCATGGCATCTTCACTTCCAAAACACGCTCTCACTAAAAAGTACACTCATGATAAAAAAGCTTTCAGGTCTCCTTACCAAATTCCAGAGCATGCTAAAACCTTTCTAATGCGTTTTTTCATTGCTGCATATTCTGAATACCTTGAGTCTCCTACATTCCTGGATTATCATTCGGAATGCATGTGTCTTACTGGTTTAACCTTTGATCTTACTCGTTCTCTCTCTGAGAATGAGTTATGATATTTATGGTGCTTATCTTTGCTTTGCGCAACAAAACTTGTTTTCCTTATTACTGTTTTGCAAGATATTCTCAATGACCTTGACCAAGCTACTTCACTCATTTGGACATTATTCAAATGGTTCGCGCCACTCCATGTTTGGCAACACAAGCTTCAGCAGATCAAGCAAACTCACAATTTAGGCAAAATTCCAATGCCAAAAGCAAGAATGTTCACTACTGTGTTTATCATTCATCGGCCATACTTCCAACATCTCGACCATCAGTCTTTTTGGACACAGGATCAAATGTATGAATGGATAATAGTTCCCCATCCAGCTCTTCTCCAACAAGATTATGCAATCAAGAATAATCTTAAGGACTTTTTACTCCAAACCAACCACATATAACCTTGCCTTCACCAGACATTAAACACACTTCACTTGGACCACACCATGATATCTACATAGTAATAACTCTATCTACCATTTCCAAGCCTCCTAATAGAGGAATCATCATCCAGGAAGAACGACCTGACTTCACAAACTTTCTCTTCCAAGATTCTCAAGACTCATAGGAAGAATTTTTTCCTATTCCCACCTTTTCTCTTGGAGAAACTAATTATTTCCCTACCATTATCTCCACCAACAATCCACTTGTTACTTATCCTCCTTCAACCCTTGGAGAAACAGACAAAGACAATCCATGCCCATGGCATACATTTGTCAGCAAGTCCTGTATCCATCTTTATCGCCCTTGTGGACCCAAGATACAGCCAGGAGATAGCACTGAATCTTCTGATGACTAAGCACTTATCATCAGACTATCCTTTTCACCAGTTGTCTTGCTTTACAGCGGCTTTACTTTAATAAAGGCTAATCATAGCCATGTGTGTCGTGTAACAATTAACTTGCTTTTGCTTTATTAAAGTTGCTTTTGTAAAATTCATGTTCCCCACTTAGAAAAGTAGAACATGATTGAATGCTTTTACTTTATGACGCGTGTAAAAGTTGATGGATATCTATCCACCAACTTCTCTGTCCGTCTATATAAGAGAAGAGAATCTCCTTTGTAAGATAGAATTTGAAAAAAAAAAAGATAATAAGAAAATCTTTGCTTTCAATCTTCGTCATGATGGGCTAAAAATCTCTCTCTGAATTTAAAGAAACATGAAATAATAATTGAAAAGAGTTGAATTAAGGATTTGTTCATAAAATCTCAAGGAAGTATGCTCTACACTTGCCTTCAATGAGGGATCCTGTATATTAGAAAACTCGTTAATATTTCCTTAAGTAAGTTAAAGTTCCATATCTTGGCCATGAGAGCCTATTTTGGGATTAATTACCCAAAGAGAAAATGTTTTAGAGATTTCATGGTATATTGGCTGGAAACTCAAGCATGTGGGCCTTGGCTTAGGGATGAGTCTCTCATCATTGCTTTGGTATAACAATGCCACGTACTGCGCACTCTGCCCCCTGTGGGATCACCAGAGAAGAGTTGTGAAGCTCATGCCCTTTGAATGCCTTTCGAACTATGAAAAGTTCCACTAGAACTCTCAACCAATTCAAACCTCTGAAACTATGTTTGAAAAGAGACCTGATGGTACAGTTTGGATGACATACAAGCCACCATCTGAGGAACCTCCTCAAATATCTTTTTCATACTCATCAATGATGACGCCCGTCCATACTAGCCAAGAAGAAGACATTCCAATACAGTCTTTTTCTAGTAATGGATATCATGTATATACGGACAAAATCAATGGCCATTTCCTCTGTGATGTTCTTGAAGCTCGAATGTGTGAACCAGGCTATTTATGTTGGGATGATGATGATGATTCTGACATAGATGATTATGAAAGAAAAAGGAGAAGAAGAAAGAAAAAGGTCATATACCCAAAAAAACCTTGCCACCACAAAAAACCCATTTTACCTCTAGATGACCTTGATTCTCTCTCACCTTTGCCTATCTATAACAAAGCCTTAAAGTGGATAGAAAAAACCCAAAAACCATCTTCTTACAAAAACCCAAGCCAAGACTCTAACCTGTCTCCAAAACTTATTTGTTCTTGTATGTTCTCATCCCCTCAATCCTATAAAAAACAATTTCCTCCACTTGAGAAACAAACTGACCTACAAACCAAAGTCAGTATGAGACCTTTTGTTCAACCTCCAATTACTCCTTCATGGCAGATAGAAGAGCCCAAAGCTTTTGAATTAGTGCTAAATTGGCAAACACAAACTACCAGAGCACAGAATGCTACCATTAAGAACCTGCACCAAAAAGTTGAGAATGTTGACAAATAGGTTTTAAAAACAAGTCACAAGGTTGATGATATCTTTGCCAGACTCGAACAGATGCATGTATATATGCAACAAAGAGTCGTTCAGCTTGACAAAGATCTCAGATCCATGATCCAACAAGGATATTGGGGTCTCGAATTTAATGCAAAAAAGGCTGAAATTAGAAATTTAAAGGCAGAATTGGAAAAAATAGAAAAAGAAAAACAACCTCCCAGTCTTTTCACTTCAACACTAACCTTACCTATTCTATCTCCATCCTTTAATGCATATAATTCATTTTATACCCCCTTCAATAAATGGCAAGCTTTATGATCATTCTAAACAATTTGGAATGACTCATACTTTGTTAAAAAAACCTGCAACCCAAGCCCAACCACAACCAACCCATCGTTCCCATCCTCAACTGTCAACCCAAACACAACCTCAACCAATCAATCCTTCCCGATCTCAACCTTCAACCAAACCGGAATATTCAACTCCTGCAGTCACCAACCAACCTACAGCTTCTACTATTCGAAAGGATAAAGAGCCTTTTCACCAGTATTCCTCACAACCCTTGCAATCCAACTTTGAACTTTCTAAACCAGAAAATTCTTCCTCATCTTGCTCTGACTCTGCCGAGGAACCGAATCTGGTTCTTCTGAGTCAGAATATGCAGATGTCACAAAATTACTCATGGTTATTCCCTGAACAGGATCAAATGATCCTCAGACCTCTAAACGAATTGTAGAAGAAGCAAAGGGTAATCCTGCAGATCAATAAGGTCAATCATCTGTACCTCCTGCAAATGATGTTCCCAAACATGGGGCATCCAGTGGACCTTGGTTCACATTTGATGATATTCGTAGGAGTAAATGGCCAGCAAGACTAAGAATTCTCTGCCTGAATAGATGTTCAAATGATTCGGCCTAAGGCCAGTACTCAAACAATTCTTAGGGAGTTCAGTTCCAGATTTACTAGATCCTTAAGGGATTGATTTGATAGTCTCGGCCAATACAGGCAACTCCAGTTCGTGAAAATTGTTGAAGTCTCAATAGCTCATGCAGTTTTATACAAACAATTTATTGGAAAACTTACAACAGTAACAGAGTTGGCCATAAAAGAGTTCATGCAAAAGAAATGTTGCTCTTTAAAGATGAAAGATATGGACTTTCACTATAAAAGGATGTCTACTCCATACTACAAGTTAAATGACTTTAATGATCCAACACTAAGGCACGTGTTCGTGGCATCTCTCCCAAAAGAACTTCAACCAGAAATTCAAAGGCAGCTCCATAGTCATCAATTGGATATATCAATTTGCAATAAGTTGCTTGGAAAGATTATATGGAAGCTCAGTATAATAGGTTGCTTGGAAATTCATCAAATCATGATCAAACTTATGGGAAAAATTTGTAGTTGACTAAAGATGTTGAAGTAGTCTGACTGCTGTGACAGGTTTGTTAGGATAGTCTTTGGCATAATGACCCTTATTTCTGCAGATATAACATATGCTCCCTTTCCTTCTCTGTTCATCACGGAAAAAAGTCGTCCTTCTTCTAAAATACCTGTAAGGTTTGGACCGTCTAGAATTAGGCTTGGTTTTGAATTTCTTAAAGTGATGTTTTTTCTTGGTGGGACAGTCACAATCTTCCTATTTTTTCCAACACTTATCAGGAACAATAGCAGGATTAATCATGCTCCGCTGCTCACCAGTGTCTAAAACACCAATCGCTAGATGGGTTTGTGGTATTTGGATGGAAGAATTTGAATTTTTATAGAAGGGACAGGCATTGATGTAATGACTGGTTGGGCAGTGTTTATGGTGTAGACTTGGTTAGGCTTGTCTGAGTCATCCTCTGAAGATTGTTGAAGAGCAAACACAGTTTCTTCATCTGCATCTTCTTATTCTGAAAAGAAGAATTCAATATGATCAGACTCAGGGGAAAAATTTGTAGTTGACTCAAGATGTTAAAGTAGTTTGACTACTGTGACAGGTTTGTTAGGACAGTCTTTGGCATAATGACTCTTCTTTTTGCAGATACAACATCTGCTCCCTTTCCTTATCTGTTCATCACGGAAAAAAGTCGTCCTTCTTCTAAAATACCTGTAAGGTTTGGACCGTCTAGAATTAGGCTTGGTTTTGAATTTTTTAAAGTGATGTTTTTTCTTGGTGGGACAGTCACAATCTTCCTATTTTTTCCAACACTCATCAGGAACAATAGCAGGATTAATCATGCTCCGCTGCTCACCAGTGTCTAAAACACCAATCGTTAGATGGGTTTGTGGTATTTGGATGAAAGGATTTGAATTTTTATAGAAAGGACAGGCATTGATGTAATGACTGGTTTGGCAGTGTTTATGGTGTAGATTTGGTTAGGCTTGTCTGAGTCATCCTCTAAAGATTGTTGAAGAGCAAACACAGTTTCTTCATCTGCATCTTCTTATTCTGAAAAGAAGAATTCAATATAATCAGACTCAAGGGAAAAATTTGTAGTTGACTCAAGATGTTAAAGTAGTTTGACTGCTGTGACAGGTTTGTTAGGACAGTCTTTGACATAATGACCCTTCTTTTTGCATATATAACATATGCTCCCTTTCCTTGTCTGTTCATCACGGAAAGAAGTCATCCTTCTTCTAAAATACCTGTAAGGTTTGAATTGTCTAGAATTAGGCTTGGTTCTGAATTTTTTAAAGTGATGTTTTTTCTTGGTGGGACAGTCACAATCTTCCTATTTTTTCCAACACTCATCAGGAACAATAGCAGGATTAATCATGCTCCGCTGCTCACCAGTGTCTAAAACACCAATCCCTAGATGGGTTTGTGGTATTTGGATAAAAGGATTTGAATTTTTATAGAAGGGACAGGCATTAATGTAATGACTGGTTGGGCAGTGTTTATGGTGTAGACTTGGTTAGGCTTGTCTGAGTCATCCTCTGAAGATTGTTGAAAAGCAAACACAGTTTCTTCATCTGCATCTTCTTATTCTGAAAAGAAGAATTCAATATGATCAGACTCAGAGGAAAAATTTGTAGTTGACTCAAGATGTTAAAGTAGTTTGACTGCTGTGAAAGGTTTGTTAGGACAGTCTTTGGCATAATGACCCTTCTTTTTACAGATATAACATCTGCTCCCTTTCCTTGTCTGTTCATCACGGAAAAAAGTCGTCCTTCTTCTAAAATACCTGTAAGGTTTGGACCGTCTAGAATTGGGCTTGGTTTTGAATTTTTTAAAGTGATTTTTTTCTTGGTGGGACAGTCACAATCTTCCTATTTTTTCCAGGAATAATACCAGGATTAATCATGCTCCGTTGCTCACCAGTGTCTAAAAAACCAATCGTTGGATGGGTTTGTGTTATTTGGATGGAAGGATTTGAATTTTTATATAAGGGACAGGGATTGATGTAATGACTGGTTGGGCAGTGTTTATGGTGTAGACTTGGTTAGGCTTGTTTGAGTCATCCTCTGAAGATTGTTGAGGAGCAAACACAGTTTCTTCATCTGCATCTTCTTATTTTGAAAAGAAGAATTCAATATGATCAGACTCAAGGGAAAAATTTGTAGTTGACTCAAGATGTTAAAGTAGTTTGACTGCTGTGACAGGTTTGGTAGGACAGTCTTTGGCATAATGACCCTTCTTTTTACAGATATAACATCTGCTCCCTTTCCTTGTCTGTTCATCACGGAAAAAAGTCGTCCTTCTTCTAAAATACCTGTAAGGTTTGGACCGTCTAGAATTGGGCTTGGTTTTGAATTTTTTAAAGTGATTTTTTCTTGGTGGGACAGTCACAATCTTCCTATTTTTTCCAGGAATAATACCAGGATTAATCATGCTCCGTTGCTCACCAGTGTCTAAAAAACCAATCGTTGGATGGGTTTGTGGTATTTGGATGGAAGGATTTGAATTTTTATAGAAGGGACAGGGATTGATGTAATGACTGGTTGGGCAGTGTTTATGGTGTAGACTTGGTTAGGCTTGTCTGAGTCATCCTCTGAAGATTGTTGAGGAGCAAACACAGTTTCTTCATCTGCATCTTCTTATTTTGAAAAGAAGAATTCAATATGATCAGACTCAAGGGAAAAATTTGTAGTTGACTCAAGATGTTAAAGTAGTTTGACTGCTGTGACAGGTTTGTTAGGACAGTCTTTGGCATAATGACCCTTCTTTTTACAGATATAACATCTGCTCCCTTTCCTTGTCTGTTCATCACGGAAAAAAGTCGTCCTTCTTCTAAAATACCTGTAAGGTTTGGACCGTCTAGAATTGGGCTTGGTTTTGAATTTTTTAAAGTGATTTTTTCTTGGTGGGACAGTCACAATCTTCCTATTTTTTCCAGGAATAATACCAGGATTAATCATGCTCCGTTGCTCACCAGTGTCTAAAAAACCAATCGTTGGATGGGTTTGTGGTATTTGGATGGAAGGATTTGAATTTTTATAGAAGGGACAGGTATTGATGTAATGACTGGTTGGGCAGTGTTTATGGTGTAGACTTGGTTAGGCTTGTCTGAGTCATCCTCTGAAGATTGTTGAGGAGCAAACACAGTTTCTTCATCTGCATCTTCTTATTTTGAAAAGAAGAATTCAATATGATCAGACTCAAGGGAAAAATTTGTAGTTGACTCAAGATGTTAAAGTAGTTTGACTGCTGTGATAGGTTTGTTAGGACAGTCTTTGACATAATGACCCTTCTTTTTGCAGATATAACATCTGCTCCCTTTCCTTGTCTGTTCATCACGGAAAGAAGTCGTCCTTCTTCTAAAATACCTGTAAGGTTTGAATCGTCTAAAATTAGGCTTGGTTCTGAATTTTTTAAAGTGATGTTTTTTCTTAGTGGGACAGTCACAATCGTCCTATTTTTTCCAACATTCATCAGGAACAATAGCATGATTAATCATGCTCCGTTGCTCACCAGTGACTAAAAAATCAATCGCTGGATGGGTTTGTGGTATTTGGATGGAAGAATTTGAATTTTTATAGAAGGGACAAGCATTGATTTAATGACTGGTTGGGCAGTGTTTATGGTGTAGACTTGGTTAGGTTTGTCTGAGTCATCCTCTGAAGATTGTTGAAGAGCAAACACAGTTTCTTCATCTGCATCTTCTTATTCTAAAAAGAAGAATTCAATATGATTAGACTCAGGGAAAAAATTTGTAGTTGACTCAAGATGTTAAAGTAGTTTGACTGCTATGACAGGTTTGTTAGGATAGTCTTTGGCATAATGACCCTTCTTTCTGCAGATATAACATATGCTCCCTTTCCTTCTCTATTCATCACGGAAAGAAGTCGTCCGTCTAAGGAACTTGAAACAGGTTACTTTAAAACATGCAACAATTAACTTCAAATATGAGTACTCGTACAACTTTGAACACAAAACGTGAAAACTAAAACTCTTTACTTGTAACATAAAACTTGAACATAAACATGAAGCGAGGGGAAAAAAGAACAATTTGGGGATATTTAAAACATGTTACATAGAATATACAATAAAACACATGAAACTTTAGATGTTAAATATGAGACAAATTTTATACAACATGAATTTTTGTCTTTTTATTAAAACTCATTTTATTTTAATTTTCAAAATATTTATATTAAAAATTTTTTTTTCGTTCTTATTGTACTTGTCTTTTTGTTTTCTTTTTCCTATTATTATTTTTACGAAAAATGTTTATCTTATAACTTTTTTATTTAAATTAAAAATATAAATTAATGGCAGCAACTAGTTGGAAAAACCCGTTGCTGTCGGTGATAAAAGTTGTTTGGCTGCCAACTATGATACAGGGACTTTGAGTCCCTGTATCATAGCCACTCTTGCTAGTAATAACAACAATAAATTTGTGTGAACTCATTGGACAATGACAAAACTGTCTTATATGTGCGTGTAATACTCTTATTAATTGAAATGATTTTCAAAATAAAAATTAATTTAAACTTCTCCTTTGTACTATTAATAACAATAGAATTATCTCGTGAGATAGTTTAGACTATTTAGGATTTCAATTTTGAAAAATTTGTTTTAATGAAAGTTGATTTCAATATTGAAAAATTAATTTTAACTCATGTAATGCATTACGAATAGCACTATCTTAAGCATATTTCATTTTTAATAAATTTTGTAACACCTAGGCCTTGTTTGGGAGAAAAGATAAGATGGGGGACTGCATTAAATTTTAGTTTAGTAACCCCACATTTCATTAATATTCCCATGTTTGGATTGCTAATGGGTTTTGAATTACTTATCCAACCATATAATTCAAAAAATATATCTTTGCTCTATTTTGTCATATGTATATCTAACCATCATAAAATTTTAATATGTTATTTGCACCACCTTTATTTTTAAATTCATATTACTCAACCACTTTGATTTTAAGAATTTAAATAAAATGACTATTTTACCCTAAATGAATTAAAAGACTATTTTCTCCTAAAAATATTTTTAAAATAAAAAATTATAATTACCATTTAATTAATTGATAAATATTAGTGAAAATTAGGTGTGTGAGTACCATTTAATTAATTGATACTAATATTATTATTGATTTTTAATCCTTTTGACCTCAAGAAGTTGTAATACTCATCTTAAACTTTTTTTTTGTTTTTTTATCAATCATACAATCACAATTATCAAACGATTTTCATTGTTTAAATTAATCACCAAAATAATAATAGTCTAAACCAACTTTGAATAATAAAAAAATTATAATTACAAAATTATCATTTAAAAATTAACATATTAGATTTTGAGATTTATTTATTTTATTAAATTCGGAGGTATTCTTGTAATTATAATTTTTTATTTTTAAAATTTGTGTAGGATAACATGATTTTTTAATTCATTTATGGGTAAAATAACTATTTTATTTAAATTCTTAGTGTGAAAGTGATTGATTATTATAAGTTTTGTGTACTGCAAAAAATGTATCAAAATTTTGTGGTAGTTATATGTACATATGATAAAAGTGAGGTGGCATAGAAATAATTTCCTTATAATTTAGTTCCAACTTTATGAGATAAGTTCTCTCATGTAGCCGTAGATAGAAATATGTGTGACTTGGGTTGTGTTGATGAAATTGTTAATTTTTTTTATCAATATACAATATTTACGGGTTGAGTTATTTGAAAGATTACCAACCCACATAATTAATAACATTTTTTAGTATTTCATTATTGTTAGTAGTAGTAGTAGTAGTAGTAATTAAAAAAAATTATTATACACTATAAGATTGAAATATGAAATTTAGTGTTTAATGTTTAATGAGGCTTTGAACTTTTGAATTCGCTTTACAACTTTTAGTTAGTGTCATGGAATATGATGTATAATAAATGTTATTGTACGTCTATTTTATTTTTAGTTATTTCAATTAGTTAATCTATTTATTAATTTTTTTTAGAAATTAAGATATTTTCCAAAAAAAAAAAAGAAAAGAAAATTAAAAATGGGTCTTTGGGAAAAGATCGACCAGACTCAACTTCCAAACAATTGGTTTGGGTTGAGTTAAGTTTTTCCCTATCCATGCCCACTCTTAACCTCATGGTTATTGACAACATTATTTGTGATTGCACTAAAAATTTTTTATTTCAAAAACTATTTTTTATTACTTATTTATAAGAAAATATTATTAAATGATGTAAAAAAAATTAAAATTAATTTATATAACATTTAAAATTAAATAAATTCGTTAATTAGAGCTATATTTTGATTATATAATTGTCAAAGGTTAATTTTAGAATACCCTCTCATGAATTGACTAATTTTATATCTCCCCATTTACTTTTAAAAATCTCAATTTACTTTTTTTTTTTTTGTTAAGAAGATAAAAAATTTCATCAACCTATCCCTATTTTTCCTTATCTTTTGAAACAAAATTAGGATAATTTCAGATTTTAAAAGTAAGGAGATGTGTATGAAGATAATTAATTCATGAGGCGGCTAATTCAAAATTTACCCTTTGCCAAACATAACCATTAATCATATTAACTATGGGTGGTGATATTTCTCCCCCACCTTTTGTGTAAAACCACCCCACTTATTAGATTTTTTTGTAATTACAATATTATCCTTAGGTGAAATGACTAAAATAAGTAAATAAATAATTATTAGTTAAATTATTATCTATAGTTTATAAATTTAACGTATAAAACCAGGAGTTTTTATGTTTTTAAACTCTTTTCTAAGAGTTCAAATAAAAGAAAAGTAGTCAATTTTGCAAGATGGATGAAGAAAAAGTAGAAAGGGAAGAATTTGGAAAAGAAAAAGTATTTGATATTGCATTGATAGAAGATGAAGATAAGCCAAGGGAAGAATTCCAAACGGAATCAACTTAGAATATTTCTAATATTTTGTAATTGTTGAGTCTGTTTGCTGGAGTTAAAATTCAATTTTCTTTTTTTCATTGCTTTGGTTCTGATTTGATTTTCTTTTTCAATAGGCAAATTGGACTTGAATTTGAGCATGTTTTGGGAGTGGAAATATGAAATAAAAAAATCAACTTAGAATTTTCATGGATTATTAAATGCTTGACATATAAGGCTTGTGGTATCAAATGAATGGAAATACAAAATGAAGGATTTGATAACATGTTGGCCTCTAAGCTATCAACAATTATTTTTTTCAAGTTAAAACAAACAAAAATTTGGGAAAAAAGAAAAGTAAAGAAAATATTATAAATATTAAATAAGCAAGGGTATTTTTGGTATTAATAGGGTGGATTTACAAAATGTATTCATTTTAATTTTTTTAATGGTTGTGTTAATAGTGGTTTTACAGAAAACAAAGGGGGGGGGGGGGGAATATCACTGTCCATTAACTAATTAGTGATTCTATTTGAATGCATTTCAACCGGCTGGCAACTGGTTAATCCAATCAACTACCCTTTCCCTTAACCTCAAGTGGCGGGTTTACAATTCATTTCATTGCTGTTAGTTATAGAAAATTGTAACATAGTAAAACCCCCAATTTTCAGAGTAATTTTTTTAAAAAATTGTAAAATATGTAACAAAATATTTTTTATAGTTTAAGAAAGGAATTTTTTTTTTTTCAAAAATTCTATCAAATGCGCATGCTTGAGACTTTAACTCTAGTTGCTTAACTTAACTTTGTCAAAAGCTTATTGGCTATTTTTGATATTCGTTATTGGACTTTATTTCAAATGAATGTGAAGAATGTGTTTCCCAACAAAGATCTTATAGAATAAGTTTAATAACTCACAATGATTTTTTTGTTGAAAAAGCTCTTATCATTTATTTGAATTATATAAATTTATCATGGGTAAAATTTTCCTTAGAGCAAAGAATTGAGAGGTAAGGGTATATGGTGATTTTATAAATTATGAGGTTAGAGGTTATTTGAATGAACCAAATTACTTAATAAACTTACTTTGTGAATGAACTCATTCGTATATTTTGAAAATTTAAGTTTTATTGAACAAACCAACCTAAATGCCCAATATACCCTTATTAAATCTTCATATTTATTAAACAAATATATTGTTAAAATATTTTACGCTAAATATAAACAATACTTATAGTTATTGATTTTCATACAAAAATTTTAATATGAAATTAAATTACTGAATGTATGTTTTAAAAAATATTTATAGAAAATATTAATACCGAATAATTTATTTTTTAACAAAAAAGTTGTGCATGTATTTTAATACTATTTAGGATTTGTGTGTATTTAATAGCATAAGATTTCTCAATTTATTCCTCTTAATTATTTTTTAAATTCCTAAATCAATTTTCAGTACTGCTTTATATTTTAATCTCAAATTTTCAATCGCACACAATAGTTACTTCCGAATTTTTAAGAGTTTTTTGTCATGATTTATTTTATTTTGTTGCTTCACTTAGGGCTTCCATTTTGACGATGTTAGTTATGCTATTTCTATCTATATACATAAATATTGAATATAAATATTTTGACAAAAAAAATTTGAACACCTTAAAAAATAATAATCAAAATGTAGTTGTAATAAGATATACATCTTTATTCGGTAGTTTATATCCAACAACTAACTTTTGATTTGACTTTTTCGAATGAACAAAATTTGAACTCTTCAAAATTACTAATCAAAAAGTTCAGAATTATTATTCTATATATTTTAGTGTCCAAAATCATATTTTGCTTTTTCATTTTAATAATTAAAAATTATTTTAAAAAATGAGTTTACTAAGTTAGGTGGGATTAAGTAACTCCGTCCAAATTGTGGGAATGATATTAGGTATTGAGTTGAATTATAGGGATGTCAAGAACATTTATCCTTCAAATTGCAACATATATATACACACATAGGGATGGCAAAATCTTTTATGGGTTTGAGGCCCCATGGGAATCCACCCCAAATGAGGTAAATTTTAAATAATTTTTGAGGAATGAGATGGGGAATAGAGAAAAAATAATTCCTAAATTCTTAATGGAGTAGGGTTTGGTTTTATACTCCCCACCCCAATCCCCATTATATATAGATATTTTTTTTAATTTTTATTTAATATTTTTTTTACTTGATATAAATAGGATATAACTAAAAGAAAACCCTACAATATAATTTTTTTCAACATTAAAACATTGTTATGTTTTTTTTTTCTCTCTTAAAATACTGCTCTCTCCAAATATTTTTCAATTTTGATATCATTTCAAAATATCATTTCAAACATTTGGAGGTTTTTTTTAATAATTTAAATACTTTATAATATGGTAATGATTTTATTTAAGTCTTTAATTTTTAATTTATTACAATTATAAATTTATATCTACTATAAAATAAATAAATAAATAAAGAATGAGATGGAAATGAAAAAATCATTCATTACGTGAGGATTCTCCATCCCCACTCTACTAAATTTATTGGAAAATGGAATGGAAAATGGAGATAAAATTTTTAATAGAATAAGGGAATGGGGTAGGCCTCCCCACCCCCACCCTACCCGATTACCATCCCTATACACATATAAATTGCAATAATTAAAAAATTGTGACTATTGAAACCCACAATATAAAGACTTTCTAATAATTTAAGGGTGTTTAGATCATAGCATAGAGTATCTTAAGTGCTTACTCGGATCCATAAAAAATATTAACAAAAATTAAATATTAATTACAAGTGAATCTCTTTGTAAATATTTAAAAAAGCAAGATTAAGTTGACATGTCACTTGATGGCAACACGTTTCATGGAAACGCAACCACCAGGTTGCGAGAAAATTAATAAATACCAACAAAGAAGATTTTATTACTACAAATAAAAAGCCAATCCAATGACAGGTCACAAGAGTCTCACGAAACCGCCGGGTCACCGTATCAGTGTCCGAGAAAACCAACAAAGACGAAACAAGAGAGAGAACTTAAGACTAGTTGAGCGGTGTGTGTCTTCAAGTGTCGTGCATGCATTTTATGCATCTGTTTACTTTGCATGCACTCTCTCTCATCTCTCTTTCTTTCTTGGTGTTATAACATAACAACAACGACAACAACTACCGCGCCGTTACTATTTCCTTTTTCTTCAACTCACTCAGTGTAATAAACCCACCGCCTTTTACCCTTAGTTGACTCACTTCCTTCGCTTATTTCATTTTTTAAAGCATATGAATTGGGAGCCTGGTGTTATCATTTCAGTAATGGGTTTGTTTTCCTTTTCGAAGATCTGGGTTCGTTGATTTAAACGAGGTATTTTACATATTTGCATGTGGGTATCTTGATCAACTTGAAAGGGGGTTTAGGGTTTTTTATTTTTTATTTTTAACTTAGTTAATTTGTTTTTGCTTTTGGTTTTAGTTGCTAACAGTGTTAGTTTGGCGTTAATAATGGGGCCGAGGATTTGCATGAATCCAAAATGTAGAACGGCTAATACCCATGAATGGAAAAAGGGCTGGCTTTTGCGATCTGGTGTATGTGCTGATCTCTGCTACGATTGCGGGTACTTGTTCTGTTTATCTAATTTTGTTTTTGAGAATTTTTCCTACAATTGGGGGTTCGAAAGTTGAAATTTTTTTCTTCATTAATGCAATTGTCTTATATCACAGTTTAATTGAGAAATATAATCAGCAACACTATTGGTTATTGATATATTATTGTCCGCTTAGTTTGTTATTTTTATTTTTGTTTATAAGATTCTTATAGAATCACCATTGGTCCCTATAATTTTCCCAAATATAACTCTTCAGTCCCAAGCCGCGAATAATGTATTAAAATAGTCTTTTACATCGGTGTTATTGAATTGATGTGATGCTTTGCAACTTGAAAAGAGTAGCAAGTTCAAATGCACCCTGCTCTGTGTTTCTAGTTTCTGAGCTGAGTGAGCTGTCTGGCTTATTAGAAATTCTATAGGACCTTTTTTGAGTTTCTGTAATGCATTAAGTTTATAATTTTACAAGCAAAGGCAATGTCTTTTATTAGTTTCTTTCACTAGTTGACATTCTACTTGTATTTTCAGATACATCTCTACCTTCAACAAAGAAATATTGCACGACTTTTTTTTTCTGTTTTTAATAATTATTTAAACATTGTTTTTACCATTTTAGTAGTTTTTTCATTCGTTCATTATATTCTATTGTATTGATTTTTTATTGTTTCTTGCTTGGTTTGGAATTTGCATGTACTTTAGATCTGCCTATGAGAATTTCGTTTTCTGTAATACATTCCATTTAGAGGAACCTGGTTGGAGGGAATGCAATTTCTGCAGCAAGGTAAGTTAACAGACTACTTGGCTTTGTTACATTTGTTGTTTCTCCGTCTTGAACCTTTCATCTTTAATTGAATCTGTTATACCGTGCCAGCGTCTCCACTGTGGATGTAGAGCCTCAAATTCTTTCCTTGAGCTATTGGATTATGGGGGAGTTGGGTGTAGGAGCTGTGCAATGGGCCCTGGACTTCATTTGGTAAGTTGAATTCTGATTGTTTATGTTGCAGGATGTTATTGTGTAATGTTCAATTACCATGTTGAGTTTGATAGTCATGGTTTGCATGAGTTAAAAGGTTGTAGCCCTTGAATGTAGCTAGTCAGTATGAAAACAGTTAGTGTTGCCTTCTGTTATGTAAAATATAATTTTTGGGAATGGAAGCTGGGTAAATATGCTGTTACAATGGCACTAGTACCGATAACTTGATTTATGTTGATTATTGCTATGCTTCATCTGTATATTTGTCTAAGCCATGAAACTGGATGTCTGATTCAAGCGTAGAGCTGCAAATATTATATCTGAAGCCTTCGTGGTAGTCCAGATGTTTTGTAACTTGAAACTCTTACCAATTGATTGCCGGAAAAAAGCAAATGGTGCTTTTCTCTGCTTAATTTTGGTTTGTGACTGTTATTTTGAAGAATATGGTTCTTTATACTGGCCCCTATAATTTTCTCCTTGCAGATCCAGAGGGGTGAAATTCCTAATGGATTTGGTGCGCTGACAAAAAAGGATTCAGATCACGCACAAACTCCTATTTTTGAAAATAGGGTAGTTGGTGATGGCACTGCTGAAGGAAAATTAACACAGTTGTGCAGAATTATGGAGGCTAATGAACCCAGTTTTCTGGCTCCATTTCAGAGGGGAGATTCAATTGTATCTCTTGGGCAAGATAAAAGGGAAGAGCTCATGCTTCCATTTGCTGAAGTTGGCACGGTATTTTCTAGTGCAACTAAACTATCTTCTAGATCATCAAAATTTACCAAGCCAGACTGTAGTAGGTCTATGTTGGACATTAGAGATATGCCTGAATCACTCGCTCAACCGTCTTCGAGTATGAGTTTGGGAGTGCCAGCAGAGTGTTCAAATTTTGTACCACCCTTTTGTAATGGGGCTGCCGATGGAAGGGAACCATGCAAAGCACATCCTTCCTTTCAACAAGGTCAAAGGTCTCGCCCAATTCTGCCCAAGCTGGGAACTGGCCTTACCATAAGTTCTGAGACAAAAAAAAGTACTGCTTCTCAACTTCGGATTGCAAGACCACCTGCTGAGGGACGGGGTAAAAATCATTTACTTCCTCGATACTGGCCAAGGATTACTGACCAAGAGCTCCAACAACTTTCTGGAGAGTATCCATTTATGTGTCATTTTTTCCTTCATAAAGTTCCTTTGTTGAAATAGATATCTACTTCAGTGACAGCATTTGTATTTCTTTTATTTGTTCCTTTAACTGTAGTGTTTACCTTAACTTTACTTCTTAAAGCTTGAATTCCACTATTGTGCCGCTGTTTGAGAAGATTCTAAGTGCCAGTGATGCCGGTCGAATTGGTCGTTTGGTTCTCCCTAAAGCATGTGCCGAAGTAGGTTTCAAAGAATAATTCTTTCCATTGTTTTGTTTTCACTTTCGCTTCTCTATTTCATTTTTTTTCTCTGCATTTTTATGACCTGGAAACCAATGCAGGCATATTTTCCTCATATTTCTCAATCAGAAGGCGTTCCTTTGAGGGTTCAAGACGTGAAAGGCAAAGAGTGGGTGTTTCAGTTCAGATTTTGGCCCAATAACAACAGCAGGATGTATGTTTTAGAGGGTGTAACGCCTTGCATACAGTCTATGCAATTACGAGCTGGTGATACTAGTATGATTCATTCTATTCTTATTAGGGATGATAAAAAGTAATATCTATGCTGGTTGCTTTATTTATGTGGTTATCTGTTAATTTGCTAGCTCCCTATTGTTTCTTGCTGGAAGTAATGATGGATCAAATATTCTATTTCTTAATTTTATTGTTTTGATTGCAGTAACATTTAGTCGGATAGATCCTGGAGGCAAACTTGTAATGGGGTTTCGGAAAGCACCAATCCCTGGAGACATGCAGGTCAAGCTCCATAAGCGTACTTTACCTTTTTTGTGCATCTTCTTAAAATATTAGAACATTTGTGTTCTTTTAAGGAAGTCATGTATAAATTACACATATTATATTAACAGGATGCTCAAACATCTGCCGTAACAAATGGCTGTCCTGGAGAAAGTTCTCTTTCTGGTGTTACTGAGAATTTGCCTACTGTAAGTTGTTTTTCTGGTCATTTCCAAACGCTGAAAGGAAGCAAGGACCCTCACATAAATGCTCTGTCAGAACATTTGAGTTTAGCTGAAGGGGGCAATGGTTGGCATAAAAGTGAGAACCATGGACAGAAGACAAATGAGGATTCACCACAGAAATCTTTGCTGGGCACGGAGAAGAAGAGGACTCGAAATATTGGGTCCAAAAGTAAGAGGCTGTTAATGCACAGTGAAGAAGCTATGGAGCTCAGGCTTACGTGGGAAGAAGCACAAGACTTGCTTCGACCATCCCCAAGTGCACAACCAAACATTGTCACTATTGAGGATCATGAATTTGAAGAGTATGATGTAGGTATTACAGTCTTTGATTTTGTTTGTTTATTACTAATAATGTATGATATCATGTTGCAACAGATTCAAGTTGTTGAATTTCAAATTTCGCTCTGTCATTGCTGAATATCTAACCAATGTTGTTTGTGTAACTAGGAGCCCCCGGTTTTTGGAAAGAGAACTGTGTTCGCTGCCAGGCCATCTGGGTAAGGACTCAATGATACATTGCTTATATTTGTCAATTACGTATGTGGAATGGAAGAAAAATTTAATGGGTGGAAGTAAACTATTTCATATTTTCTCACTGGATCGCATAAGTGTTTTGACTTAGGGACCATGCTTCATCCAAGTTTGTAGTGAATGCCAACTAAATGTTTGAGACTTTTGGTAGTGTGGCCTGAAGAATATTTGTTTCTAGGTCCTTTATCCAAAATTTCTGAGTTTTCAAATGGCTATGGCATGGTAGTGCGTTATACAATTTCAATCTGCAGTAGTGTGGGCCCTAACTGCCTTGACTCTGTCACCCCTTCTTATGTAACTATCAAAAGCTAGGACAATGAGGGTGAGAACTTGTGACTTCAGAGCTGATGTAGTCATCCTTAGTTTATCCCTAGTTCTGTTGCATGTACCTTCATTGTTCTTTTCCCTTGAACTTTGCATATGAAGAGGAAGAATGACATGGCTCCTAGAGGGGACACTATGTTGCCACTATGGTAAAAAGCTTTCCTTTTAAGTCATTTCCTCCTCCCTGGTAAAGCACATCTTGCAGTCCATTTTATGCTAAATAATTCTTGTGCTGAATTGTCCAAAGTTTGTGTAGGGAACAAGAACAATGGGCTCAGTGTGATGATTGCTCCAAATGGCGAAAATTGCCTACAGATGCTCTTCTTCCTCCAAAGTGGACATGTTCAGATAATGTTTGGGATTCAACCAGGTGCAATATGTTTCTGTAACTTCTTTTTTTGTCAAAATGTTTTATACTAAAGTATTCATTAGATTGGTCTCTTATTTATGCTTCTGTGGTTTATGATGTGCTCCTAGGTGTTCATGTTCTGCAGCAGAGGAGATGATTGAGAGGGAGTTGGAGAATCTCGTCAGAGTGGGAAGAGGTATGAGTCAAGCATTTGTCTTTTTGATTCCAGCACAAGTTCTATGTGTAATTACTGGCTCAGAGGATAGCATCAGAAATTAGTGAGAAAGAAGTCTCTCTGATAGAAATGCTTTTGATAAATAGTTCTTTTTGTTGAACTTGCTGCTTGTGAATAAACCTTTGGATATGAAAGACAGAATTCTATAACCCATGACAGGATCAGAGAAGGGCATTAGAAATTAGAGTAATATTGCATTATTTCTGATAGGAATTCTGATGATGGATAATTCTTTTAGTCAAGCTTGATGCATGTGAGTAAAACCTCTGGGTATAACAGTCCAATCAGTTTAATAGCATCCCTTAATATGTGGTTCATGCATGTGTTATACCTGGGATTTGTTCACCAAGGTGGATATGGATAGTGCGTGCTACATTTGGATGCTCATAGATGTGTATGAATTCGTGTGGATCAGAGTTCATTGACTTGTCTACATATAATGATTGTTTGTACTCATGAGTGGCCATACTGCTTAAATTTTACTTCCGGTACAAATTGTCTGGTGATGTTATGAAACACTGATGCTGTCTCTCATGGGAAACCCTTGTTTAACCTTGAAGACCTTCCACATACTTCCTTTTGTCCTTCTTTGTACAAATTGTCCAGATTCCAAGAAGCGTAAAATAGTAGAAAGCCAAAGGCCAGCCCAACAAAACGAGCCTTCTGGCTTAGATGCTCTAGCTACTGCTGCAGTTCTAGGAGACTGTGCAGGGGACTTGGGTGAGCCTTCTTCAGTTGGAGCCACTACCACCAGGCATCCTCGGCATCGCCCTGGCTGCACTTGCATTGTATGCATTCAGCCTCCAAGTGGCAAGGGAAAGCACAAACCCACTTGCACATGCAATGTGTGCATGACTGTAAAACGCCGTTTTAAAACCCTCATGCTGCGGAAGAAGAGACGTCAGTCAGAACGTGAAGTTGTGGAGGTTGCCCAGAAGAACCACAGTGACCAGAGGGGTGACTCAGAAATGAATGGTTCGATGAAACAAGAATCAGTGCCTATGAGTCATACCAATAACGAAATGAGCCCAACAAAAAGTCAAGCTGAGGTGGCTGAGACCAGCAGTGCACAGATAGACCTCGACCTGAATTGCTATCCCAATCGTGAGGACATTCAACCTGAAGAGTCAAGAGTGAATATTATGACCCTTGATCGAGCGGCCAGCGGGCCATTGGAGGATTGTCATCCAAATGGATTGGCAAGCCTGAGCTCATGTATGCTCCAGCAAGTTAACAGTGGGGATAATGATAGACTTTTGTCTGATGAAGGGTTCTTAGCATCTGTGGGTTGGGGGCGTGATCAGGAGCCAAATTTAGAATGATACGCCCTTTTCTTTTCCATAAAGATTTTGTTTGTTTATTTATTTTATTTTTGAGTTCTCAAAGATTTTTTTTTTTCGTTTTTTACACTTTTCATCTCACCAATACAACCAAAGGCTAATTTTGTTTTCCATGGCGTATTCATTTCCCATCAGCAAAGTCTGAAGTGTAATATTTATTTATCTTTTTTAATTTTTATTTTCATCAGAAGTTCTTACAAACAATTTCAAGATGTTGAACGCAAATCTTTTGCTACAGGCAGGTAGTTCAGATATACAGTGTGCATTTCACATGGTATATCATATTACGTAAAAGAACACCTAACGCGTCGAGTATCTTGACATACAAACCATTTAATTATCCAAAATATATATAATAGAAAATGATCTAGTGAGTATCTGAAATTTTTCTTATGATTTTTTTAGATGCATAGTGTGTAGTGGTAGAATTCTATCACCTGATAGTTAGTAATCACCACTCGTACGGTTAGGTATGGCAATGGGGCAGAGATGAGTTGGATCTACTTTCACTACTTGTATCGTTAGGCATGACAATGGGGCATATATAAATTGGATCTATTTTTTTTTAGATTTAAATCCATAAGAAAAACCAAGATATGTATTTATTTCAGATCCATCATGGATTCACGTTTTTTGTTCCATATCCAAATCTAATAAAAAAATAAATATCTATATCTGTTTTAAATATATTCTAGATTTGTTATGAATTCTAAAACTCAACAACAAAAAAAAAATTTTTTTAGAATGAAAATTAAAAATTAAAATGTATTGATAAAAACTAAATTATATAATTTGTCTCAAATCTAATAAATATTGCAGCTTATGCTTTTACAGCAAAACAAGCAAATAAGAAATATAATAAAATATCCTTCAAAAATTAATTTTGACACAATTTTATACCATCAAAATTTTGTACCATCAAAATTTTGTACCATGCTAGTTTATGGGAGAAATAACTATATTCCATAAAAATTATTTGGCCAATATAATAAAATAAATTGCCAAACATTATTACTTGGCTTGCAATTTAAATATTGCATGTTCATACTTCAGGGTTGGGTAACTTTAATTATTTTTGTTTTATTATCATTTAAATCTACAAAACTAATATTAAGTTTTAAGATTTTTAAATACATAATAAATATCACTAATATGCTATAAACTAAATTTATTATTATTTATAATTATATAGTTGTTAAGAAATTTTTCAAATAAAATAAAATTAAAAGATAGGTGGATATGAATCTATATCTAAATATTAAGATAGGTTCAGGTCTACTCCAAATCCGTTTTAAATTCGTACATCTATATCTAAATCCAATTCAAATCCATTTTAAACTGATTCAAATCCGATCCGATTAAATTTGAATTAGATAGATCTTGAATCAAATCCGATCCATTGCCATCCATACATACCGTAGCCCACTAAATGAAAATCATTACTAATATAATGTGAGGATCTTTTTATGTTCGGAATATTTTTATGTCATTTTGTGCAATTTTACTTGTGGGTCATTACTGTATAGAAGGCATGAGTGTGCCCTACAGAGGACTAAGTTGCATTTGTCCATGACTAAACTTGGAAACCTGAGCCCCCAGTGGAAAATAATCTAGCTTTAGCTGGTGAAGAAGAAAACCCAGTAAGGCTAAAAAGCCTGAAACATGGTGCAATAAGCTTCCATGTGGAAAGTCATGTTGCAAGTTAGAGTGACACTATAGCACACCCACAAGGTCCTTATGAAACCCCATTTTTACATCAGAGCATTTTTACAAGATAAAGTTACCTAAAACTATAAACACAAAATTAATTAAACCCCAATCCCTATATTTTCTTCTTCATATAATCTCTTCACAGTCCACATCCACATATCATATCTAATATGTATAGGATGTTGGATTTTTTAATCCAACATTGTTGGATCTTTAATCCAACATTGAGCTTATATGTGAATAATTATGTGTTGCAGACTGTCATATAAGGTTAAAGCCCAATTAAAAGTGATCTGTTAAGGTTGACGATATTATGGACTTTAATGTATTTAAAGGATGTGGGCTTTTAATGTGTAGAGACCCAATAGTATTCTAATTCTATGATGGACAGAATTAGGAATACCCAGTGACAACAAGAAACTGTTGTCTATATAAGTGGTCATGGTCCCCAGGTCACACGTTACGAAGAAGATAAAGGAGAAATCTTTCTATTCTTTCTGATATCTCATCATCAGAGAGAAAGCGCATAGAGAACTAAAGGACTCTCTAGGAGAACGTGTAGACCTGGAAGGCCAACCACACAACTCTAGAGAGGAATTAAGCGTTATGGATTCAGGTACGCTTCCGCATAATTTATTATTGATTCTTGGTTATATGACATGAATATTCTGGGTTATAAGTGATAATTTTCACTAAAGATTTTAATTATCCCAACAAGTGGTATCAGAGCCTATTCATGTTGAATTATTAAGAATCAAATTATAATTTTTTTTAATGATGATAAAGTTGGTGTTCTTAAACTTAGTAATACAAGAATAATTAAAATTATTAAGTTTAAGGATAAATTAAAGAAATTCGGAATTAAAAAAAAAAGAGGAACTGGCGGGAGGGGGGGGGAGGATATGGCTTTTCGGCCACCTCAGCAGGAAGCCGCTGTGCAGATAAGCGGCGGCCATAACCGCCGTATCAAGAAAGAAGAAGATGGCTGCCGCTCAAGAAAGAAGAAGAAGCCGCGCGATTTTGTTGTTGCAGCGTGCTTGCCATGCTGAAGAGGACGCGGCTTCTCGGGCGAGCCAGCAGCAACCCGCAGCCTGGCCGCCTCGGGAAGAAAAAAGAACGGCGGCCATGGTCGCCGCTCAAGAAAGAAGAAGCGGCGAAGAAAAAAAAAAAAAGGGCCGTGGTGGCTTTCGGCCGGGAAAGGCGTGGCCAGATGGCTGCGCCAACAGGAAGCCGCGGCCTTCTAGCCGTGGCTTACAAATAAGAAGCGGCGGCTCAAAGAAAAGAATAGAAAAAAAAAAATTAGGGTTTCAGATTTAATTTGGGGCCGGTCTGGACCGATCGGGTCAATTGACCTGAACCGGTCCAGCTTAGAACCGGTCAACGGTGTTAAACCGGTCAAAGTCTGACCGGTCAACCGTTGACCGGTCACGGTCAAACTTTGACTTTGACCGGACTTTGACAAAAAAAAAAATTTTTTTGGGTTATTTTTGGGTAATTTTTTAAATTCAAATATTGGTTGGTTTATATGTATTTTGAGATGAATTAATTGAAGTAATATGTCACCAAAGTGACCTTTCTTGTGAAAATTAATTTATTTTATAATACAAATGGTTTGGTATATGTAATTGCTGCAAATATTGATCGGCCCAAAGGAAGATCCATATTTAATAGAGTTATATGTGCACTTGTGGTAATAAATACGTGATGATTATTTGGTTTTACATGTGAACAATAAATCGGCCCAAAGGAAGATTCATTGTTTGACATGTTCTTATTATCAGTGTTTGATTACTGCACCAAGATATCACTTACAAGTTAATATTTTGTCCAAAGATAGAATATTAATGGAGTGCCCGGTATCTTGAGATGGGGTTTACCTTTATTTGAATTTAATTTTGTTTTAAGACAAATATGAGTTTGTTCTGCTTGTTTGTTGTTCTTTATTCAGTTATGTCTGCTGCTAATATTACTGTCAACATCAATTCTATTCCTATGCTAAATGGCTCTAACTTCAAATCGTGGCACGGGAATCTATTGATAGTTCTTGCAGTCATGGATCTTGATCTTGCGTTAAGGGTTGATTCTCCCTCACCTCTTACAGATGATAGTACCACTGATGATAAAAGGGAAATGGAAAGGTGGGAGAGATCAAATCGCATGTGTATCATGATCATGAAGAAGACCATTCCAGAAGCATTCAGGGGCTCAATGATTGAGAAAGCAAATACAGCTAAGGAGTTCTTTACAGAAATTGAACAGAGTTTTGTCAAGAATGAAAAGGCTAAAATTGGTACGCTCTTGACAAGTTTAATTTCAATAAGGTATAAGGGTAAAGACAAGGGCAACAAAAGGAATAAGGATAAGAGAGCTGCAAAATCACTAACTCAAAAGAAACAACAAAAGAAATCAAATGATATAGTCGACACTAGTTGTTTCTTTTGCGAGGTTGAAAGTCATTGCATGGTTTATTCAGAGGTTAATTTAACTTCGGTACCTAGACACACATGATGGATAGATTCTGGTGCAACCACTCACATCAGTGTGTCTATGCAGGGCTGTCTCAATTGCCGAAAACCCAATGATGGTGAAAGATACATCTATGTGGGCGATGGCAAGACAGTTGAAGTTGAAGCAATTGGAAAATTTAGATTATTGTTAAAGACTGGATTTTATTTGAATCTTGATGAAACATTTATTGTTCCGTCTTTTAGGCGGAATTTGATTTCTATTTCCGCTTTGGACAAATTTGGTTATTCTTGTTCATTCGGAAATGAAAAATTTAGTTTGTTTCATGATTCAAAACCAGTTGGTTATGGTTCTTTGACAGGCAATGATAATCTTTATATACTTAATACAATTACTTCATTTCATGAATCCCTGCAATTAAGTACACGAGGTTTAAAGAGAAAGTTAACCAATGAGAATTCAGCTGCGTTATGCCATAAGAGATTTGGTCATATCTCCAAACGGAGAATAGAGAGACTTGTGTCAGATGAAATTCTCGACCCCTTAGATTTCACAGATTTTGACATCTGTGTTAACTGCATTAAGGGGAAACAAACCAATAAAAGGAGATTTGAAGCCAATAGGAGTTTGGATGTCTTAGAACTCATACATACAGACATTTGTGGGCCATTCCCTGCACCTGCTTGGAACGGTCAACAATATTTTATGACGTTCATAGACGATTTTTCTAGATATGGCTATATATATCTCCTCCATGAAAAGGCACAATCCTTGGATATGTTCAAAAACTTTAAGGCTGAAGTTGAGAACCAACTTGGCAAAAGAATCAAAAGCGTCAGATCTGACCGTGGTGGTGAATACTATGGTAGATATGATGGTTCAGGTGAACAACGTCCAGGACCATTTGCGAAATTCCTAGAGGAATGCGGTATCGTCCCACAGTACACTATGCCGGGTTCACCCACTATGAATGGTGTTGCTGAAAGACGAAATAGGACGCTTAAGGACATGGTGAGGAGTATGATTTCTCATTCTACCTTACCAGAATCACTCTGGGGAGAAGCGCTTAAGACTGCAGCGTATATCTTTAATAGGGTTCTAACTAAAGCGACTGCCAACCCCTTATAAGCTTTGGACATGTAAAAGGCCTAGTCTCAAGCACTTATATGTTTGGGGATGTCCAGCTGAGGCAAGGCCTTATAGGCCTAATGAAAAGAAACTGGACCCAAGAACGGTAAGTTGTTATTTTGTTGGATACTCAGAACGATCCAGGGGATACAAGTTTTATGATCCCACGACTTTAAGTCGATTTTCGAGTCAGGAAATGCTCGGTTCTTTGAGAATGTCGAGTTTGCGGGGGGAGATACAGTTAGGGACTTTGTCTTTGAAGAGGAATATGTTGATATTCCCATAGGTGTTATTGGCATTGATCAGGATCTTATTCTTGATTTTGTTCAAGACACAACAAATCAAGACAATATTGGAGAACCCCCTATAGAAGAATTTGTTCTAGAAGAACAAACTCTACCATCTCAAGAACCTATGCCATTAAGGAGATCCATTAGAGAAAGGAGAAGTGCATTGCCAGATGACTACATTGTATTTCTCTAAGAACATGAGGTAGACATCGGCGTGATGGAAGATGATCCAATCAATTTCTGTCAAGCTATGGAAAGTTCTAACTCTCAAAAGTGGATTGATGCCATGAATGAGGAGATGAAGTCCATAAAAGACAATGATGTATGGGATCTTGTCCCATTGCCACAAGGTGCGAAACCCATTGGTTGCAAATGGATATTTAAGACCAAAAGGGATTCGAAAGGAAATATGGAGAGGTACAAAGCGCGTCTTATCGCAAAAGGCTTTACGCAGAAAGAAGGCATCGACTATAAAGAGACTTTCTCTCCGGTTTCTTCGAAAGACTCTTTCAGGATAATAATGGCATTAGTGGCGCATTTCGATCTTGAGTTACATCAGATAGATGTAAAGACGGTGTTTCTCAATGGCAACATTGATGAGACGATCTATATGGTGCAGCCAGAAAACTTTGTGTCCAAAGACCCAAAGAATATGGTTTACAAACTTAAGAAATCCATCTATGGGCTCAAGCAAGCATCTCGACAATGGTATTTCAAGTTTCATCAAGTGATCATCTCATTTGGTTTCGAGATGAATTTGGTCGATGATTGTATATACCATAAGTTCTGTGGGAGTAAGTATATTTTTCTAGTTTTATATGTCGATGACATTTTACTTGCTAGTAGCGATATAGGCTTATTGCATGACACCAAGAGATTTCTAACTAAGAATTTTGAGATGAAAGATCTTGGTGACGCCTCTTTTGTATTAGGCATACAGATACACCGAGATCGCTCTCAGGGTATTCTGGGATTGTCACAAAAGAGCTATATCAAAACAGTTCTCAAGAGATATGGCATGCAAGATTGTAAACCAGGTGATACCCCTGTGGCTAAAGGAGACAAGTTTAGTCTCAATCAATGCCCTAGGAATGACTTTGAAAAGAAGGAAATGCAGAAGATTCCTTATGCGTCAGCAATAGGAAGTCTGATGTATGCTCAGGTTTGTACACGACCGGATATAGCGTACGTTACTGGGATGTTGGCCAGATATTTAAGTAATCTAGGAGTAGACCATTGGAAAGTAGCCAAATGGGTCTTACGATATTTGCAAAGAACAAAAGACTACATGCTCACATATCGGAGGTCAGATAAGCTTAAGATCATTGGGTATAATGACTCTGATTTTGCTGGATGCCAAGATAGTATGAAATCCACTTCGGGTTACATCTATCTGCTAGCAGGAGGTGCTGTTTCTTGAAAGAGTGCTAAACAGTCTCTTATAGCCTTTTCCACGATGGCAGCAGAGTTCATAGCATGTTATGAGGCATCCAATCATGGGATATGGCTACGAAATTTTGTCACGAGGCTGCGTATAGTAGATGGTGTTGATAGACCACTCAGGTTATTTTGTGACAACAAGTCAGCAGTACTGTATTCTAATAACAACAGGAGCTCGACGAAGTCGAAGCATATAGACATCAAGTTCCTAGTTGTTAAAGAAAGAGTTCAGAGTGGACAGTTGTCTATAGAGCACATTGGCACAAACTTCATGATTGCGGATCCGCTTACTAAAGGACTGCCACCCAAGATGTTTCATGAGCACACTGCTCGTATGGGTGTTTTGTTATTTAAGGATATTCAGTTTTAATGGGAGTTTGTGATTTTAGATGCTCTTATAATATAGACATTCTCAGTTATTTCAGTTTTTGGGTATTTAAGATTATTTTCTGCAGAAATAAAGTTTTGGTTCGTTCATACTCTGATGTTCGTATAGTTTGATCTCAATAAGGTTTAAGGTGGACTAGTTGGAAATAGGCATGTTAAGATCACATTGCATGACATTTCCATGCTACACATCTATATAATGATCCATGTCATTTAGTTGTATTGGCATAATGACTATTGAGGGTCAAGTTACGAAAGTTGTAACGAAGGCCGCCTTGATCCTATGTTGGTATGATTGATGGACCGGATTGGTTACAAATACATTTCGGTAATGACAGTAAGGTTGAGCTTATATGGTTATTTTTGCAAAACATAATTACGAGGTTACACATATAGCCTAAGTGGGAGATTGTTGGATTTTTTAATCCAGCATTGTTGGATCTTTAATCCAACATTGGGCTTATATGTGAATAATTATGCGTTACAGATTGTCATATAAGGTTAAGCCCAATTAAAAGTGATCTGTTAAGGTTGACGATATTATGGGCTTTAATGTATTTAAAAGATGTGGGCTTTTAATGTGTAGAGACCCAATAGTATTCTAATTCTATGATGGGCAGAATTAGGAATACCCAGTGACAACAGGAAACTGTTGTCTATATAAGTGGTCATGGTCCCCAGGTCACACGTTACGAAGAAGACAAAGGAGAAATCTTTCTATTCTTTCTGTTCTTTCTAATATCCCATCATCAGAGAGGAAGCGCAAAGAGAACTAAAGGGCTCTCTAGGAGAACGTGTAGACCTGGAAGACCAACCACACAACTCTAGAGAGGAATTAAGCGTTATGGATTCAGGTACGCTTTCGCATAATTTATTATTGATTCTTGGTGATATGACATGAATATTCCTAGGTTATAAGTGATAGTTTTCACTAAAGATTTTAATTATTATAGGATTCATTTTTGTTTTTACAGTTCCAAAATAATTTTGAAGTAATTAAGAGAAAACGTGCAAGTAGTTTCTCAAATCTTTATAAAAAAAACAAAAACAGAGTCAATAAATTTTATCAAATCTATTATACTTTCTGCACCAATGAGCAATTATTTTAGCAAAATAACAAAAATTCCAATAAACTAATTGATCGGGTTTGAAAAATTAATAACAAAAAGAAATTAAAATTTGATATTAATTACATTTATTTTGTTCTTTCATGTAATTTTAGTCCAGAATACATTTATAAACATGAAAATGGGGTTTCAATTGAGTTTCAGGGAGCTGCCAATGGCACCATTCTCCGAGTTATTTATCATTTCATTTCAGTTTTAAAAATTTGGGTGAAATAAGTGTGTTTGCCAGCTACATTATGAAAACAAATTTAGAATACAAAATACAAATGTCACAAATTAGTCATGTAAGAGGAAACAACTTTAGGCGTTCTCTACATTTTGTAAAACAAATTATAAAATATTTCTTGAAACAAATTAAAACCCAGGATTTGTGCTCTTCTCTGTCACTTCTCTTTCCAGTCAAACCAAATACACAGAGATGACCAATGGGTTGGGCCTGCAAAAGATGCCATACGTGCTTGTGCTTGTGCCCACCACATGCTTTGTGTTGTGCCCACCACATGCTTCTTGTTGTTGGTGTATTTTTTTTTTAAGCATATTAATTATTTTAGGATCATGTGCCTTTAGTTAAATTCAATAGAATCAAAAGTTTAAAACTCAAATCCATATGCAATAATAATAAACTAAAAGTGTAAGAGGACTTTACAACATTAAAATTCTTTTTTAATACTTAATAACAACAATAATGATATATTTTTCTCAAGAGTTAAATTAATTATTAACTTAGATTTACATAAAGTCATAAATCATTGTCCATAATAACATTAATGCATATATTTTGTAAAATCATGATATTTATAATTTTATTTTATTAAAATCATGATCTCATCTATTCATTTAATAAATTATAAATATAAAACAATTAGAGTATTTTTTAATCTAAGAATTAAATGAATTTAAAAAACTTACCCTAATAAAATATATTAAAAGATTCAATTTCAAATTATTTATAAAATCATAATATTATAAGTTTACTTTCATTAAAAAGTGAAATGTTTTTATTGCGAGTTTTTTTATGTGTTGTGTTTTAACCTATCTCTAACGATGTCATACTTTTAAGGGCATGTGCCTAAAAATCTTAGCCTAACCCAGCTCGTGTACGTGCTGTGTTGTGTTGTATACCTTACCAAAACGTGCTCATGACGTGTCGTACTTGTATTGTGCCACGTGCCATCCGACCTGTTAGCCATCTCTAAATACACATACATATTCTCTACCGTAACTTTTTTTCCTTTATTTTATCTTTTTTTAAAATTATGAGAAATTCATCTTTCTCAATTTGGTTCTCCCTTCAAGGCGAAAAAAAATATATCTTTCTCTCTAACTTTCCCAAAGAGGACAACTTGGAAAATGGTCAATATCATTAATTTCTCGGCTTCTTGCAGACAATTCTTCATCTATATTCTATCAAAGAAAATTTTCTAAAGAGTATGGGTCTTCGGAGAACTATGGAATTGGAATCAAGTACTCCAATATTTTGGTGAAAAATAGGTAATCATTGTTGATCAATTAATCAATGCAAATTTGTCGATTTAGATACAAAATTTAAACAGGAATGCTTGGTAGGGAAACAAATTTCTGAGTTTAGATTTAAAATTTTCCTTTTCATTTTATGAGGAGAACAATGAGATTCTTCCTTAATTAAATAGAAATGGTAGAGTGGAGAACGCCTTTCAGGTAAGGATGGCAATGGTACTCACAAATCCATAAACCCTCCTACTGCGGGTAATTTTGTGGGTTGCGGCCAGGTTTAATATTATAAATTGAAACCCGCACTAGGTTGTGGATGAGTTTAATATTAGTCAAAAAAATTGATGGATACTTGTATGGATATTTGCCAAACCCGCAATTTTTTTAAAATTATTTTTTAATTGAATTTTAATTAAAGAAATATTTAAATCTAAAAATATAGGTATATACTTATTATAATTTTGATTGAATTTTCTTTAACTTAATGCATGGATTATTTCATTATTATAATTTTGTACTTTAAATTAATATTTAAAAAGTACTATTCTTTAGATTAAATATAAGGCATCCATTAAAAAAAAAAGCCATAAGTTATATTTAATATTAACAATTATGTTAGATTGATGTTGAAATTTTGATTTTCATTTACATTAGTTAAATTTAGAATTGAGTATGTTGTTTAGAATTTTATGCTATTATTATAAATTTATATATTGAACATTTACGATTTTAAATGTGCAAAAACGCAGAAAATCCGTCGGATACCCGCTATGGGTTTGGTAATTGTCAAAACCTGCAGCGGGTGAGTTTTCTTACAAAAATTAAAACTTACAACAAGTTGTAGGTGGATTTGGTAATTTAAATTTTATGTGGGTATAAGTTTAATAATGGCAAGCCCGCTACAAGTGGTGCCTAGCCATCCCTCCTTTTAGGTAAATGTACTAAGAGTGTGTTTATTTGTAATATTAGGATATCGGAATACGGAATGAGAATGATTACGGGTGTTTGCTTGTTAAAGTAAAAGGGCAAATGAGAATGAAATATATGGGGCCCACATATTTGTTGGACTTGAACTCCCCATTTTAGCCTCATTGAATTTTCATAATTTTTAAATTACCCTCAATTAAGTTTTGTCATTTTTGCATTTTGGTCCCTGGAGAAGTTTTGTAATACTTGCAAATAGGCCCTTCATTATTCATTATTATTAGTAATGGTAGGAGCAACGGTAGTAATAATAATAATAATAAATTATCATCGCCGTCATTGTCATCATCATTGTTATTTACTAGTGTCATTATTGTTATAATAATAATAATAATAATAATAATAATAATAATAATAATAATAATAATAATAATAATAATAAAATTTATTAATTTTATCATTATGGTTATTATTATTGTCATTAATGTCATTATTATAATAATAATTATTAAATTTACTATTATTACTAGCAATAATTATTTTGAATAAAAATAATCATAATCACAATTATTATAATAAATGAGGACAATAATCAACTAAGGTTATGTTAGTAACTTGCAATAATCTATTTTGATTTCAAGACAAAGTAAACACATTATTTTATTATTATTATTAATGATAAAAGTATTATAATTAATTAATAGATTAATTAATAACAATAATTATAAATAATAATAATTTTTGAATAATAATAATCATAATTATTAAAATATAAAATCATGATTACGACAATAGTTAATTAAAGACTTTTTAATAATTTGAAACCATCTAACTCATTCCGTTTCTGATTCCAAGATAGAGTAAACACATCTATAGCAACACAATTGACTCCGATTTTAGTTTCTACAGCTCAAATAAATAGCTTATTTTGATTTCAATTACTCATTCTAATTCTAATTCATCTGATACCACCTCATTCCAATTCTAACCAATTTCAATTCTTATTTAATAAACACAACATAAGAATATAGATTTAAACAACCCATCAAAGAGGGTTTTAAGAATATAGATTTAACCAACCTATTGAATAGGCTATAATTTTAGGCAATGTCTTGAATTGGTGGTAAAATACAAGAATTCAAGTTTGGTCCACAAAAGATAAATTCATAATTTCAAAGGCAAAATTCAAATAGAAAAGTTTCATTATAAAACCCTTTTTATGAAAAAAAAAAAAAAAACTCTTCCATATGTTATATTGGAAGATAAAGTAGTGTTATATAACTTTAAATCACAAATATTTCTTGTGCAACAATTATTTTTTAAAATAGTATTATCAAATATATATTCACATTTATTTTTTTATCATTTTTAATTATGTTGATTGATTGGACATTACAATTTTCATATTTAAAATACAAGATACGACGAATGATACCAAATACTTATTCAAAATTAAAATACAGCATTTGGAAACATTATTTTTATTCTCAAAAAATATTAATTAAAAAATAATACCTAACTAGCCATTTCTTATTAAAAACTCTTAATGCTACATACCACAAATCTAAATCCAAAAATATATCTCAAATGACATGTTTGTATACATGGTACATCCACGTCATTCATTAATTAAAGTTCTCATAAACTTCTTCTAAATCAAATTAGACTCCTCTAAAATATCTTATTTCCACTATTGTCCTCTCAAAAATTAAACATACTTTTTTTTAATATTATAATTCATTTGCATCTGGACCGTCACAGATATTCAAGAGTAGATTCAAAATATTGATCAAATTGTCATTTACTACGCTTGAATAAAAAACATTTATAACTTACTTACAATGTCTGTTAATTTTCCCACTAAAGTTTGGTTGGAAGAGTTCCTACTGTCGAAAATATTTTTGAAAGATGAAGAACAACATTTTTTATTTTTAAGAAAAGAAAGAACATATCAAAAAAAAAAAGGATAAACTTATTCATCGACCACTTTATTTTTTGGACTTTTTTAAAAATACACAAATCTTTTTTTTCTTTGTAAAAATTCACTTAAAGTTACAAAGTGGTTTAGTTATACACTACCATTGCAACTTTGTTAGTGAAATTAATAGAATTTTGATGAAATGATCATTAAACATAAAATGACTATTTTACCCAATTAAATAACAAAAAAAATCGGATGACTTATTTGTTTGCAAAATAGATATTTAATATGATTCTAAACTAATCAATTTTTTGATAAAAAAAAAAATCAAATAAAAAACAAGTGCTAAAAATGAAGAAAAGAAGATATTCACTAAGAACAAAAAACGCTTGCTGATGCCGATTGCCACCATTGTTGCCACTCTTCTAACACCCCACCACTGCTCCTGCTCATCCTCAGCCACTATTGCTGCTTCTCTCCCGTCAAAATTTAGCACAGCCACCACATCCCCCCCATTCCTCTGCCAGCGGGTTTAGGTTGGTTCCTTTTAGTTTTATGATTTGAAAACAACAATACTATTTTCATTTTTCCCAAATTGGATTGGCGCGTGATGAAATTCACAATGTTGTAAGAAGTCATCTATGTTGTTTGCGACGTTCCAAAATTAAATATCAATCTAATTGGAAGAAAATATCCCAAACCCTAGTTGTTGGCTTGCCATAGGCAGAGAACATTGATGGCTGGCAATGTTGACATGATGATGGTTGTGTGGCGCAGTGGAGTAGGCATTGAACAATGACAAATTGAGTGGCTGTTCCGCGGTGAAGATTTGGTAGTGTGATGGCTGCAGGCAAGGCCAAGGCTTGGCTCGGTAGTTGATCAACATCAATAGCAAGTTGATCGATTTGAAAGTAAAGAAAGAGAAGGCTACTGCTTGAGAATTGCTTAAGAATTGAGAGATGTTTGAGAGTTGAGAGGTTTGGGGATGATGAAAGAGTTTTTATATTTTAATTTTAATTTTAATTTTTAATGTTTTCAACTGGGTAATTCCATTGAATTTTTAGATTGGATTTGAATCCGATTCGAAGCCAAGCCCTAGATGACTAGTGCGTAAACGACGATGTTTTTATAGATTGAGATAAAATTGTACCCTTGTAATGTTAGTAAAGTTATAATGAAGTGTAGATGAGAGTGGATGGGCGTAAGACAATGTAACTTCAAGTGGAAACTAGTAATATATATATATATACATACACACACATTTTTGAAAAGCATGAAAAAGTAGGTGTACAAAAAAAGAAAAGTTAAAGAGAGTGAAGGCAATGTTCTACGCACTTCACCGCTTCAAGTATTATCTTAGGAGATTTGGGACTACTTAGGAAGATTCATTGCGAGATCTCAGAGAATTGGATCAAAGCCACCCTTTTCCTTGGTCGTCTTATGGCACCTACACATATGTCTAAAATTACCATAAGAATGATAATACAACACAGGTATTGTGGTGAGCCAATATGCCTCTATTTTTTCAGAAGCATAAAAGATTCTTGTGAATTTGCTACAACTTTTTTTAAAATTTTGTTTAGCTGCTAGATTTCTCTTAGACCATGTTTGTTGACTAGAAAGGATGGTCGAATGAGATGAATTTAAAATCCTTAATCTCCTTTGTTTGGTTGGAACAAAGTCATCAAAAATTAATCTCTTGAGAAATTCAACATCTATTGAAATAATGAACTTTGATTATTCATTAAGGAAGTAGGAATAATGATTCTATGTTTCAAAAATGTTTGAATTATCATTATAGCACTTTAGACTTTTAGTTTTACCCTTAGTTTAAAATTAAAAGCTGAAACCCTAATATTTTGTTATGTTGCAATTTTCTCTCTAACTAGCTACATTCTCTTTTATTTTATCTCTCATTTTCTCTACTGCTATTGTCTATTCATCTTAAAAGAAGAAGAAGATGAAATTAAAAGTAAATTTTCTGATTTTATGGATTTATTTAGTTCCTCTCCTCCTATTTGTTCAAATCAAAATCACCTTATGAAAACTTTGGGATATGATTGCCTGTAATGTAGGAAATATATTGTCAGCTAATTTTAAAAGCTTAATTGTAGGAATCAATTACTGTAAATAAGCTCCGTATTAATTTTAATAAAAGTTTTCTTCATATGCTAATTTTTTATGGTGTTTTCTTCTTGATCATTACGTTTTCCTTTTTTGTTTTGATAAGTTCTTGAACATTACATTTAGTACCATAGCAATGATCTTGGCTTACATACCAAGTGTAAATTGTGGATGGGACTAGAGTATAGGAAGCCAAAAGAATGGAAGAGTTCGTTTGACAGCTGAAGGAAAATTCTGACAAACAGGGGGGCATTGATTAGGTTGGTCACAGTAATAGACCTGAAAATTAACAAATCCTGAAGAGATATCAGAAGCAGTGGTAATGATCAAGTAGCCTTATGGACAATAAACTTGTAAGAATCAGTTTCAAACAAAGTTTTCAAGATGAATTTTCCTACTTTTGATTGTGAAATTCTAGGTTGGGTATAAAAATGTGAATAGTTTTTTGAAAGTTTAAAGGAGTTGAGGAAAATGGTGAATTTTGTGTCAATTCATTTAAAGGGGAAGACCTTGGAAGGATTTCAAGGGTACGAGGTACGCACCAATGTTGTGCAAATTTTATTGAACTCGCAAGCGCACGAATCTATTATAGAATAGATCAACGATGACGAGTGTCGATCCCACGAGGAGGTGGAATTTAATTGCTTGTAGAATTAATTTTCTGAGTAGGTGATTCGATTTATAATGACAATGATGTAGGCAATGTATTAATTTAAATTAAAGCTGTGGGAATAAACTATTAAAATGAAGTGCTTGGATCTCCGGATCTGTACTCAACATGCACCATCGACTGAACATTCATTATTAGTACCAATTAAATCATGAAGAGGGATTTTCCACTCCTCATGAACCACACTCTAATAGATATGGTGCTAAGGGCTTCCTGTGCCAAATAGTAATAACCTTGCCTAGGGAGGCGGTTATTCCAGCCGATATCCAGATAAAATTATTACTATCTGTCTATGAAAAGTCAAAACATCCACATAAATTAAAAGGGAAGGAAAAGTAAATTTACCAAATTAAACCCATGGAGCATGTTGAGACTTCACCTTCAACTCAAGTTTGAAAGGAAATTAGCTACTCATAATTGAACTAGGGGTAAAATGAGAATTTTATTAAAATACGTAAAAAATACAAGATGGAGATGGAATTACAGAAAATGGAACTCAAAAATGGATTCAGGGGTCTTAAATTAGAGGGGGAAAGCCCCCTTTTTATAGATACACTAAGTAAATCATGGCCATCGGATTAAAACAATTTGGACACTCAGGATTACACCACGTGGCAAGCTCTTATTAGATAGAACACATCATCAGGGCTGTCATTCCATGTATATGTATGTACCGTACACATATTTTTTTGGTCCACTAACAGTCTGCCACGTCGCCGGTCAGCATTTTGATCCAATAGGATCGTGACATGTCATCAGTCAACGCCACATCATTCATCCAATCAAATGCTGCCACATCATCGTATAGTGCCACATCATCGTGCATCTTACGTCGTCAGACAAGATGAGTTAACGATCATCGTGAATGATGATCATGTACATGTACAATACCGTATATGTGAACTGTACCATTACCATTTTTCTTTTTATGCTCCTCCTAAGGTTTTCGACTGTCCTGAGTTCAAAATTACTGTCCGTTTTTCCATCTGATCTCTCGTTCATTGTGAAATGACTATGACATCCCCTAAAATACGTAAAATACTTTATTAAAATAAAACATACATAATTAAATTACAAGGGACTTAAAGACATAAAAGTAGGGATGTTAGTGAGACTTGGAGTGTAAAATAATGATTTTCTCCATTATAAATACACACTTTCTAGTACCCAACACACCCCCCAACCAACTTGTTTATAGTCCCTAGCAAATTAAGCGAAAACAAAACTCAAACGAAAATGAATTTTTTTTAAACAGTTTTATTTATTCAATCAGACTAATGATAACAATTAAACAAAAGTATAAGCATTATCTACAGTCTAAAGAAATATCATCCCCATATCAACTCTCCATATGAATCAGTTTAGAAAACTTTGTCACAACTTCAGTAATCGAGTCACTTTCAAGAATGACATATCAAACCCCAAAATCTCATCGATAATAGTGATACTCTCACAAAAAAATTAAACTAAAAAATAATCACTCCAGTGAATGGTAAATTGAGTGAAAATAATAAAGAAGTAATATCACACATTCTCACCAAGGTGATAGAAATATGCCCTCAGCCTATAAATAATACGATTTTAATTCAAAAATGCTATTCAAACCAATATATTCATCATTCCTTTTGTTTTTTCTTAATATGCACTACCACATCTTTTCAACCCATATAACTAGTTTCTATTTCCAATTATAGTTCCCTAAAATCAAGAAGGACTTTTATTAGGACATAAAGTAGGCTAGGGATGTGGCTAACAAAGAAAGGATAATAGAAAAAATAAAATATATGTTTGAAAAATAGAGAACTTTGGAGATTGTTAGGTTCTTTTCACTTGAATTTTTTTTCTCTTTTTTTTCTTTATTTTATTTATTTATTTATATACATATTTTTTTTGTTTCTTTTTCTTTTTTTTATAGCACCTTTTTTGTGAATGTAAAATTATCTCTATTTTCAAACATAAATGGGTGGTGGGAAATACAAAATATAAGGTGATACTCTACATTGGAGTGGGACAAAATAATAGGTACCAAAGAAAAAGTTTTTATTTTTATTTTTTTTAAAGCTCAAAGGGGTTAACTATGGATATATATTAATAGGGTTGACTGGAAAGGCTCAAACGGACCAAAAATGGCTTTTCTGTCATCTTTTAAGGTTCTAAATAATCTTCTATATTTACTAGTTAGATGGACCTTCAGATGTGGTAGCACACACTTTTTTTTTTTTAGGGAACGTTAATTCCAAGGAAATTTAGAGATAATGTATAAAACAATAAACTACTAAGCTGAATGGGCAAAAAGGGTTGCTCTCCAAGAAAAATGATAGGCTCAAAAACTCACTTGGAATTTATTATGACATGTGTATTCTTTCAAGCAACTTATATTTGTCTCCAACATCAACATGTAGAGTAACAAACATGGTGTAACATAACTAAAGACCAAAGATAATAAAAATACTAAAATTTGAAAGTTATCATGTCATTTAATTATGAAAAGATCACACAATTTTTTTTATTTTAATATTACCCCCAAACTTATTCTAGTTATGAAAATTATGCATGCAAAACGGTGAAAATAGAAAAACTAATTGGTAAAAGAAGTTAGAAAAATCACACTTAAAATGACTGTCAAAGATTAAAAGAAATGTCTAAAATTTTATTTTATTTTTATAAGAAGATGCGTTTCTAGAGTCACTACACTCCATATTCAGCCATCTTCGCCTAAAAAATTTAGCCATAGTTAGTTTCTACAAGAAAAATTAGTAAAAACTACACCAAGATTGAGATATTCCACAATTGTCAACTATTCCTTCCCCCCAACCTAAACGGAACATTGTCCTCAATGTTTAAAAGAAGATAGGGTTTAGAAGACATCACCTGGGTGTCGCATCATAGAAGAAAATATTTACAAGCGGAGAGTTAAATCTAATTTGCACTTCTTACTACGACTACTGTTACCATCATTAGTTGGCAATTCCAACACGAGGGTCTTGGGATCTAATTCTGGTCTATAAGTTGTAACAGATCAAGTAACTCATTAGTACTATGAGCACAAATAAAGATTTTTTTCGCTGTGAAAGAGATGAAATGGTTTTTATTGCATGGTTAAGAAATGCGATAAAGCCATCATAAAAGTTATTAACATTTAACAAACCGATGGGTTTCTGATGAATGTTCAGATGGGCCCAAGATGCTAATGTGATTAGTGCCTCTAGAGTTGCAAGATCTCCTGGTAAGAAAATAAAGGCATCAGCATGATTCAACATTTCAGTTATTCTTTCTTGCATACCTGAGATGACTAACTCTTCTTCAGTTGGTGAGTCAGACACATAGCCCAACGGTTTGAGGCTTATTGGGATGATGCCTAACACTTGGCTCCCTTTGAGATAAGCAGCTTCTGAGACTAGTTTTGATAACCCTCGGTCACCTCCTCTATAAACCAGATGCAAATTTCATTCTGCTATGCGTTGACCAAGATCTATGGCTGCCTCAACGAACTCTTTATGTTTGCCATAGTTAAATCCAGAGAGCACACAAATGTTCTTGAATTGTTTATTGGGAGTAGCTGCCATTGGGATGCTTTTAAAAAATAATTTGTGAGTCTAAAAAGAAAAGATCATATATCAAGGATCTTGGTGACAATGATTCACAGCTGTATATGAGGTAGCATGTCTGTGTCAAGTAATGCATAAAGCATATGGGTCAAGAGTAAAAAAGGAAATAGTAAAAGAAAAAGCACTCAATTATTAAAGAAAATAATGCAATTGATAAAACAACAGTGAAATAAAACAGCAGTAAAATAAAACAATAGTAAAAGGATATTTACAGGTAGTTGTGATTGTGGCTCACATCTTCTTCTGGTTTTACGAAACGGCTTGAACGCCCTCTATGGGTCGAGGATAGGCTTCCCATCCAATTTTCTTATAAACTGGCAAACAAGGTTGTTTATAGTCAGATTCCCGAGACTATATCGGACACGCTTTTTCTGAAATAATGGCTATAACTGGAGAATTGCTCTTTGTACATATCCACTGGGATGCGTTTCAAGAGACAAAAGGACATCATCCAATGACTCTTTATTCAAGCCATCTTTAATGAATTGAATCTTAACTTCCCTGTTATCAAACATCATTCCGAAAGAATAAGGATTTTTATCGCATTTCATCCTAGCACATTTATGACAATCAACATGAAGTTTTTGAGCTCTTCGTTTTCTTGAGTAATTTCCTTTACCACAACCAGGCATGTATGCAATAAATTTAGGAGGCAACTCACCTGCCAAATGTACCTTGGCCTCGATTAACCAATGGATGTCAGCAGGGACATTATTTCTCATAAGCAATCGCATGCGTTCGGACCAAGCTTTATAGATCGTAAGGAGGGCATTTAGAGGAAGTGAAGGAAATTGCTTGTGAAGCTTTGCTAGAATCGCGTTTCTGTTCATACCATTTTATCAGAATATCAGTTATTATGGGAAATTGAAGTAACCAACTTTGATTGTCACGGAGTACCGTTATTGGCCACTTAACCGGGGTAACAAACTAAAGAACACAAAGAAGAAAAGAAAAGAAAAGAAAAGAAAAGAAAAATAATAATCTCACAATCGTCCTCTTATTGAGTTTACCTCAAGTTTGATTTGGGTGTCGTTGATACCTCTTTTAATTTCTTTGAGTTGTCTTTCTAGATCTTCAACGTGGGATACTAACTCTGGAGGTTGTAGCTTCCAAATACGATGTGTTTTACAAAATCGTATCTGGCTTCTCAGATGAAATTGTACACATTAAAGTTGTAAGAGGAACTGTCTAGTTGAGGCATACCTGATTAGAAGTGATAAAAAAAAACTGAATGATTAAATAAACACACTTTCACACAAATTTAAATCACCGAAAGGAAGAAATAAATAAGAAAAATTCTCAATTCAAATTTGGTGGGTCGCTCAAATCGATTTTGGTGTCTTTTTTCATGTGGTTGGTACTCTAGATATGGCTTCAATATTTGACCATTAACTTTCAAAGTTACACCGTTCTTTGGATTCTTAATTTAATTGCTCCATATGGAAAAGTAGTGTGGACTATAAAGGGACCAATCCATCGAGAGCGTAACTTACTTGAGAATAGGTGCAAGCTAGAATTGAATAAAAACACTTTCTGACCTGGTGTGAAAGATTTTCTCATAATTTGCTTGTCATGAAAGACTTTCATTCGCTGTTTGTAAATCTTAGCATTTTCATATGCATCATTACGAATTTCTTCAAGTTCTGCCAGCTGTAATTTTCTTTCTGAGCTAGCTTGCTGCATGTCAAAGTTGAATTTCTTGATGGCCCAGTATGCACGATGCTCAAGTTCTGGTGGTGATTCTGATGATGGACTTAGTTTCTTCTCTGATGGTGCTAGTTGTTCTACTCTTGACTTCTATTTGTTAATGTCCATGGATGGTGTTGAATCAAGTCGGGCGTTAACCTCATCTATTGATCTGTCAATATCAAAATTCAAACTAAAATGAGTTAAACATGTTTGTAAAGGGTCATCACTAAGGTTTGAAAGAAAAGCATTATCAACTAATTCTTCTATTAAATCTACATCAACAATTTTATCATCTGTATTGTGAGGTTGTTTGGCAATGTTGAAGATATTTAGCTCCATCATCATATTGCCAAAGGACAACTACATATTTCCAGTCCTGCATTGAATGCGAGCATCGGTAGTTGCCAAGAAAGGTCATCCTAGGATAATTGAGATGTGCTTACTTGAATCCTAGACTGGTTGAGTGTCAATTACAATGAAATCAACAGGAAAATAAAACTTATCTACCTATATAAGCACGTCCTCCACAATACCACGAGGTTTTTTCATGGATTGATCTGCAAGCTGTAACACCACTGGAGTTGGGTGTAATTCTCCCAGTCCAAATTTTACAAATATTGAGTAAGGCAACAGATTTACACTAGCCCCTAAGTCCAACAAAGCATTCTCAATTGTGTGGTTCCCTATACTACATGAGATAGTGGGGGAGCCTAGGTCTTTATATTTTAGAGGAATTTTGTGTTGGAGTATAGAACTCACGTTTTCTGTTAAAAATGCCTTCTTTTGAACACGAATGTTTCTCTTTTTAGTACAAAGGTCTTTAAGAAACTTGGCATAAGATGGCAATTGTTTTATAGCGTCAAGCAAAGAGATGTTAACACTTACCTGTTTAAAGATTTCAAAAATCTCACTTGTGGATTTTCTCTTTTTCGCTTTACTTAACCTCTAAGAAAATGGAGCTTTGGGAACGTATTCTTGTTGGTTGGTTTCTTCTTTCTTTTTTAAGGATGAGTCTTCTACATTCACCAGCACAATTTGAGTTATTTTTGTCACCGGCATCTCCATTTTGTTGTCGACTTCTTTTCCTTTTCGCAAGGTTATGACTGCTTTGACCTCTCTATGCTGCTAAGGTGAATTGGTGCTTACTTCATGCACTCCTTTAGGATTAGGCATTGGTTGACTTGGGAATTTTCCTTTCTCAACAGTCATTGCCAAGGTTTAAACTGAAGAAGCAAGTTGTCCCACCATTTTTTCAAGGTTTGAAATTGATTGGGTTTGTGAGTTGAAACCCGCTCTCATCTCATTTCGCAGTTCATCAATGGTGCAGTTTTGTTGCTCGATTTTGCAGTGAATAAGATTCTTGAAATTCTGGAATGCATCTTCCCATGGTCTAGGCTGAGAATAGTTTGGGGTTTGATTGTATGGTCTAAATGGTGGTTGAGAGGCTTGAGAATTTTGAGGAGTTGGTTGGATTGGTGGAGCTAGAGCTGGAGCTACTGGTCCATTATGTTGGAATCCTTGAAACCATGAAAAATTGGGGTGGTCTCTCCATCCGGGATTGTACGTGTTGAAGTAAGAGTTGTAGTTTGATGGCTTGATCTGAGTTTGAGCCTGGTCATGTGGCTCCGTCAATTTAACAGCTGTTAACGATGCTATTTTTCGGGAAAGACCTTTTGAGTATGAGTCCTGGTGATGTGGCTCCGTCAATTTAGCAGTTGTTAACGATGCTATTCGTCGTGATAGACCTTCAACTATGTCTTTGACTTCTTTAATTTCTGAACTTGACTCGCCAATGTAACCTCATTCACTCCCTTAACTCTTCTAGTATTCCTGAGCGAACGACTCCGTTGTTGGGAATTATCAGCTTGTCGCTGGAAGAAATCCTAAATCTCTATGCACTTTTTGACATTAACTCTCCTTCACTTGTTGCCATTAGCCATTCTTGCACATTCGGCAATAATCCCTCCAAAAAGTATTTGCATTGGTGCCATTTTTCGTACCCATGATGTGGACACTTTAGGAGTAGCCCATTGAATCACTCCCATGCTTCGAAAAACTACTGGTCTTCTCTTTAGGTAAACTTTGAAATTTCCTTGCGAATAACATTGGTTTTATGTACTGGGAAATATTTATTCAAAAACTTTGTTACCATTTGTTCCCATGATGTAATGCTATTAGCAGGCAATGTATTAAATCATGAACGAGCTCTATCCTTTAAAGAAAACGGAAATAATCTAAGCTTAACATCATCATCTGAAAAATTCTCATATTTAAAAGTTTGACAAATAGCATGGAAATCATTCAAATGATTATATGGATCTTCATTTTCTAGGCCATAGAATGTTGGGAGACAATTTAGCACATTAGGTTTTAATTCAAAACTCCTAGCGGCTACATTTGGGTATCTTATGCATGATGTGCTCAAATTAGCTAATGGAATGAAGTGGTCCTTAAATGGCCTCTCTTGTGGTGCTAGCTGCAAATCCATTTCAATTTTAATGTGTTTGTGTGTGCGAAGTGTTTTTTCTAATTCAAAGTCGATAGCCTCAAGATTAGGTAATTGTGACCTACAACCATGCATGCAAAGAAAAAAAATGATAACAAAATTAATAAAAATAAAGAAAAGGAAAAAAATTACGATACTAACCTTATCACGCTGTTACAATTTTGCTATAAAAATAACTCAAGTGCTATAAAAAAAATAATAAATGTGTGAAACAAATTAATATAAATTAATAGGCGGTAGAACTTACAACATTAAAAAAAATAACATGAAAATTAAATTACAAAAATTTAAAGAAGAAATAAAAATACTTACCTCAAAACGTAAATTCATTTTTTTTAATAATAATAATAATAAAAATATTACAAGGAAATAACTAAAAAAAAGAAATAAAGAAATTAAAAAAAAAATTCTATGAATTAAAATAACTTACCTCCCCGGCAACGGCGCCAAAAACTTGTTGTGCAAATTTTATTGAAATCGCAAGCGCACGAATCTATTGTAGAATAGATCAACGGTGACGAGTGTCGATCCCACAAGGAGGTGGATTTTAATTACTTGTAGAATTAATTTTCTGAGTGCGTGATTGGATTTATAATGACAATGATGTAGGCAATGTATTAATTTAAATTAAAACTGTGGAATAAACTATTAAAATGAAGTGCTTGGATCTCCGGATCTGTACTCAACATGCACCATCGGCTGACCATTCATTATTAGTACCAATTAAGTCATGAAGGAGATTTTTCACTCCTCATGAACCACACTCTAATAGATATGGTGCTAAGGGATTCCCGTGCCAAATAGTAATAACTTTGCCTAGGGAGGCGGTTATTCCAGCCTATATGCAGACAAGATTATTACTATCTGTCTATGAAAAGTCAAAACATCCACATAAATTAAAGGGGAAGGAAAAGTAAATTTACCAAAGTAAGCCCATGGAGCATGTAGAGACTTCACCTTCAACCCAAGCTTGAAAGGAAATTAGTTACTCATAATTGAACTAGGGGTAAAATGGAAATTTTATTAAAATACATAAAAAATACAAGATGGAGATGGAATTGCAGAAAATGGAGCTTAAAAATGGATTCAGGGGTCTTAAATTAAGGATGGAGCCCCCTTTTTATAAATACACTGAGTAAATTATGGCCATCGGATTAAAACAATTTGGACGCTCAAGATTGCGCCACGTGGCAAGCTTTTATTAAATAGAACACATCATTAGAGCTGTCATTCCATTTATATGCATGTACCGTATACACATTTTTTCGGTCCACTAACAGTCTGCCACATCGCCGATCAGCATTTTGGTCTAATAGGATCGTGACACGTCATCAGTCAACGCCACATCATTAGTTAATGCAACATAAGCGGTCAATGCCACATCATTCGTCTAATTAAATGCTGCCGCATCATCGTATAGTACCACATCATCGTAGAGTGCCACGTTAGCGTACAGTACAAGTGAACAGTGCCGTGAATAGTATCGTGTATAGTACCTTATATGTGAACAGTACTGTATATGTGAACAGTATCGTTTATCCTTTTGTGCTCCTCCTAAGGTTTTCCACTGTCCTGAGTTCAAAATTGCTGTCCGTTTTTTCCATCTGATCTCTTGTTCATTGTGAAACGATCATGATATCCCCTAAATTACATAAAATACTTTATTAAAATAAAACATACATAATTAAATTACAAGGGACTTAAAGATATAAAAATAGGGATGTTAATGAGACTTGGAGTGTAAAATAATGATTTTCTCCATTATAAATACACACTTTCTAGTACTCAACAACCAACAATTTGATTTGGAAGACTTGATGACATGATTATAGGACTTAAGCTTGGAAAATTTGAAAATCTTAGGGAACATTTATCAAGTTGCAGCAGAACTTTATTTTGAGCTAGTTTATTTATTTATTTATAAGTGATAAGGTAATTTCATAATTGATTATTTAATAGTAACATCACTTCGTCCTTTAACCCTTGATCGAAAATTGACTGGTTGGTCATAGCCCTATTAACCGCCGCCAATGGTTTATCTTACCATCATCAAAGCCTTTATATTGGTGACTTTTCCATCAATCGACAACCTCTCAAACGGTTGTGGCAGTTGCAAATCATAAACCCTAGCCCACGACTTCGTTCTCAAGACTTATCTCATGCCACCACTACCTTTTTAGCTACCATTGGTGATGATTTAATGTTGTAGGACCCTTCATCTACAAGCTTATAACGGTCACCTAGGCTTAAATGTTATCAGAACCCTTTGGCTGCACCTCCTCCTTTTCAAAACCCTAAACCGTATGTTTTAAACCACCCAAATCTACCCTACATTGCTGCCACTATGCTTGCCACTATTACTGGTGATTTTCTAGAGCTTGATCCCATCCTAACCTCCTTAGACTTGTCGTATCAGCTTCCACACACCTAATCCCCATTCAATCTAACTATGCCTAACCCGCCACCTCTTATCTCTAGTATAATGCACCTACAAAACGCTAATCCACCAACCTGTACTTTAAACTATAATTCATCCAACATTATTGATGAGCAAGCATTATTGCAACCATCTTAAAGCCAATTTGTTGCCATAAACACCAAGGCCGAAACCCTTTTGACTTCTCTAAGTCAATTACAATGAGCCTCAACGGTTATTCTTGCAACTATGCTCAACCTTAACAGTACTCCATAGCTAAAAAAGTCCTTTGTATATCTTGTTGTTAGCTTTTTACCTACTTTAATCCCAATAAAGTCAATTACATTGTGTAGAGGAGAACCTACTGTTCATTTTTCAGTTAAGGAAGTTTAGGCTATGAGTGAACCTTTTAAATTGTCCTTTATGGATAAGTTTTCTTTCGACCGGCCTTCTATGGATCTTATTTGAAGTATTTTTGTTTCTCTCCCAAGTGTTTTTATTAAACAATAGGCATGTATTAGTTAAGTAGCAATCAAAGGAAGACTATTCCTACATTTGGGTTAGGTAGTCATGGTATGTTAATGGTCGAGCTATACTTAGTTTGAAATACCCATTACTTTTCATTGTTATAAGGAATCTCCTATTTTGCCTATTTGAATTTCTTTGCTTTATTTAACCCTGTATGTTATGCATTACAAAGTAGCCTTATTTTTTATTACTGAGGCTATTGGTAAGCTTTTGCGTGTTGATCATGCTACTATTGCTATTAATAAAACCTTTGGTGATAGTGCTTTAATTGAGTTTGATATGTCACATCCTTCATTGCCAAGGATTTGGATAGTTGGTGGTCATTGTGGCTTTTGGCAGGATATAGCTTTTAAACAAGTTACTATATATTATTTATCTTGTAAACGTCTTGGCCATTCTTCTGATGCTTGTTTATGTCAATCATGGGCTCTAGAATTCCCAACAACCTGTTGTTGAGCCTTAGGGTAGAGTTGTACAAGATAAAGGGAAAAAGCCCATTTCAAATATGTTATAGTTGTTAATAATTGGCTTAAGTGGAATAACTTTACTTCTGATGTTAATATGGGTACTAATGCTCAACCTTCAGTAGTTCAAAGATAGAGCTTTGGCCCAATGTAACCTGTTATTATTGAGAAGTTTGACCATAGATTCCTGTAATTATTAATAGTGTTTTTATAGATACTAGGGTTCCTGTTCCTATTGTGCAGGTCTCAAAGATTGATTTGGTTAATCAGACTCAAGTTATTGTTGATCATAATGAGGATTTTGGTTCATTTTAAAGCTCATAGGTGCTAATGGGTGATATAGTTTAGGTTGTTATTCAAGAAGCTAACTGGGATGATAGTGATGGCCATGTTGGTTTTTCAGTTTAATATTAGATTTTAGCTTTGGTGAGAAGTCCAATCATGATTGTCGATTTTTATCTGAATTTTTAGGCTATTTGCACTCCTTTTGCCTTTTGATATGGTGATTGATAGTTTTGGTAGTTCTGAGGTAGCTAGTTCTTTTCTTAATTTTTCTCGGGTTACTAAATCAAAGTATTGTAATACGAGGTGGTGGGTGTGTCTCATTCTCTTGCTCTTCATAATTAATATGCTTAGATGAAGTATTAAAGGGATTGTTAACGCCTTTTACTTTGTTTATATCATTTGTATCCGATTTTTTTTTAGCCTTTTCTTGAGGTCGATAAACTTGAGATCGCTAGTGCTCATCTTAAAATGGATCATGCTAGGTCTACTCAATCCAGGAAGATTTAAATGTTTTGGTCTTCTCCATTTTCTATGGGGTTGGTTCAGGATATGGTTAATTGTTATATTGTCAAGATAGCCATTTTTTTTTCATTGATTTGTTTCTCTTTCTTATGTGTATGATAGTTGTTTTACTTCTATGTAAAAGGAATTGTGGGATGCCCTAGTGGCTTTTGTTGATAGTCATGATAGTCCTTGGATTGTTGGTAGGAACTTTAATGTTGTGTAATTTTTATATGAGATTTCTAATGGGCATGCTCAACTTGAAGATACTATTGATGCTTTTAAGGGATACTAGTTTTGTTGGGAGTCTTTATACTAATTAGCGTACTTGGAGACACCCTTATAGGGTATTATGTCATTCATAGTGGTCTTGTTTGTTTTCTATGCTCAGAATTTCCTATCTCAACTGCATAACTTCCAATCATTCTCCCCTCTATTGTTGTCTTGTGATAGGGATTCAGTTAAAGGGCCTTCTAGTTTTAAATTTTTATATGCCTATCTTAAGCACCCATATTTTATTGATCTAGTAAGGCAGTCTTAGTTTATTATGGTGTTTAGTAGTGGAATACAAGCATTTTAATAGAGCTTGTCCATTTAAAGCTCTACTTAAAAGCTTGAAAGGAGAGGCAATATGGCATTTCTAGTTTTGTAGAGAATAAAATTATCTTTTCATAAGCTAAGGCTTGGCTATAACATGCTATGATTTGTAAGGAGATTTTTTTTTTTTTTTGCAATAGTGGTCTAGTGTTCGGTGGGTTCGAGAGGATGCTAATACTTGGTTTTTCCATGTTGTGATTTAGAAGAAGCATTTGTCATTTGATGCTCACAAGATTTAAGATGTTTATTCTTAGTGGATTTCTAAGCCTTTTGTTGTTACTGCTTTTGTTGTTGATTTTTTTCAACACTTTTTGGTTGGAGGTGCGAGTCAATTTCAACAATCTGATTTTGACTTTATTCCAACTCTAATGATAGATGAGGACATTATGAATTATGTATGGATCTTGGTATTAAGTAAGTTTGGCAAGTGATGTTTTCTATTGATTCTGACACTGCTCTGGGTCGTGATAGATTTTGTAGTAGATTTTATCAATCTTGTTGGGATATTATCTGTGGTGATTTATTGGCTGTTATTTTAGATTATTTCAGAGGATTTACCATGCTTAGGGGTTTTCAGTCTATTAGTCTCTACAAAGTCAATCACAAGTTCTGTTTGTTTTGCCTTTTTTTTTTTTTCTATTTTACAGTTGTCTGCTCTGTTGCCTCATACTACTTCTCCTTCTTAGAGTGGTTTTGTCCTTGGCATGGTGATTTGTAATAATTTTCTTTTGGTTTAAGAGATGGTGCATGAGCTAAACTACCATACTAATGGGAGTAATATGGTGCTCAAGCAAGACACGGCTAGGGTGTATGATCAAATGGTTTGGTGTTTTGGTTTTTTGAGATGGTTGGAACAATTTAGAAAGCAATAAATATTAAATTAGAAATAGATGAAAAATAAAAGAAAATAAAGCCATGTATTAATGGAACCCATGGCTAGCATGCATGTGAAAACCAAAACTAGAAGTCAATTTCCTTAAGCAACAAGGATGATGCATGCAACTAATTATTGAGAATTCAAATCCAATTACGAAAAACCAAGTAGTGGAGGAACATTATAAAAAGCCAACAAATGAGCAATTGATATATACTATTTAGAACCTAGATCAGATGCATACGATAGACGAGCAAGAAGACAAAGGTGTTTGGGAACAAAAGCTGCAAAATCAATTCTCCATGGTTGGTTCTATCAATTTTGTTGCTCTTTCTTCAAGTATGTTTAGCTAATTTTCTTATATTGAGTTTAAGGATGAAACCTTATTCAAAACAATTATTATTTTTTATTTAGTTAATTCCCTATATGTGTTCTTTGATGATTATCTTTTTATTATCTTTTCATCTTTAGTATCATGTATTCTTTATACTTAAGAGATTATTTGATTAAATCTAAGATTTGTAAAATAATGGTTATTGTGATTCTCTTGATTATTTATTTTTCAATAAATTGGATACATAAAATGCTTGGCAAACTTTGATTGTTTGTTTTTCAATAGAATACATATAATGCTTAGAAATCTAACTTGAAGGAAAAAAGTACCAACTTTACATTTAATTACTTGTGCTTAGTTGTTATATCCATGAGATGACAAAGATTGATTTTGGCTATCACTCTAGAATTGGGAATTAATAATAATTAGATAATTACTAGTTAATTGACCTTTACATTACTAAAATCTTCTTTACTTTAATTATTTTCTTAGTTTAATTAGTTTAATTTCCTTTGAAACTCAATTTTCTTAACTAGATTAGGATTAATATTGATTGAGATATAAATTAGATGGTCCAATTTTTAGCAATTCCTATGGATTCAACCTCGTTATTACTGCTATAGTTCTAATGATTTGTGTGCTTGCAAGTATATTAACATTTTGTAAAATAAGTTTTTGGCCTCATTGTTGGGAGTGTACCTTAGAAAGTTAGTTTAATCAAGGTTGATTTGATTCTTCCACTATTTAGATTGTCTTTTATTATTTGAAGAAAATAGTAAAAAGCACATAAAATTAGAATTAGATTTTTAGTTCACAATTTGGTTGTTTACTTGCTTTAATTTTACATTACATTTATTGCATGTGGTCAATTTCATTTAGTTTATTTTAATTGCATTCATTTTCATTCTTATTAGTTAGTTTATTCATTTATTTTTCTTTCTTTTTTCTAGTTTTAAGAGAGTGTACTTTTCTAGTTTAGGTTGCTCTAGATTTTAGGATAAAACGAAAGGCAAAATAACTTAGCAACTCTCTTTTCAAGACACAAATCACCTTTTTGTTTATATTTTTCTTGTTTGATTTGCATTTAGCATTTTTCCTAAAATTTTAGTAAGGGTAATAGCCCCAACAAGATAAGGATTGGATTTCATCATTAATTTCTTGCCTATAGGTTAAAACTCTCTTGCACCTCTCAACCTACGCCATAAATAAAAATTTAAAAGCAATTAGAAATGGGCTTTTATTAGGGTTTCACGCTCATAGCACCTCCAGATAAGGTCCTAATGTTAGTCACGCTAGTTAGTAATTATTAAATTTAACATTAGACAACTAGACTTGGCTAGGAAAATCTAGAAATTTAAGTAGGGCAAGTGCCTCTCCTCACTTACATGGGAGCTTCTTTTTTATTTGTTTAATAATCTTAACTAGTAATCTATCAAATTGAATCTTGAAAAGAATATGAGCTTGAAGGAGAGAATTGGAATTGAATTGGGAAAATTGTCCATATCAATCTCAGGCGTCTATTATGTGTCTATTGACACATTTTCACTCTTAAGATTTAGTTAGTTTATGAGTGTGTGGGAGTAGGATTCAGCAAATGACTTGGTTAAAAAAGAGTCTAAAATTGATAGTGATCAAGCTAGTTCTTCTTAAGTGATGGATGACCAAAATAGAGTACTGCTAGCACTACTAGTAGTGCAAGCAGAGAAAACCCTATTTTTGACAACTTGCAACCAACTATCTCGTATTGTGTTGCCACAAACTATAGCTACACATTTTGAACTTAAGCCCACCATCATTCGACTTTTACCATCTTTTCATAGTATAAAGAGAAAGGGCCTATATCTTCACATTAACAAATTTCTTAACATGTGCTCTACATTCCATTTTCAAAATTTTAAAGATGAGTCAATTAGGTTTCATATGTTTCATTTCTCAATATAAGAAAATGCAAAAACTTGGTTGAATTCCATTCCTGGTGGATTTATTACTACATGGAATGATTTAAGTAATAAATTCCTTATCAAGATTTTCCCTTTGTTAAAAAAAATGTCCTTAGGAGAGAGATAAATGATTTTTATCAAAGAGAGGTTTATGAACAATTTTATAAGTGTTGGAAAAGATGGAAAGCTACTATAGCCACTCTATCTAGGAAAGTGGAAAAGCCTTAGTTTTGAACCAAACAATGAATTATCAACCTAGTATAGCTAATGAGGTTTGTGCTCTCTATTCCAACCTATCGTATACGGACGAAAATTGAGCGCCATTACCAACTTATAAAGAGGCTTATTTCAAGAAAGTACATGTGTTACATTCATATGGAAAATCCTCTAATAGTCAATTCACCGACATATAATCTTAATTGGAGAAATCACCTTAACTTTTCCTGGAAACAAAATCAGCCTTTATTAAATCAAGGAGAACAACCATTTAGCATGCCAATCAATAATTTGTTCCTCCAACCAAGCATATACTCTTGTTCAACAACCTATGTTTTAATTTGTTGCATGGTAACAAAGAAAACCTTTTTGAGAGGATACACTTTAAAATTTCATTTAGTCAATCGAACAAGACTTACAATCACAAACTCAAGTTGTTCTAAAGCTTAAAAATCAATTAGGTCAACTAGCAACTACTGTAGATAAGAGAATGAAAGGAAAACTATTTAGTCGGCCAATTCTTAACTTTAAGAGTCAGTTTAAAATAAGATCATCATTCAACTATGAAGCCAAATCAATAGCTAGTCTTAAGTCTTGAAAACAATTGATAATCATGTAAAAATTCCTAAGCATTAGAGAGAAAGTCAACCAACTCTAATTGATAGGCTTTTACCTAGTGAACCTATTAAGAATGAAACTCAGTTTGATAAAGCTCCTTCCTAACAAAAAATTTTCCCGCAAAAGAAAAGTACTCATTATGATGACATTTTAGAAATGTTTAAGAAGGCTTTTATAAACATCCTATTACTTCATGCTATTCAACAAGTACCTACTTATGTTAAGTGCTTTAAAGATCTTTGTATAGTGTTTTGCAAATTTTGTTGAACTCGCAAGCACACGAATTTATTGTAGAATAGATCAACGGTGACGAGTGTCGATCCCACGAGGAGGTGAATTTTAATTATATGTAAAATTAATTTTCTCGAGCTTATGGTTGATTTATAATGACAACGATGTAAGCAATGTATTAATTTAAATTAAAGTTCTGTGAGAATAAAACTATTAAAATGAAGTGCGATCTCCAGATTTGTACTCAACATGCACCATCGGCTTAACATTCATTATTAGTACCAATTAAATTATGAAGGATTTTCCACTCCCCGCGAACAACACTCTAATAGAGCAGGGTTAAGGGCTTCCTCAGATTAAATAAGAATAACCTCGCTTCTGGAGGCGTTATTCACCGATATCCGACAAGATTATCACTATCTATCTACTAAAAGTCAAAACATCCACATAAATTAAAAAAGGGGAAGAAAAAAATAAATTTACTAAATTAAGCCCATTGAGCATGCTTTTTGAGAGTTCACCTTCAACCTAAGCTTAAAAGAAATTAGCCACTCATAATCGAACTAGTGGTAAAATGAGAAATTT